>JARFYF010000063.1:48180871-48191079 GCA_030265395.1 Rhina ancylostomus | reverse complement strand
TGCCTGACCTACTGAATTCATCCAGCAGATTGTTTGTTGCAAGAGAAAAGAAAAACAATATATGTATGAGATGAAATATTTGAGTTGTGGGAAATCTGAAATAAAATAGAATGCTGGAAATACCTTGCAAATCACAGAATATTCCTGGAGAGAGGAAAACAGAATTAACGTTACAGGTTGATGACCTTTCATCAGAACTTGCCAATCTGGAAATGCTAATGATCTAAAATTGTTGAATTCTGAGGGGTGTAATGTTCCTTGACTGAAGATGAGTTGCTATTATTGGGCTTTGTTGGAATGGTGTAACATGCCAAAGAAAGAGAGGTCAGACTGGGGGTGGAATGGAGAATTAAAGTGACAGGCAACAGGAAGCTCAGGGTGTCACTTCTGGAGATAACACTGTAATTTAAAACAAATTGGATTTCAAACTACTTCTAGTTCTGATGAACTAGAAATGCTAACTTTCTGCTCAAATTTTGCCTGACTTGCTGAGTATTTCCAACATTTTCTGTGGATATTTCAGATTTCCAGCATCTGCAGTTTTTTTCCTTCTTGTCCTTTCAGTGGCTTTTATCGTATGGCCTAAATACAAGGGGAGCTATCTCTCTGCGAACAAAGAGCACTATTTTAAAAATGCCCTATGACTAAGCAGTGATTTGTCCCTTGTAAGGAATGATGAGATTGATTTCAATGGGAAGGCAGCCTCAGCTGCTATAAACCTAGACGTGCATTCGGCAATATTACATTTATATGTTTGCACACAAAGGTGTACTGCACATTCCTCTTGCTGCTTTGTGATCTATAGCTGCACATTTGATCCCTTTGCTTTTGACCCCTTTTATGTCCAATCATCTTTAAATACAAATCTAATGTCGGAAACCTATTGTGATATAGAAGGTTTTATGTTAAACATTCTGCAAAAAGGTGCTTTTGTGTAAGCCTGCACTGTTTACAATGACATTTGGAGTCCAGTTTCAAATGGGATTCTCGTTTAACCAAAGCTTATTGAAGGCAATATTCCACTTTCCAGCAACTATCCCACATCCATATTAACTCAGAACCAACCATATACACATCCTATAAACAATATAAATTAAGCATTATATTCTTCTGCAGTGTTTGACTGTTGAATATTTTCATAATACTATAAATCCTGATTCTATCAAGAAACCCATTAATTGTCTGACTTTAGCAAGGATATCCAGGACATCGAGAATGTACAGAAGAGATTCTCTCGTATGAATCCGAAGATAAGACTCCTTGGGTGTGAAGAGAAATTAAGTCTCTATTTGCCACAAAGAGGGGTTTAGATTAAATCCAAAATTAGGATAAGTTTTTCATTGGTCAACAGTATGACTAAAGACTGGAAGAGAAAAACAGTTCAAATGTCACTTCTCACAATCCCAGAATTTTCTAAAGACCTTTTCAGGCAATGCCACAGTTTTATTGGCACTGAGATTAGAGGGCATTAACTTGAGATCATCTCTGATAAAAACAAGGGAAAGATTGGGAATGTTTTAAAATGCAGAGATTTGTAAGGGCGTGGAATGCTGAACTAGAAGTATTATTGGAAGTGGAATAGATATAAGTGGAAGTTGATATACACTGAAAGTGGATATAGAGGAGATGCCCGGGGTAAGTTTTTTACTCAGAGAGTGGTGAGTGCATGGAATGGGCTGCCGGCAACAGTGGTGGAGGCAGATACAATAAGAGTCTTTCAAGAGACTGTTAGATAGGTACATGGAGCTGAGAAAAATAGAGGGCTATGGATAAGCCTAGTAATTTCTAGGGTAGGGACATGTTCGGCACAGCTTTGTGGGCTGAAGGGCCTGAGTTGTGTTGTAGGTTTTCTATGTTTCTATGGAATTTATAATTGTTCTCCAAAAGGGAAGTTGGCAAGTCTATGGAAAAACAAATTTTGAAGGAGAATGGCACAGGGCAAGGTGTAAAATGGACTGCTTCTACTGCAAGCTGACATAGGCATGATGGATAGGCAACATTCTCTGTTACTTTAACATACTCTGACTACATACACTAATATCACATTTACAAAGAAAATCTTTAGGATAGAATGTCCTGTAAATGAGAGCCAGAGATAACAGTTTCATAGCACTTTTGGTGCAATGGATTTAAAATAGGGAGTCAACTCTGGCAATGATAATAGGAAACCCAAGCCAGTCCTCATCTCCAAACACTACCCCTCCCAACACTCTTACAAGGGAAGCACATGCTCCATCAAAAATAACATTGTACTCCTCTGATATTTGTCCATCTCAAGTTTCTAGCTTGAATGTGCAGCCGTTGACAATACTACATGTGGCAAGATATTGTGTTACTGTTTTGCGCAGGATTCAAAAGAGCAGATGAAAACTGAGTCTTATTGTGCAACTGCACCTCCTTAGAATTTGATGTCAAAGTAATTTAGCCTCTTGTTATTTATAAGTGGCTTTTGCCTTTCAGTGTTTGGCTGTGTATTTTGATTGCTGTGCAGGTTGCACCATTCAACATTGTGTACTAATGTCTTTGACGTTACTTGCAGCTGTGTCTAAAAGCACTTACAGAGAATATTCAAATTGTTCAGCTGATTGAAACGAGTATCATTCAGAATGCAGGACTCTCCTTTCCACATGTCTATCTTTTGGTACTTATTGTTCGAGTGCATTAGTCCCTCCATCCCTCCTCTGCTGAGCATTACATGGATCTCAAAGTACAGTCACTCGTGCTGATAGTGGCGATGGGGAGGTGGGCAGCGAAATGGGAGCAAGGAGTAAATTTAGGCACACTCAAAAGCATTCAGTGGGTTAAATTTTTAAAACCCAAAGCTCTAAAAAAAAATCATTTTTTAACTCACAATTCAGTGCCTGAATTCAGGAATGCCCTTTCCTACCTTTTGTGTGATCATTAATGCAACCAGATTAAAAAAAAACATTGTTTAGTTTTCCATTTAAAGCCAGTCTCTATTTTAGTGAGCGAGTTCAGTTGGATAACCAGTGGAGACACAGGAGACTCATAGAGGACGTGATTCATGCTGCTCTCCATCTCTCTCTCCTGGTACCACCAGGGCTACAGCTTGTGCTTCTGTGGAACTGGAACCCCTGACTTGTTCCTGAAAGCTTCTTTATGGTGCCTCTGCTGCCCATTCTGGTGCAAATTCTGTTGATACCTGCAAGAAAGACAATAATCAGAAAATTCAGTTCTGTTGCTGTTTGTTGGACATTTGCTTTCCCAAATATACAGTATATCAGTACCAACGGTAAGCGATGCATGGTTACACACCTGCTGCATGAGAAGCACTGTTTGCCACATTAGTGCATATACTACAGCTTGTGATGTTCTTGAACACTGTAAGTTTGAAGATTAGGTCGGTTGTGACAACAATCCTTGTGCAACACTGAGCAATGTGCAATTGTAATACCGGCTTGTGCAATACCAGCTGTGCCAGAGTGGACTTCAGTGATGCAGACTCCATGTGTTAGGCATGCATGGAGGAACAAGACTTAACAGAAATAAGGCCTCCTCTTCTGTGTATTTTGAGGAATCCTCAATTACTGTTTTTTTTCATGATTAATTCATGGGGTGTTTTGTGAAGCAAGTAATAAGTTAGTCTTTCTGAACTTTCTTCCTGTTATTTTAAGTCTATAAGGAGTGGTTTTGCAGAAGGAATCTTCAAATTCAGCAGAAGGGAAGCTGAATAGCTGTAGTGGAAGCAGAAAGATGTGTCCTTTGTTCTGAGTGCATTGTGAAGAGTTAGTTGTGAATGTACCTGCAGGTAAGATGAGTAAAGTAAAGATAACTTTACCTTGTCTGGATAGGCCATTTCACTTTTTTCATCACCCAGCAACTCCAAGTGAAATGTTTGTGGTGGCCTGGTGGTGCCCACACACAGAAGTTTGTTCCTCATTCCCTTAAATACTTTAGGAGAGCTAGGACTCTGTAGTGTGAAACTATCACAGGCTACTCCTCCTTACAGCCATGAACTGCTGTTTTCCTCTGTATAGGGAACAACAACAGTGGCTTACAGAAGCATTGTCAAAAAATATTTGATACTGAAGCACATAAATAGAAATTAGAGTGGTTGACCAAGGGCATGGTCAAAGTGGGATGTTTTAACAAAAGTGACTTAAGCTGCAAAAAGACTTGGAGAAGCAGAGAGGGAATTCCAGAGCTCAGGACCAACATTGACTGGTGAAGAGTGATGACATACCTGCCAACGGCAGTGTGGTAAAATTTAGGTGTAATCAATGAAGATAAAAATGTGCAAAGAGTTGTAGGGCTGGAGGAGATGAGAGAATTAGAGAGGAACAGGCCATCTAGGGTTTGAAAAACCAGGATGATAATTTTAAAATAAAGCACCACTAATCAAGTTGGCCAATGAACACAGAGATAAAGCATGAATGGGCAGCAGAGTTTTAGATGACTTTGTGTTTACAGAGTGTAGAACAAGAGTGACCAACTGAAGGAGTTTTGGAATAGCTAATTCTAGAGGTAACTGAGTAACTCCTCAGGGAATTTTCAGATGAATTAAGGCAGGGAAGAAGCAGGCCATGTTGCAAAAAGGCTGATGGCACAGACATGTGAGCCAAAGCTCCTCCTGGTTTCACACATGTTCCCAAGGTTGCAAATAGTCTGGCTGCTTTTCACACAGTTGCCAATAAAAGGGTGGAGCAAGTGGCAAGGAGACTGACCTTGGGAAACTAAAGGCAATGTCTACAGTCTTCTGAATACTAGGTTGGGGAAAAATCTGCTCATTCACTCACAGTAATCTGTTGATTTAGAGACTATAGAACAGTTAATATAAGTGCTGTTGAGGAAGAGCTGAGAAAATAGTTATTTTTGCATACCTTCCTTGCTTCTATTCTTCATGCTTCAATTAATAAAGGCAAGGATTTTTTAACAAGCCTTCTCAAATTGTCCTGCCACCTTCAAAGATTTGTGTGTCTGCACCTGCCTAAGTTCCTGCACCCCATTTAAAATTGTCCCATTGAGTTGTTACTGCCTCTTCTCATTTTCCTGATCAATATTTGTCAATCAACACTTTTGTGTAAATTTCATCCACTGTGCCGTTTTCAGCCATGTGTGCCCACTGCCAACAGATTCCATGTTTCAAGATAATCTGTAAAGCTTTTTGAGACATTTCTAAGAGATTTAATCTTAAAATTAATCTGTTGGAAGTGACATGGCATTTACTGTTCCTTTTATATTTTCTCATTCTGTTGAATAGTTTTTAAAAAGAGAAATGTTGTGGCTATAATTATTGGCAGCAATGAAGACATTATTGGAGGTAGAATGGAGACTTTTATCATTATCAGTGTAGTGGGATTTCTGTGTGGTGCTCAAGGAAACATCTGGAAAAGTGCCAGGCACCTCAGAGCCATTAAAGTGCAACAAGAAACTGCTAATGGATTCAGTGTACAACAGTGAGCACTTTATATAAAATTATAAATATTTAATAAAAATGCAATTTCTGTTCCAGCCTTTTAATTTAAAACCAATCAAACTTAGATTATTTTTAATCATCATTGCTAAACTTTATTGGTCAAAGTCCAAGCAATTCTGATTGGTTACTTTGTTCACCTTGACTCCAGACCTCTTTTTTAATTGGTTGTAGTGGCTGTTGATCTGGTTTGCAGCTCTTTCTGATCTCACCCTAATGGGATAGAAGAAGGTCAATGTCAAAGGATTCCAGCAAGCATTTGGGATGTGCCAGTAGATCTCACACAAGGGTAATGTCTCTTACCAAATACTTAATATGCATAGAGTCACCCAAATACACAGTGGAGCAGTGTGTGGATGGGGTTTAGTGTCAGCATTTTGCAAAATTGATAATTAAGTGGAATATAGCTGAATGCACACATCTTGACCAACTTAATAATGGACCCAGATGGGTTAATGCAAACACATCAACCTATTTCAAATAGAGTTTGAGATATGGGAAGCAAAAATACCCATATATGAACTGAAGTGCTTACACCAAAGTCATCATTTCACCATTTTAGCAGAGGCATTTAACTGTTATGGGACAGAAACCAGAGTATGGAGACATTGTTGACAGTAATTTGAAGAGTCTGGGGAGCTTCTCAAATCATTTGATCAAAATATCTTCTGCCCTTGCATAACTGTTAAGCTGATGCAGAATGGGGAACCCACATCTATTTATCCCAGTGCCACTGGTAAGCTGTTTTAATTTTCCCTCCTTGTGCAACAACATGGATGTGTTTTTGAAGCATAAGGATAGTTTATCCAATGACTGAGTGGCTGATTAGCCCTTTAAATAGTGCGACTGCTATGAATGGAGACAGTATTTCCTATGAGAGGCTCAAAATGTTTCCAAATCAGATGAACCAGAACATCAGCAGGAATCTGCACTAATTAAACCTTATTACATTATCCATGTGAGTTTCACACACATATTATCCTGTGTGGATTAGCATGCATCATGCATAAATGTAGGCTATGGAAATTGTGCATTTGTACCATATTGGAAAAATGTATGCAATTAACCTCATAGTGCACAAAAATATTGTTCATGTATAGAAATTTCTTGCCCAGTAAATGGAAGTTAAAATAGTGGACATCAAAGTTTTACTCCCAATGTCAGCATTGAGATTTTTTTCCATTTATCATAGTTAATTACTCCATCTTGTTGCAACAGCTGTCACTGAACAATTTTTGAAATGTTACTTATCAATTTTAAAGCTGAATGGGTTTATATTAGATAGTGCCACCAACATTAAATACTGGAAGTTTTATTCACAGGCAGCTGTTTACAATCTTGTATTTGCTGATTTAAATTTCCAATGCACATTAGGAAATATAGAAAACTATGTGCACCTTGGAACTAAAAAAATTGATATTCTGCCAGGGTCAAAGGTAAAGGTAGAATTAAATGAATATTCTTTGGTCTGAACAAACTTGGAAGCATTCAAAGTGGAAGTATAGAAAGAAAATCATGGGTTAATGTAACCCTCTTCACAAGCTCAAAACATCCAAAATACTGTACAGCAAATGATGCATATTTTAAATATAGTCACTAGTAAAGTAGAAAATGTCCTATTAACAACAAAGAAATAAAGATCTAAATTCTATTTGAGTAATTTTGGCCACTGTCAATAGATAGCCTTCCAGATCTTCTTCAAAGTTGTGTGATGGGAGCTATCAAATTTACTTAAAACAGCAGAAAGGGTCTTGATTAATGACTCATTAAAAGAGTGCTTAAATAATTAATTCATGGGTTGTGGGCATTGCCATCATAGCCAACATGCTTGTTGAACTGAAGGACTTGTTGGGCCATTTCAGAGGGAGTTACCTTGCCTAGGAGGAGCGAAGAGCAAACCCATGAAATGGCTCCAAGGGAAAATGAGAAGAAACCCAACAATTAATTATTGTTTGTATAGCTGAAAATTTTAACTGCAAGTTAAGAATGCAAAACAAACATTTATCAGAAAAGTATTGGATTCTAAAATAGAAATATTCTATTGGATTCTAAAATAGAAATCAGGTACAGCACACCTGATGAGAACTAGTATAATTGTAGGGAACATGCTACTTTAAGAATCTAATCTTTGTTTTGCTCCTATTTCTTTAGGAGGTGTATTCACTCCCACTACAGAAATCAGAGCCATGGGTTGGGACCAAATGGTTCAATGGGAAATAAACTAATTGTTGATGGTGCTATACTTCCATTCTAAAATTGCTCAGTTTTGTTTAACTTTTTATCATTTGATGCCTCTCAAGTTTCTGAATATGGAATAATAAATGTTCACTTAAATGTTTAATAACTATAGGAAGCTCTATAGTCCAGGTTATAAACTGAACAAAACCTATTGTTTCCTTTATAGATGTACAGGTAAGACTATGGAGGTCAGCAAAGCAACAAATCTACTTCTTCAGGAAGTTCTGTCAGCTGATGATCACTGAGAACAATTGCATCTCATGAAAGTGAGTGACTTCCTCAGCAAAGGTGAGGAAGGTAAAGGTAAACTTCAAAATGGCACCGAGCAGGAATGGTGAAATGATAAACAGCGTAAACACCAAGAAAATTTCAAACTTAATGGGAATCTGTAGGGCTCCCCTAGAAAATGAACTGGTTGATCTGACAATGGACAAATACTTGCTCCTAACCACATGGCTCACATCACAATGATGAGACCTTTGATCCGTGCAGCTGTGCTGGGGTCAGGTACTCTGAGCAACAGGTGGGACAGACCATAAGGTGTTTTCTTTTGAAAGAGAAAGAGAGATCTTCCTTAAGTGTTACAGAATATATAGTACTGAAATTGATGCACAGTGGGCAAGCACCAGATATTGAGAATCATTGTCAGTGTTGTAACTCAGTTCCATATATGTGCTTCCCTAAAAACTAAATTCAACATCTTGATGAGTAATTTTGAGATAAATAATTAAAAAATGGTATCCATGAGGTAAGCATATGGAAGGCACTAATTTGTTATCAACTACTCCAATAAATATCTTTATCCAGCAAAATTGCAAAATACTCTATTAAAGCGGAAAATGGTGGAAATGCTCAGCAGGTCAGGCAGCAAGTATTGAAAGAATAAAAACTTTGCAGTTTATCAACTTTTCATGCTCCTTGACCTATTGAGCAGGTCCATCAGTTGTGACCTTCCTTGTTTATGAATGTGAGCATCTACAAATCCCACATCATCCAATTATCAGTGTGGTAAATATTGTCCAGAAGCTACTGACATGAAGTGGCCAAGGGAGAAGGCAATGGCCTTGATGAAGCAGCATAATTAACCTTGTCTAGAGCCCAACAAGGTCCCTGCAAACTGAAGTGGGATTGGGAGGGGAGGTAGCTGTTAGGGAGAACTTGGTGGAAATTATGTGCTACCTATGAGAGTGATCACCCTTCACAATGTCTTCCCACATTGCACTTCCACAATTAATGTAAATGACAAAGGGATATGAATAAAATGTAACCAAAAACTGTTACTTTTTTATTTGAGCTACTTACTGAAGTTGAATTGGTATTGTGGATTCAATTATTTGACAATCTTATTCACCGAGATTATTTCCTGAAACTGCGGCTCAGTCAGAAGCATTCTTGTCTCTGATTCAGAAGGTCGTGGGCTCAGAGGCCTGAGTGCAAAAACCTCGGCTGAAGCTCTAGAGCAGAGCTGAGGGAGTCTGCGCAGTCAGAGCTGCTCTCTTCTTGAATGACACATTAAACCAATGTCTCACCTGTTCTCTCAGGTGAGAATAAAGGATCCCATAGTACTATTTTGAGGGAGACCCAGGGAGGTATTCAGTCAATATTTATTCCTTAACTAACACTGTTAATTACTTTAGCTAGAAAGAATCAATTGCTTGGGCTGGTAATCTGAAAGAAAAACAGAAAATGCTAGAAACATTCCCAGTTCTAACAAAGTGTCTCATTTTTCATTGTCATGACTAGAAACTAAGTGCAAGAACAGCAAGATGTTCCACAATACATACAGTAATCCATTTTCTAAAGGGCATGGTGATTTGAATCTTTCATTAGCAGTCAGTTGAAATTTTAATGCTTCTGAATAAATGGAAATCATGTTGACTTATTGATTTGGATTTGCAGTTTGGTTTGGATCTTATCCCTTGTGATAAACGGTAGAATTATCCGCCCTATTAATGTATATTGACCAACACATATAAATTCATTGCTGCATTTCACCAGTGGAGAAAATTTAGTCATCAATAACTCTTTCAGAAATCAAAGAATTATGATTGCTTTCTATTTTATTTTTTGCTCTATACGATTGATTTCTTTTAAAAGAATGTATATTTTTACTTTAAAATGTGAGTAATGGACTTCGGTGGGAGAAATAGCTTATTGGAACAATTGACTTAACTTGCATGAAGGAAACTATAGTGTCAAAGAATCTATTCATACCATAACAATGAATAGATTGGGCTGGATTTTGCAGGTAACTAGTTAAGCAAATAACCCGAAAAACACAACGATGCTGGAGGAACTCAGCAGGCCAGGCAGCATCCATGGAGAAAAGCAGGCAGTCAAAGTTTTGGGTCAGGACGCTTCTTCAGGACTGAAGATAGGAAAAGGGGAAGCCCAATATATAGGAAGGAAAAGCAGAGCAGTGGCAGGTGGACAAAAGAGGGAAGCTGAGGTGGGCACAAGGTGATAGGTAGATGCAGGTACGAGATGGTGATAGACAGGTGTGGGGGAAGAGGGGAAAGCAGATCCACCGGGGATA
>JARFYF010000063.1:48165398-48177041 GCA_030265395.1 Rhina ancylostomus | reverse complement strand
ACATGTGAAAATCCTGAAGTTGTCACTTTCACAGTGTGAGAATGGCATACGCTGATAGTTCCACTGTCATCGCAGCCACAAAACCAAGACGTAATTCCTTCCCAAATTTGAATCCAGGTGTTTCTTTACATGACTTGCATGCAGCCACATGTTTCCTTGTAGCCTTTAACGTATGAATGCCGGAATAGTGGGCAATTGTCCACAGCAGCAGGTGTCCCATTAGTGGGAATAGACTCAATAAAAGGCAGAATTCAACTGGCAGATATTAAACTTTGACATTGTGAATGAATTGAGTGTATCAGTTTGTGGTGAATATAAAAACGAATAACACCCACGAATGGAAATGATATATACAGAGTTGCTCCCAGTTGCCATTATTGTTCTCATTAGAACCAAACCACACATGATTAAAATGTAAAATGTGAGCAAATAGGTATCACAGATGTAGGACAGCAGTCTCTTAATGTAAATCAGGCAATTACCAGTGCCCTTTATTCTGCCAACGGCCTGGTGTTTGATAAAAGGGTTAATGTTGCTGTGGTGTTCCAAATCATCAGTTTTGTTTTTGTTGGCCTGAATTTAATGGGATTGAATTGATAGCTGTGTAACAGTGCAGCTATCTCTCACAAGCCCTGCCATGAACATGATAAAATCATAGGGTATTTAAGCCAGCATTCCCTCATTCAATAGTCTCCCCACACTTTACACAAGTGAGTCTTGCATAGTCTGTAGGAGAAAAACTGCTGCTCTGTGGTTTTGTGTCCCAGTGGAAGGCTTGTACACTTTAGGTCTCGTACAGCCCTAAATCATTAATGCCCAGGGCACTTTAGTTTTCTCTAAGCCACTCTGGAAGCTGTTGTATCAACACACAGCACTCCAGCTGAGCTCTGATTGCAAATTAACTAAGTAGATTGTATTAATAGAAATTAATCAAGTAAACCACATGCAGAGTAGCACAAGACAGCAGCAAATTGGCTGATGTTTAAAAATACAATCTGCTTCTGTCAGCAGTGAGTGTAACATACTCCAGTGCTCATTTTTGGTGCAGGTTCGCCTAGACTTGGCTCCACATCTAAATTACAGTCTCCCTCCCTCCCTCCCTCTCTCACTCATTCACACTTTCCTTTTCTTCTTTCTTTCACTTTTCTTCTCTCTTTGTCATTCAATCCATTTCTTAATATCTTTATCAGTCCCTCTCCCCTTCTCTCCCTCCACCCCTCTTCTCCCTCTTCTGTCTCTTTTCTCTCCGTCAAAGTCTTTCTTTTGTACCATGGTAAGGAAGGTGTAGCTGATGTTCATGGATCCTATAACCCGACTTATCCAAACAATGTGCAACTGCCAAGAGGTTATAAATAAGTTCCCATCTCTACTAAATTGTTTGCAAGTGATATCCCTAAACCCTGGACTAGGAGACGCATAGTAAGACAGAATGAATACCTAAAGAATATCCTGTGTTTCTCCTTGTGTTTCCCCTCATGTTTCCTCTACTCTTTAAAAGAAACTGATAATGCCAGTTTTGAAAACCTAGAAATTCAGTTCCTAGATTCACAATAAGATGTAATAAAATTGTCCCCATTTCCACTTTTGGTGGCAGCCTATGGCTTGGAAAGTGCCTGAGCAAAGTGACCACAATATGAACAGTCACATTTTGCGCCTGCACATTAAAAACGCTTAATGCCTGTTGAACATTTAAATTTCCCAGTGGAGGATCCTTCAGTAATAGGGCACTTAGCTCATGCTTGGTATAGAATGAATCTGTATATGCTGCCTGTCTTTTTGGACTGTTTGGCATCTGTGTTGCCACCAATATGATCCATGAATCCAAACCAGGACAGAAAAAATATTCAAAAAATATTTGACACATTCATTTACTTAAAGATGCTTGATATTCAATACTTTGCATGGTAAGAAGAACATTATCTTATATCTGGGCATTAATCATCTATCTAGAATCATAAAATTGTTGTGGAACAGAAAGAGACCATTTGGCCCATCAAGTCCAGTCTGTCTCCTTAAAGCCATCCTTTCAGTCCTATTCAGTCAGCATTGTCTTCCAAATTATTTTTGGCTATTTGGAGCTTTTGAATTCTCTTTTGATAAGCTCAACATAGGGAACGTAACCACTCCTTTTTCTTTGTGTTTTTTCTTGCATTTGAGAACTTAAATTGCTTCTTCATTTTCTTAATTCTCCCAACCAAAGCCTGACAATGAACAACAAGTTAAAGCTGATTAATGCTGACCCCAGAATCCATGACACAGTTATCATTATATGATTAGCTTGTTTTGCAATGAGTTGGCTCAGGAATGAAGCAAACTCTCTAAGTGGGGATAAAACAGCTTGACCAGACCAAATAGATAAGTGGTGAATCTCCCAACCAATTTGCAGCAGGAGTTAAATGGGGCAGAACAGTGGCACATCTAGTAGAACCATTGCCTCACAACTTCAGAGATGCAGGTTCATCCTGATCTCCGGTTCTGTCTGTGTGGAGTTTGCACGTTCTTCCTCCCTGTAGCCACATGGGTTTCTTTTGGGTGCTCCAGATTCCTCCCACATACCAGAGACGTGCAGGTTGGTACTTTTAATTGGCCACTGTAAATGAGTCTATAGGTGTGTTGTAGTATCTGGGGGGAATTAATGAGAATGTGAGGAGAATAAAAAATGGGATTACTGTAAGATTAGTGTAAATGGAATAGTTGATGGTCAGTATTAATCAGCTTTAGTACTTTAGTTACTGCCAGGCTATAGTTGAGAGAATTAAGAAAATCAAGAAGAAATTTAAGCTCTCAAACACAGGACTTGGTGGGCCAAAGGACCTGTTTCCACGCTGTATCTCCATAATTAAATAACAATGCATTAATAAGTGGGTTTATATTGTTACATTAACTGGCAGATCTGTTTGTCATTTATAGATGGACCATTTTATCTACTCAGCTTAATAGTTTTACAGCCTATTCTGATAACACATAGAGCAGCAAACACCGGTAGCTTTTGGTTAAGCAGACTCCTGATATCTTGTCCAGTCCACAACTTGATTAGTAACAATGAAGCCTTGTCAGATAGCAGTCATATAGAATGATAGTGCAGCTATGACCTGACACAGTTCTTGAGATTATGGTGATTGTGCCACTTAAAACAGCATCAATGCTATTTAATATTACCCCGGGGAATGTCAGGCATGAACCCAGGTGGGACTCATGACTTGATAATCTAAGTTCAGATGGACCGAATTTACAAAGTATGCTTTCAAGTTGTCCAATGACCACTTTGGTGCAAAGATTAAAAGACACCTATGATCTGAATTCAAACCAGTTTCAATGGGCCAAATTCAGGAGTGCAACTATAAACCCAGATGCCCAGAACAGTTCAGTTCTGATTGAGCAGAAGGTGCAGGATGGCAGCTTGGACTTCCTGAAGATATACCACAGATTAATACCTTGTAAGTGTAGGGACACCCTCCAGATCATTCTCTTTGCAGCCCCAGGTGGTTGCATGGCAACCTGATTGCTAGGTTTGAATTTGAATGTTTGCTGCACACAGGGAGTGCTGTAACAGAAAGACGGGGATTCGTGCCTTAAAAGCCCACTGCCCTTATATGGTAATTCAAGCCAGTATTTGTTAGACATCCCAAAAGAAAAATACTGCAGAGGTAGGAACACTGAAATAAAAACAGAAAACACTTGGAAATTATCAAAAGTCATTGGCCAGAAACTTTAATTATCTCCCTGCTGATGCGGCCTGATCCTCAGAGAGTTTCCAGCATCTTGTCTTTTTTTTAAGTTAAAGACTTGGTGCTTGCAAGGACTGGAGAATGAGGTACTGATCTAAAAAACAATCTCACACACTCCATGAAGCCATTCACCACACTTCTACTGTTGATTTGGTTTGGCCATCTATATGTAATTAAAGTCCCCTCATTATTGTATTACCCTTGTTACATGCACCTCTAATTTCCTGATTTTAAACTAGAGCTCACCTTAGTGTTCTTGCCCTTGCTGTTTCTTAGCTCCACCCAACTGAATCTACTTAATTTTCTGACCAATGATTCATTGTCTACTGCTTTTATGCATTTTAATAACACAGCTACCTCGCATCCTTTTCAGTTTTGTATATCTGTTTTAACAGTTAAGTTAGGGCTGGCATGGTAGTGTAGCGGTTAGCGTAACATTATTATAGCGCCAGCGACCCAGGTTCAATGCTAGCCACCATCTGTAAGGAGTTTGTACATTCTCCCTGTGTCTGCGTGGGTTTCCTCTGGGTGCTCCAGTTTCCTCCCACATTCCAAAGACATATGGGTCAGGAAGTTGTGGGCATGCTATGTTGGCCTTGGAAGCATAGCTACACTTGCGGGCTGCCCCCAGAACACTATGTGCAAAGACGCATTTGTGTTTCGATGTACATGGGGCATATCTAATCTTCTTCTGGAATATTTAGTTCCCAGTCATAATCACTTTCTATAATGCCTATTAGATCTTAAACAATTATTTCTATATGTACTATTAGCTCACCTGCATTATGAATTCTTTGTAAATGAATATCTCATGCACTTAGATAAAGAGTCTTCGATTTTGTCCACTATGACTCATTATTACGATACTATGCACATGGCTTTGTTCTTTCTTTATAGATCTCTAAGTTTCCCCTGACCAGAAGCACCCTCCCGCCCCCACCAACCAATCCCCAACTATTTAGTTTAAAGCTCAGTGCTCAAAGTTGGGAGCTGTGGAGGAACCAGCAGGTTCTGCACTCAGCAGGTACTGAGCCCAAATCCTATGGCTCTTGCTGGAGGAAGTGGTGCCAAGGAGTACTAAGCACTCATCCCCTGGCACTGGTTCCTCCACTGTAGTTGTCTGAAGCTGTCCTATGCCCCCCAACCATCATCCCCACCACCCCTTCATTATCACATGAGCAGATGTAGGCCAAATTTTCCTATTTCTTGAGAAAGTGCTGCATATTTTTCACACTTCCATTATTGCTGCTGTGGTGACTTGCATAGCCTTAATCCCAGAATGGAGTCCTAACCAGAGGGCCATCTTGTCGACTGCCTATTTCCCTCCAGCGCTTTATGAGATTGCTCCATATTCCAGCATCTGCAGTCTTTCTGTCTCCAGAGGGCCACCTTGTGCTACAGAGCTGAAGGCATCTCCTTGTTCTCCTATAAGTGGAAGTTGTCCTGCCAGGAGATATCTATGCCATCTCAGCTGGATATGAAAAGGAACCAATGGACTGTTGCTGGGGAGGCCCACTGCATTGCATTGATTAATCAGGAGAGGGTGCTTGTACTGTGGCTTCAGCATGCTCAGGACATCTAACTGAAACCACGTGGCTGTGTCATTTGTGCAAATTATCAAAAAGGGTCTGGAGAACTGCAGGTGCTGTGAGTTGCAACCTATGGAGGAGGAAGAGCATCCAAATGCAGCCAAGCATTGCTCAGCCCAGTCAGGTGGCTGAACTGAGCTCCACATTAGAAGAAGTTTAAATATACTTGTTAAGAGTAATGGATTCACTAAGATATTGTCTGATTATGAATAGATATAAATGTGAAGAAGCTTCACTTGGAAAAATTGTTCTTTCTTGTTCAAGTAATGTGATGTAAAGGAAACGATTATAATAACAAAATAATGGGACAGGCTAGTTGAAACAGTCTGCTTCCAGTATTTTGTGGTTGTTAATGAAGAGTCATGGATGCAAGGTTTAATATATGAAGACACAAGAGATTGGAATCTGGAGCAAAAAAACAAACTGCTAGAGGAACTCAGTGGGTTGGGCAGCAACTGTGGAGGGAAATGGAGCAAAAAACAAACTGCTGGAGTAACACTAAAAGAGTAGATGTTCACCTTGAAACACATGTCAAGAATTACTGGGAGTATGTTGTCATGAAGATCTCACCACATGAGTGGGAGAGTCAGAGCAAGATAACGACACATTTTTTGCCAGCCTGAAATCTGTTGCATCAATTGTCCATTTCCCTCCACAGATGTGCTTGACACACTGAGTTTCTCCAGCAGTTTGTTAAATATGTGAAGTTTGGATTCAAAGTTCAGGAGAAACCTCTTCACGAAGGAAGATTTCTGATGCTTGTCATCTACTTCCAGAGTTGATAGTTGAGCCTGAGGATCCACATTTAAAATTTGGCTGGAAATTGGTGGAAGGAAAATGGAATGAAGTAATATACGAAATGAGAAGGATAAGCAGGATTGACACTCATTTTGCTAGCACTGACTTGTTGAATTGAGGGACTTGTATCCATATTTGTAGCTTCTTTTTGTATGTCATTTTTATGCACAGGTGGTGAGATGAGGAGGAGGAGAATGATAAAAACCCAGCAGGAACAAGACAGGAAATGTTGATAGGGTGTTGGATCAAAATTCAAATGCTGTTTTAAAAGGAAATTGGATAAATACTTGAAGGAGGAAGAGTTTTGATTGAATTAACTCGATTGCTCTTTGAAGACAATGCAAACTTGATGGAGCAGTTTGCCTCCTCCTGTCCTGTATTATTCTACAAGTCCTTCACAGACAGAAAATAGTTGGCAAAAAAAATTGTTATCTTGGTCTGTCTCTCCCACTCATGTGATGACAACATGCTCCCAGTAATTCTTGACATGTGTTCCAAGGTCTACTTTTTCATTGTTACAATGAGACATTAGTGCTGGTGGACAGTGATGGTACAGAGGTGTTGTTCTAATGCATGGCAAGTTCCTGTTTTCTGCATTTTTGGGGTACTGGAGAGGCTCCAATTTCAGAAGAATGTCACCTCGTTGTTCTTTGCTGTGACCATAGCTCATATGTAGGAGCAGGGAAGTTGCAACAAACCTTCGTCAGACATTGGTTTGGCCACAACTTAAAAATCTTGACTGGTTCCAGGTAGCACACTTAAGAAATGACATGAAACCCTCAGGAGAGTGCAGATGAGATTTACTGGAATGCTTTTCTATATGAAAGTCTTGGTGTGGATAAACAGAAGAAACTAGGAGCATTCTCCTTAGATAGAGCAGATTTAAAATCATGAGGGGTCCTCACAGATCAGGGAGAGAGAAACCTTTCCCATTGTTAGATTGGTCAAGAAACAGAGGGCCCAGAAAGATTGACAAATGAACCAGAAGTGAGAAACATAAGGAAAAGGTTGTTTGCACAGCAAGTGGTTGTGGTGCCTTGAAAGTGCCAAGGAGGTTGTGGTGGCAAATTCATTTGTGATGTTTAAGAGGCAAATGAAAGGAAGGAATTTTGCTGAACTCTGGGGAAAGGACAAGGAAATAGGATTAACGAGATTGCCTTCTTTAGACTGGCACAGACTCAATGGGGTGAAACTCTGCCTTCTACATTGTAACCTTTCCAAGATTCTGCATCCTCAAGCTGCCATTTAGCATTGGTAGATAGAGGAATTGTGCCTCTCTGGATTGCGGGCTGGCCCAAGTGGGAAATGAAAGGAGCAAGTGAAATTAAATGAGTACACTCAATCTAGTCCTTTGTGTATTTTAAAGAGTTCTTTTGCATAGCCCCGTAATCTCCATTGTTCCAATAAGGTGGGAATATGAGATGAGCCAATTTTTTAAGTCTTTCTTCACATTTGCAATTAATGTCTTTAATTAGTACTGCAGTTAAAGTAAATTACATTCCTTCAACAAAGACGTATCCTGGTGAATTTGCTTTCTACTCCCACCAAAGCTAAGCTTTGCTATCCTTCTAGAGTGCAGAGCCCACTAATATTCATGATATTTTAATACTAGTCTTAAAAGTAGTTTTGAAAATTATATCAAAGAGCCTAAACTCTAAGATGAGAGAAATGCACTATGATTTTTTTAAAGTATATATTATTATGGGAAACCTTTAGCCTGCATTAACTTTGCCTTACTGTGCCCAGCTGTCACAGTTCCAGACAGCATAGCTCAAAGGACTGGTGCGAGAATAAGACAGCTTATTATTGAAGAATAAAAAAAAGTCCCTGAGTTGGTTGCACAATGAGTTTCTTAAGATCTACCACAAGATTTCAGTCATTTATGCTCATCCTAGTGTTTCTAATCATTCTTTAAATGCTGTGTGTCCTGTGCTATTTCTCATTCTTATCTCACTCGCAGTGTGCCAAAATGTGCACACATTCAAACAGCTGAAAATTATACTGGATAAGGGAGCTTTGCTCACATTTCTTTACAACAAGGAAACTCAGTAATAAAAGGTGGAGCAGATATCAACCCAATCCTTCTGCCACTGCTTCCTATTCATGAGGACACAGTAAAAATAAACCTTAAGTACGTGCATGTAATTATGTACTCGACTTAAATAAATAATGATTGAAAATCATTTACACTGTTAAGCTTTGTCAGTTTTAGCCATCATTATAAAACCATGACAAGTAGATTAAATCTGTAAATAAAAATAATGAAATACAAGGTTTTGCAGATAAAACCTTACATTTTTTCAAACAAAATCATTCCCCATTGTACCTTGCCTTTCTTCCCATTGATTAAAGGGGATGTGGGTAACCTTTGCTCCATGTCTCTAGCATTTGGACCCTTCCAATTTTATCAGAAATTCAAGCATAAGAAGCTGATGTTATATCTGGTGACTTTTTCCACAGGCAGCTGATTGATTTCTATCATGACCTTCTGCAAATGGTCATTTTTCATTCCGGATAATGCAATCAGACCATCGACCTATAGGGCCATCATAAGTGAACCCCTTGCCAGTTGTACACTTGACTGCAAAGATTCCAAACTGTAGTTGCATCCATAGAAAACCTTCTCCAACTACCACCAAATACATCCTGTATATCCTCACCCACCCCTTGCCCATTGGAAAGGTGTAGGAGCCAATTCAGTTGACCTAGCAAACCCTTTTTTTCATAATCATCCTTGCATCTCTTAAAAAAAAGCAATGTAGTGCTTTGTAGCACTACAAAGCAATCCGCTGCTGCGTAGTGCTTAATAAAAGTTCTACTGTGTGAAATGTATGCCATTTCAGGGAAATGTGTTCTGCTTTTTTGCAAACTGTGGATGGGATTGGCACCAGCAGTCCTATGACAGCTCCATTGTGTATAGGCCTTGACTCTCAAGCAGAACCTAACTAATGGCAAAGTACTTTTACTCCAGTAAATCCTCCAAAGAGTTTCATTTTCAAAAAGTGGCTTATTTTTATTATCTACAATAACTGGAGGAGACTGACTACACATGCACATTTTACTCGCTGTGGATTTATTAAAAATAAATCTAGCACCTCTTTTGGAATGATTTCAAACTGTAAAGAAAGTAGATTTAATTACTGCTCTCTATTAGCTATAAGCCCACAGAAGGGCAATATAACTTTATTACCTCATACTTAACCTTCCTAGTGAACATTTTTCATCTAAGATTTAGAAATTGGCTTTTAACAGCTCTCTGTAAGCAAGGGGTGAAACCCAGCTTCTCCCACTTAAAAATATATTTTGGTTTACTTTAGATCTGGTAATTAATTATTATCCCTCAGATAGGTCTCCACTGGAACAGCTAAGTCATTCAATTCAAGTATCTCATGGACTTACTGTTTCTTCTTGAGTTGAGCAGAATTATTTAAATCTGATTCATCTTGTTCGCTTTCTGGAAAATATTTCTCAATTGGAAAACTGTCTGGATCCTGCCGAGTGTGGCGGTTAAATTGGATAACTTCCATGGTTTATGGGGAAAGGATCAGAGCTACCACATCAGACTCTGTAGTTTAACACAACCATGGTTGTTATCTTCTATTTACTTGAGAAGATAATTGAGCTTAATAAGCACTGAAAAATCATGTTCCATCAGTACTACAATTCACTTATTATCTTTAATGTTTAATGAATCTGTTTGTCATTTAAAGCCTAGGTTGCAGTCGAGCACAAAGTTATTCTGCTGCCTTTTAAAATCAAGGAAGGGCACATAAATATAGGGCACAAAACAGAGAATCTAACGTAGTGTACAGAAAGGCCAGCACCTGATTTCTGGCCATTATGTGCTTAGATAACTGAACAAGTACAAGCACTCTTTGGAAATGGGAGCTGATATTTTACCAGATGGAATGGTTGGAGAAGCTAAACCAAAATAAATTCTCAAATATTAAAGAAATCTCTGAAAGGCGAGCAGACAAGCTGCCCTAGGGAGTCTGTTCATCTTACTCAGAGTCCAGCAGAGCTAGAGAGACAACAAAGTGGCATGGCTGACTCATTTCCTATTTCCTCCTCCCTTCCTATGAGGAAGCACCTTCTTTCTGCTTGATGCATTGACCTGCTGACATCACCCAGTTTGTTCCGCTCCTACATGTAGCAGGAGTTGTAAAATGTACCGACATCACAAGAGCAAACCAATCAGCTGATCACACCAACCTTTCTAAAGAGGATTGCTATATCTTCAATTTATACAGCAAGTATTATTTGGTGTTTTTGCGTCCCTCTTAAACAATGTTCACTCC
This sequence comes from Rhina ancylostomus, assembly GCA_030265395.1. NCBI lineage: Eukaryota > Metazoa > Chordata > Chondrichthyes > Rhinopristiformes > Rhinidae > Rhina > Rhina ancylostomus. Next base: position 48,166,628 of record JARFYF010000063.1, on the reverse strand, counting down.
AAGTCTGATCACAGTTTCAGCCTGAAGTTTAATGGTGTAAGTGAATGAGCAAAAAGAATTGAATGAAAGGTGAAAACAAAATAAATTCTAGTCTTTCATCAAGTGTAAAGAAATAAGGTTGTTCTGTAAACAATGTAGTCAGAGATAGTGATGTATAAGTATACTGTAAGTAAGCTGCAATCTTCATTCAATCTCTTTGCACCACACTTACAGTGTTAATTGTCTGACTTGATAGAAGCATTAAGTGAACTGATAATCTATTAGCACTAATAATCAGATAAGGTCACACTGCATGCAAGGAGACCATAGTTATGGTGCAGGAAGAGCAGTCTGAAGCATCTCTGAAGCCTGCTTTGTTTTTGTAATTACAGGCTGAGTCTTTGCTGTCTGAAGGAAATCCAAAGCAGCAACATCCCATCCCAATTCAGCCAGGACGGATTTCTATTTGTTGCAAACTATCACTGAGGGACTGTAACAAAACAGGAAACATCCCATCTGGGCCATCTGGCACAGTGGGGAAATTGTTAACTAGTACCACACTCCCTCCACCTGCCCAAGGCAGCCAGGACAGGAGCTAGTGGTTGAATCCTGAGAAGAACAAGCCAGATCCCATTATGCTGAAAGAGACCTGCCACTGTTCTAACTAAGCTGAATGGGGTGAGGACTGAAAACCCTGCCCTCTAAAGACAGGTCAACAATTATAATATGTTAATGAGATTGCACGCATCAAATTTCAGCGCCAATGCTGATATAACATCCATCAGCTGCACTACCAGCACTAAGCAAACACAGCAGCTGAAAATGGGTGTGGTGATGGGGGTGATTTTCTGGCACTACCTGTGATACAGGAGCATCAGGGTAATTCCTCCCCAGCTCCCCATCCCCTCAAAACTCAAATCCAGTAAGTAATTAACTCCCTACAGCCTTCAACCTCCACATCCATGATCTCCAGACCCCTCCTCATGACCTCCAGACTCCATCCCCGCATTAATTCCAGATCTACCTCCATTCAAACTCCAGGTTTTCTTTTAAAGATCTCCCTCTGAATAATATCAGGAACCTCATCCCACTTCCTCCCGATATACAAATAGACAACACTGGAAAAATTCAGCAGATCCAGTGAGAGGGAAACAACTATTTCAGATCAATAATCTTTTATCAGAGCCAGGGAAAGTTCTCATGACAGCTTTCTTGTGACCTGCTCTGCACTGCCTCCTCTCCCCTACGTCA
>JARFYF010000063.1:48129684-48140636 GCA_030265395.1 Rhina ancylostomus | reverse complement strand
CAGGGTGGAAATGAGGATATGAATGGGAAATTTAAAGAGTATCAAGAAGTAGCACGTAGGAATTCAGGGACCAAAATTGAGAACTTTGCCAGTATTAATATATATTCAGTATTTGAGTGGTCTTAGCAAAATTATAGAGCCTGCAGGCTGTAGGCAGGTGTATAATAAGGAATCAATGCAACAAGATTCTTTTTACATTTTTTTAGGATAAAAACCTTACGTTGTGAAAGCAACTGTGTAAAGACATGTGGCTCAGAGGTGCAGCTGGTAAAGTTTCTGCCTCACATTTCCAACAACCTGGGTTCAATCTTGACATCTGATGCCGCCTGTGTGGAGATTGAACTTTCTCCCAGTGACCACGTGGGTTTTCCCCAGATGCTCCGGTTTCCTTCCATATCCCAAATTGTGTGTTTCAATCATTTAATTGGCCACTGTAAATTGGCCCCAGCACATGGGTGGATGGAAAAATATGCAGCAATTGATTGACGTGGGAGAATATTAAAAAAAATGGGATAGGTGTAAATGACTGCCTGATGGTCAGCCCAGAATCAGTGGGCCGAAGGGCCTGCTTCCAGGCTGCATGACTTTAGGACTCTATAATCTGTACAGAAGTGAGACATCCTTAAAAGTATTCTGAAGAAAGGAATGTGTTAACTAGAATGGTGGTGTTCCAGATGAGTCCAACTGGAAACAAATAAACCTACGAAACCATCTTGTTAGGGTAAGCACAAAAGAAAAGTGTTATTGGCAGTTATTAGTATGCAGCTGGAGAAAAAAAGTGAAGGAAATCATACTGTTGCTTCATCAAGCTTTGACCAGAGACCCACTGTGGTCCAGTCTCTGGTTACATTCCATCACAGGAGGCAGAAAGTGGAGAGACAAGTAACCAAGATATGTTATTGACTCAGATTGAGAGGAAGGGTTAAGGTGGTTGGGTTTAGCAAGGGGAAACTGATGTGACGAACATATTGAGAAGGCCCAGTTTCAGGAGTATGTGCTGCCAGCAAGTGCCCCACTTGCCAACTGTAATTATTTAGAATTGTTAATTTATAAGCAGAGAAGTACTGGTTTCATACCTGTCTTTGTATGGCCAGTGAGTAAGGCTCCCAAAAGTTGCACACATTTGTAAAGTGAGCCTTCATGAATATATTTAAGGAAAAGGTTTTCAGGAGACAACTAAGGGTGATTAGTTGGGGGTGAGTAGGTGAAAGTGATTGGTGAGTAGCTAAAAGTGATTAAGGGTTAGGCTGTAAAGGTGACTGAGTGAGGGTGAGTATAGGAGTGAGTGAGGGTGAAAAGGTGTATGGGGGGGTGGGTAAATGGTTAAAGATATAAAGACCAGTGGCAGATTGAGGTAAAGGTATAGTCTAAGAGAGAGTTGCAGTGGGTGAGTGAAGATGTGTAGCTGAGTATTGCAAATTCATAAAAGGCCAAATGGGCCCCATTCAAAGGTGTTGATTTTGCCGAGAAGTGTTTGAACCATGCATGTTATAATTGGTGTGCAAATTGGCTAGAGTTCAGTGACAAGGCAGAGAGATCCCATGAGATGTGAATCTCCACAGGCATCTCATCATTAAATCCCTCCTGATTTTCACAAAGTTGCTGAATTTGCAAATTAATTGCACATTAAAATTAAGCCTTGTAATTAACCGCATAAATGCCCTCCTAATGACATAATAATTTTTACGACTAGTAGTCAAAGTCTCTGGCCGGAAAGTGAACAGCTGTAATTGTAAAGACTTAGTCCTCCAGGTTGTGTATTGTTTAAAGAGATTTAAAGCATCAGTTTAATTGTTTCTTAACTTTTGTTTCTCTTTTTTTTGTCTTAATTCACTCCTAGATTTTTTCTCTCCTGTTTTAATATTCACATTGTTTTATTATAGGCACCCATTTGCACAGACCTTCCCAATCCTTAATACTCACTGCCCCTTGATGTTCACCATGTTCCCAGATTCTTTGTTACAGTTAGCATCTCCATGTCAGGTAGCTGTCCCAGCAACACTAAGGGCAAAAAAAATGTAAAGCCTAAATGTGCAGAACCAAACCTAACTAACATGGTATCCTACAACGTAGCTCCTTCCAGTAATTTGTGTTTTCATCATGTCAACATTCCATGACTCATTTCTAGTTCATATATCCTGTGTTCTATTCAATGATTTAAGCTAAGAAAACTTAAAAATTATAATATAAAACAGCAGTTGGGCAGTCACAATTCAAATTAACCCAAACATTGACACCAAAGTAATCTTAATCTTAGCTAGAACTGATGCCCTGAGAGTGTTAAAAAGCAATTCTATACAAAAAAAAATGATGACCCAGCTCATGTGTGAAAGTTTGACGTAACTGGAGCCAGTTTTTTATCAGTTTTTATTATCTTGTTCTTTTTCTGTTTCCTAATCTCGGCCTAGTCAAAATAATGGAGGAACAATGGCAGATTTTGAGGGATATCTCAAAGAGATGAAAACTTATTTAGGAAATGCACAAACATGAAACCCCTACAAAGTAAATTGTTGTGAAATTTGTTTTTTTTGTGTGAATAATATTCAGCGATGACCTGTGACATAGTCTGATTAACACCTAAAATAAATCTCTTCGAATTGTAGTGTAGAGTGTTATGTGAAAGGTTTGTTTTAAAGTGCATTATTGTTTGCCATTGTAAATTATTGATTCTTCCAGTACTAATAGTTCCCTGTTAATTCATTTCTCCCCTTCTCTTCTCCATATGAAACTATTTTGCTGGATTCTTTCATTGATTTTAGTTTCAGATATTCTACATATTTTATAGAGCATTACATAGATTATGGAAATCATGCAAACTGATTGGTTGCTTGGCTGGCATTGATCTTTGTTAAGATCCAGAATTTGTAAGTATTCCATTGAACATTATTTCATATTGTGGTGCTTTGCGGGTTCTTTAAGTGACCACAAGTCCAGCTATCGGCTGCTATTCTGAGGTGGCGACCTTGAACTTAAAACCACCAGCTTTAATGCATTTTTAGAATATGGCTATGATATACAAAGAGCTACAGAACTCCAGGACAAAATCATTTTCTCAGTTGCTCAATTCATTTACACAAGTACAAAGCTGTACAGTGCAGGAACAGCTATTTATCTAGTCTCTGCTATTGTTCATTCCCTTTGCAAGCTTCCAGCCCTCTTCTTTTATCTGATGCAAAAGAAAAATAACTGCAGAAGCTAGGAATCTGAACCAGCAAAACAGAGGAAGCTGAAAATGCTCAACAGGTCAGGAAGCACCTGTCGAGAGAGAAACAGAGTTAACGTTTCAGATCACAGAGCTCCTTACCCAGCTCAGTAGAATGTAAAATTTCTTTCTCCCATGCTTACTTATAAATTTTCCCCTTAAATGCATCTAAACAATATGTTTAGAGTTGTGAGTTCCAAATTCTAACCACTCCCTAGGCAGTTTTTCCCAAATTTGCTACAATGAATATTTTATGTTTATGACCCATAGTTTTTGTTCCCACAAAACTGGAAACATCTTCTATGCATCTAATTCATCAAACTTTACATAATTTTAGACCTCTATTAGATCATATGTTAGTTTCTCAGTTTATTTTTTAAAGACGTATGAACCCCAGCCTGTTTAATCTTTACTGATGATTATGATCTCTCAGTTCTGTTATGTATATACACTGTACCGTTATACACTATGACCATTGTGAATTCAAGGAATATTCATCAGCTGTCAGAACATCTACAAATAGTATTATGTCTTAAATCTGCACTACCATCTCTACATTTTAAAAGCTTGGCTTTTATGTCAGTAAAAACTGAATGGCAAATAAGTCCTGACAAGCCTTCCCTCATTTGCTCCTGTCCCCCTCCAGCAGCCACCCTCCCCCTGCCCCCCCAACCACCACCACCACCACTATCTTCCATGGAAAAGTGATCATTGAAGTTAAAAAGTTTAGGGAAATGAGAAATGATCACCTGGATTCTGAGGAGGCTTGGCTAAGTAGATGCTGTGAGAACGTTTCCCCGCATGGAAAGATTAGAGCTACAATGAAGGGTTGGGCACTTGAGACTGAGATGAGGTGGAATTCCTTTACTGAGGGGTGAATCTTTGGACTTCTCTACTCCAAAGAACTAAAAATGATGAGCCAATAAGTATAAGATAGTTTTTTTGTACATCAGATGAGTCATGAGGGGTATTAGACAGGAAAACAGAGTTGAGGCTGAAGTTCAGATCAGCTATGATCTTAATGAATGACAGAGGAGACTCAAGGGGCCATATATGTATTTCTGCTTTTATTTCTTATGTTCACAAACACCTTCAAGTGTTAGTGCTGAAGTTGCATCATTGGAGGTGGTTTGGGGATCTTGTAGATCCTAAGTCAGGAGTAGAGCAGGACAATCCCCAATTGTTTAATACAATTGGCAAACAAACTAAAGGAATGGCGAGGTGAATTTGTTTTACTTGGTGTGATGATATGGTTTGGGATGTACTGTCTGAAAGGCTTCTGAAAGGACTTTCAACAGTTGTATTTCAAAGGGAAATGGAACAGTGCTTGTGAAGGAAATAAATTACAGGGTCATGGGAAAAGTGCTACTTAGATAGCTGTACCAAACTGCTGGAGTAGACACGAAGGGTCAAAGCATCTCCCTCTGTAAGATTTTCTGGTTGTAATGCAACCAGTTTCAGCCTGTAGCTTTTCAGTGGGAAGAACATTAACTTGTAAAGGTGTGAGCACAGGTCAACTTGCAGCATATCATTGAATCAGTCCAGCTGAGCACACAAGAAACTTATTTTCAGTACATTCTTACATTCCATCAACGTGCTTCACAGAAACAAGAAAATCTTTATAGCTCAAAATGCACAACCCTATGAATCTTTCAGTTCTGAGAAGAGTTTTATTTTTCAAGAAATGCAATTGAATAAACAAGAGCCATGGTGGAGCAGTCATAAGTTTGTATTGCATATCCAAGCAGTATTAGGAATGTGACTACCCTTCACGAATGGAACGCAATCCAGGAGAGGTTTTTTCAGTTCTGCCTTAGACATTCCAACTTGAACTAATTCTTAAGATGCAGCATTGGTGTAAGAACTTGGATTAAAATAAAATCAGTACTTTATTTTCTCATCTCATTTGTGAAATTTAGCATTGTACTACTTCTCAAAAGCAATATCTTCTGATGCCCTTCACACAGCTATGTTGCTCCTTGAACATGATCAGTTGTGAGGTCTAGGATGCATAACACCATGATACTACAATGGAGATTGTTTATACTTGGTACCTAACAATAATGAGTAGAGAAAAAGTGCAATAAGACTAAAATCTTTCCTCAATAAGTGTTTATTTTTCCTTGATTCTGTTGATACTTTAGTTTGCAGTTGATTATGCCTTCATAATATTTCAGTTCAAAGATTTGAGAAGCAGTAGCCAGTTCTGCATTCCTCATGTATACCCCAAGGGCAGCTTTGTACTGACTTTACGATGTACTGTATTTATACCCTGAAGCATGCACACTTTAGACTGAAATCAGTATTGCTGTAGGGCATTACCACCGTACACTAAAAATAATTGCAAATTCCAACTCTCTCAAAGGTATCCCTTCTCATATCATTCCATGTGAATGTTACTGGGATTTTAATAATTACACACATGCACACATTTTGCATCTTGAAATTCAATACTCGTCCAGAAGCTAGTATTTCTGTGATTCAAGGACTTCTGTTTCAGAGCAGTAATTATTGTTGTCTCTATTTATTTTATTGTCAGATTTCTCTGTTCTATTGTTTCCCATGTCAGACCACAATTGTCTGATTACTTGAGCCTGTCGCAAGTGTGGGGTAAGCAATGTCGCCATAGACTGAGGGCTTACATGAGAAACTCCTTCCACCACTACCCACACTACTTGATTCTTATGCAGACTATCAGGTTGATGTCACAGGGGATTGGCTTTGCAATGGAGATACATGGTAATTTGACCATTACATTATTAACCAATGACTTTCATTGGGAGATTGGTGCCATGGCAACACAGCCAGACAAAGTTTGCTGGCAAAGAGTGAAGGGAAAATTCTATTTTTGCTGTTGAACCACGCATTTTATTTTCAATAAGCTTGGAGAATAACCACTTTGTGAGCTATCACTTGGTAATTGTAGCAAATTAACAAATGTTTTTTTCTGTAAGCTGGTATGTTTTGGTGGGTAACTAAAGTATTACAGGTACAATAGCCTCCTGATTATGGTGCAGGAGTGATGAAATTGAATGTGCTAAATCTGTTCCTTTATGGGCTGGCACCAGAAACTACTGACTGCAGTTATAAAAATATGTGGTTCCCTAATGTTTTTCAGCAATGAAGTCAGCTCCTGATCATAGTCTTCCACTATATGGCCAATCCTAAAGACCTTCAGGAAAACAATGGATGGGCAATAAAATATTGCCTCTTCATTGTTTCCCATTTCCAAAGAGAAAGGCTACAAAATAGTTAAAATATTTGAAAAGTGAAAACTGTAGTTGTTGGAAATGGAAACTGATAGATATACTCAGAGGCCACACAGCATCTCTGGAGAGGGAAACAGAATCAACATTTAAGGTCGATGACCTTTCATCAGAACTGGAAATGTCAGAAAATGAGCTTGTTTTACATGGCAGAGAAGGGAAATGAAGAGTTAAAAGGGCAAGTATTGCATTTCCCACAGCTGCATGGGTAAGTGGAGTGAGAAGGAGAATGACTTTTGGGAATGGAAGAGCAAACTGGTCAATCTGCAGCTCCCTAGTTCACCATGTTATCTCCAGCAACTGCTCCCTTTCTCACAAAACCTTCCAATGCAATCACAGGAGATGCAATACCTGTCCTTTTTACCTCTTCACTTCTCACCATCCAAGAATCCAAACACCCTTACAAGTGAAGCAACAATTAATAACTTTATGTACTGCATTTGATACTTGCAAAATGAGTCTCCTCTACATTGAAATAAACAAAGCACATATTGGATAATCAAAGCACCTCCATTCAGTCCACAAAGAAGAACCTGGACATCCAGTTGCTTGCCACTTTAATTTCTGATCCCACTCTCACTCTGACCTCTCTGATTTTGACATCCTACATAGATGTACAGAGAGATACAGAACATAAACAGGGCCTTAGGCCCACCGAGAAGACTTAATACTCACAAAGTGGGTCTCCTCTACATAGGAATAAACAAAGCTTTATATAAGGCTGAAGATGAGGTCTCATTCCTTGAGCTTATGTCAGTCTTCATTGGAATCAAGCTCCATTCCAATGAAGCCCAACATAAGCTCACAGAATGGGACCTCATCTTCAACCTCATGTTGCAGCCTTATGTAAGGAATTCAGCTATTTCAGGTAAGCAGCCTTTCCAGCATTCTGAATTGGCCATTTCTGATGTAAGGTCATCCAGCTTAACATTAACTCAGCTTTTCTCTCTCCACAGATGCTACTTGACCAGCTCAGTATTCTCAGTTTTATTTTATTTCAGGATTCTGAGAACTGCTGTGTTCTGCATCTCACAATTGCTACATTTGTTATCCCTCTACTGTCCTCATTCATTTCCTTCTATTTACACTCCAGAAAGATCAGTGAAAATTATTAAGCATTCATCCTCTCTTAGATGACATCAACAACAGTTATGTCACTGGAAAATCTCAGTCTCCACCTATCACAGACATTGCATTCCTCTCCTTTCTCTGCAACTTTTAAAACTTACTTGTTTTTGTTTTACTTTTCAGTTCTGATGAAATGTCATCAAACTGAAACATTAACTCTGTTTCTCTCTCCACAGATATTGCCTGCATACATCCAGCACTTCCTGATTTTTATTTCAGTTAAAAGATTTGCTTCCATTTCCAATACATATTATAATTTCATAATAATTTCAATCATAATTTCACTGGCATAGGTACAAGCACAGTTTCAATCAGTTAAAATCTAGCCCACGTACACTTTTTTTTGGACTTTGTGATGATAGAGAAGCATCTTCACATTCTCACCTGGCACAAACACTCCAGATCTATCAGCTCAAGTTGTCATGGTTGGTTCCCTCTACTCAGTCTCTGCAATGCCCTCAATCCCAAAACACAATTGCACATTACGGAGGCATTTCAGATATCTGGGGTATCATGGTGGTGCAGCTGGTAGTGCTGCTGCCTCATAGCTCTAGCAGCCTGGGTTCAATCCTGACCTTCAGTGCTGCTTGTGTGGAGTTTGCATGTTCTCCCTTTGACCACGCTGATTTCCTCCAGAAGGCTCCAGTTTTCTCCCATATTCCAAAAATGTGCACGTCAGTAGGTTAAATGGTTAGTTTGAATGCCTCCCCATGTGTAGGTAAGTGGTAGAATTTGGGAGGGGAAATATGATGGCATGTGAGGAGAGTAAAATGGGCTGGCCTACGATTAATATAAAAATGGGTGTTTGATAGTCAGTGAGGACTCAGTGGGCCAAAGAACCTATATCTTTCCATAAATCTGTTTCTCTATTTGCGAAGACATTTCTGCATGACATTGTCTTTCCATTGCTGTGACCTCATAACAAATGATTGAATTTGAAGAGAGGAGCATAACACTATTGAAAATGTTGGGGAACACAGCCTCTCTCATTCTTTGCATTGGTTGTATCAAAGTTGCCAAATTGATTAAGACATATAGTAAAGAAAGAAAAGCCCTGGGCTGAACTTAAATCCAGGTCCTGGAAGTGAAAGACAAGTTTCTAATCTAGCATATCCGCTTTTCATCTGTAAATTGCCAATATTAGACTTTATGACAGTCAAGCTTATTTGGAAATCATAACTTTTAACATATCCCATAAGACCTTTCTGATTTACTTGGTGTTTTCTCAAAACAGTCACCCTCCCTCTTCATGGATACACCCACAGTGCAGGTTTCTACAGTCTGTTAAGATCACAGTTTATAAGCCAGAACTTTGGAGTGTTACATTAACTTATAACATCTTGGTCCAAAACCAAAAATTCACTTACCTGAAGTACAGGATTTTTTAAAATGTTAATCAGTCCCAGAGGATGGGAAAAGTGATGGTGTTGACCTTGAATGAATGATGATTATATATAATGCTATAATCAGTAGTTGTGCAGAGCCTCAGCTTGATCAGTTGGAACAAAATGGATGGAAAATGAGAATTGCACACATTCCTAAAATAAACACAGAATTTTCTTGAATATTGATTAACCTATGGTTAGGAAGACCCATTGCTAGAAAGTTGCCATGTAACCATCTCAATGGCCAGTCATTAGAACACAACTACCTGATTGCTTATCAGAGGATCTGTTGCATCACTGACCCTAATCAGAGCTAATCTCAGTGAAGACCTTCATTAAACAAGGTTGTGTCATTGCCCAACACTTTTCACAATCTTCCTCGCGCAATGTTGCACCCACTTCCAACAAATGTCTCGTGCTTATGGAACTAATCTTCGAAACTAATGGGAAACTGTTCAATGTATAGCAATAACACTACAGAACAAAGGTCGCTCAAACCTCATAGTCAAGCTGCAGTGTGTAGACTGTTCTTGCATTTGCACACGCTTGGAGGTGGAGCACGAAGCCATTGTTAACCACTGAAGCATGCAAGAGAGTAGGCCTCACGCTCAGCATCTGCAAGACGAAGATCCTCTATCATCTGTCCCTGCTACTTTTCACTCCCGTCCAATAACAGAGATTCATGGTGAGATCCATGATCTACCCAGGTCTTGGTGAAGGTAGATTTCGATGATGAAAATCACCATTGTCTTCACTGTGCCAGAACAGCCTTTGATCAATTGAGGAAAAGGATGTTTGAAGATCAAGTCCTCATGTCTGATACAAAACATGTGGTCTACCAGGCAGCTGTGATGCCTGCTCTCTAATATGCTTTTGAGACTTGGACTACCTACAACAGGATTATTGTGAATACAGCCAAAGAACTCTCCATAAAATCCTCCAAATTCATTGCAAGGGTATGTAAACCAGGGTCAGTGTCCTTTCACAGGCCCCAACATTCCAACCCTAATAACTTTCGGTCGACTCTGTCGGTCAAGCCCAACACCAGACTCTCAAAACAAACACTCCATTTCTGAGCTCTGTAACAGGAAGGGATTAGCAGGCAGACAGAAAAGATTCAAAGCCCTCTTAAAGAAATGCAACATCCCCACTGATTATTAGGAACCCATGGATGATCAAAGTGGAGAAGAACATACAGGATGGTTTTGAGAACTTTGAGTCCAAGCCACCATAGCACATCAGGGTCCAACACACACAGCAGAAGGAGAGTGTCAACCTACAGGCTACCCTGTAAGGCATCTGTGGAAGAGTCTCTGATTCCCACATTGGACTCTCCAATCACCTCAGAGTAGAAGCAAGTCATTTTCAATCCTGAGGGACTATCTAAGAACAAAAATGACCTCAGGATGTCTTGAAATGCTTTACAGACATTAAAGTACACGAGGTGTACTGAACTTGTGCTTTCTTAGCCTCAATCCCATTAAAATGTTGAGCACTCCACACTAACTGGACATTTCTCCTCAGGGACTAGGCTCCAACCATCCAGAACTAGATGAGCTAAAATTTCTTCCAGTGAAATTTTGAGGAACATCCAAGCCAATTTCTTCAGCCCTATGTATTGTATTTCCTCTAAACTGCAAATGGGTTTCTTATACTATGTATCCAAATGGATTTTTCTCTATCACCCTGCTCTCACAGTATAAGTAGGGTCAATGACTTCAAACATAAACTCCCTGAATAGGGGTCATGCTTCATAAGCCATCCCTGGAAAAAAGTGAAGAAGCTGTTCGTCAAGTGCAGCCAATCTCACATCTCAGGATGTTTGTGCTCCTCCATTCGAGCCTGCACCTGACCTCCAGAGCACGGTAGTGTAGCAGTTAGCATAATGCTATTACAGGGACTCAGGTTCAATTCCGGCTGCTGTCTGTAAAGAGTTTGTACGTTCTCCCCGTGTCTGCGTGGGTTTCCTCT
>JARFYF010000063.1:48092455-48107605 GCA_030265395.1 Rhina ancylostomus | reverse complement strand
GATCATTTCCAGGGACCAGTTCGAAAGAACCCACAATATACAACACCAAGCGTTTGTCTTTCTCCAAAAAAAATGTAACATAAAAATCTGTTAACTGAACTGGATACAACCACCTGAAATCATTAATAAAATAACATTACCCACACATTGAATGTTACTGCCTCTCCCTTTGCTGCTGTATGGGCACTAGGAAGAGGAGGAAGATCCTGTCTGATCAATTTGATGGAAGGTTTTGAAAAGGTAACAAATTGTTTTGATGAAGGTAGTGCAGTTGAAGTCCACATAGACTTCAGTAAGGCCTTTGACAAGGTCTCACAATGGAAACTGCTGCAAAAGGTTGGAGCTCGGGGATCCAAACCTGGGGTCCAAAATTGGCTTGGTAAGAGGGCGATGGTGGCAAGTTATTGTTGTGATTGGAAGCCTGTGACCGGTGGTGTACCTCAGGGATTGGTGCTGAGACCCTTATCATTTGTTATGTACATTAACAATTTGGATGTGAATGTAGGAGGTAGGATTAGTAAAATTGGTAGTGAGGATAGTCTTGTGTTACATGATTATATTGATAAGTTAGTAAAAATGGGCAATACAATGGGAGATGGAATTTAATCCTGATAAGTGTGAGGTGATACATTTTGGGAGGACTAATAAGGTAATAAGCTAGAGCACACACAATGAATGGGAGGACCCTAGGAAGTATTGAGGAACAAAGGAACCTTGGCGTACAAGTCTAGGGATACCCGAACATGGCAGCACATGTAGATAAGATAGTTAGGAAGGCATATGAGATACTTGCTTTCATTATCTGGGACCTAATATATAAGAGCAGGGAAATAGAGTCATCGAGTTATAGACCACAGAAATAGTACCTTCAGCCCAACTTGTCCATGCTGACCAAGGTGTCTATCCGAGCTAGTCCCATTTGCTTGCATTTGGCCTGTATTCCTCTAAACCTTTTCTATCCAAGTACGTGTCCAATTTTAGACATTGAAATTGTACCTGCCTTGACAGCTTACTTTATTAGCTCATTCCATATATCCACCACCCTCTGTGTGGGAAAAAGTTGTCCCTCGGGTCCCCTTTAAATATTGTTTAGGCCGCAGTTGGAATGCTGTATGTGGATTTGGCCACCACATTAAGTGATGGATATGATTGCACTGGACAAAGTATAGAGGAGATTCTCCAGGATTTTGTCTGGAATGAAGCATTTCCATTATGAGGAGTGACTGGATAGGCTGAGTTTTCATTCGAGCTGAGGGTGACCTAACTGAGTTATGCAAAATTATGAAGGGCATCAATAGAGGCATCTGCCAAAGGGCATAGGTTTAAGGTGAGGGGTGGGTGGGGATCTGAAGGAGAACTTTTTCACCCAAAGAATGGTTTGAATCTGTACTGCCTGTCGTGATGGTAGAGGCAGTGACTTTCACATCTGTCAAGTATTTGAACAAGCATTTGCATTACCAAGACATAGAAGGCTATGGACCATGCTGGAAAATAAGATGGGTACTTGATAATCAGCGTGGAAGTGGAAGTCAAAGGGCCTGATCTTGTGTTGTATGATTCTATAACTCCATGAGATTCACTGTAAAAGAAATGGTTATTTGTGATGCAGTATGAGGGAATGCTGCACTCTCTGTGGTTCTGAGATGTTAAACCAATGATTTGTCTGCATCTTAAGGCAGCACTATTTGGGAGAAATGGGACATTGAATCTTGGTGTTCTGGCCAATATTTATCATTTATCAACATCACTTTAAAATAAAAACAGAATATCTGTCCATTTTCACAATGCTCTCTGCTGGACCTTATTGTGCAATAAACTGACTTCTGTATTTCATACATTGTGATAGTAACTTCAACTCTAGTGCTACAGAATTACTTGTAAATTAAAACCAAAAAAACTGTAGATGCTGCAAATATGAAATAAAAGCAGAAAATGCAGATATCAGGTAGCACCTGTGGAAAGAGAAACAAAGTTATTGTTTCAGGTTGAAGATCCTATGTCAGAACTTGTTCGGGGTTTTCATAGGTGATAAGTTGGAGTTGGATGCCATGATCGGAACAAATTCGGTGTTTTTGACCTGAAATGTTAATTTTGTTTCTTTTTCCACAGATGCTGTTTGATCTGCTGAGAGTTTCTTGCATTTTCTGTTGTTTGTAAAGTGCTGTGAGAACCCTGAAAGGTGCTATTTTAATGCAAGTCTTTTTGTCTGAGTTCAACCTGTTAAAAAGGACCTCATTTCACCGGGTTCAAATGATAAGTCATTCCACATTAGTTTCTGGGCCATTGGTTTAACTAATCACAGATCAAATAGATCCAGCTTTTATTTAACTGAAAATGCGTTTGGGGAATATTTGACATACTTTCAGAATTAAATCTTTTTTTTCTATCTATCGCCATAGCTAATTAAATAATTTAAGTGAAGCACTCAAATTCAAGAATTCCTGTGTTTATCACTAAATCCTAGAAACCCTAAGTTATCATCGGTGTTCATCTGGATAAGTGCATACAACCTATGTCACAGCAGAAGAGGAAGAGAGAGAGGTGCACTGGATTGTTAGAAGACTGCTCTCTAGCCTGTTCACTCTCTGAAGGGACTCATCTAAGAGAGAAACTGTCAGGTAGACACACTAGAGTATGGCTTTTTATACACATTTAGAGGCTCCTGTCAATAACTGGCAAAGGTTCTGAGCTATCCCCTCAGTGAGACTAATTACTTTTCTCCTAAAACATACAATGAATCGATCTGAGGATGTAAAAAGCTAATCATAATGGTCAGGTGCATTAAAGGTACCCCAGTGAAACCAAATGCAATGTGTGGCTGCCAGCTGCCTCCTTGTAGTTGGTCGCTGTTATTTCAGGTTTTTGACCTGTTTCACTTGGAAACATGTAACTTAAAGGAGCAGCTAAAATAGTGAGGCCTGTTCCCTGAGGCTTCAGCAAATGTGTCAATTTTTTTTAAAAAAAGGCAAATAGCTGCCATTATCTCTGGCCACATCATGATGAATTGGTGACAAGAAAAAAGGCATCAGATATCAGGGTTAAGAAGTTGGGAAATTGTCCACTTGCAATATTTGCTGATAGATTTGTCTTTTATTGGAATGAGGAAATTGGAGCTTTTGACCTTTCTCGTTTTCACTAACGCTCATCAGAGTAACAAATAACTGAGATGGTTTTTATGATTTATCTCCTGATAAATCACTCTGACATCATGCTGGAAACTGTTTTAATTTTCCTGCTGGTCACATTTCACAAAAGCATAACTACGACCAACCTTAAGCCTCTTCTTTGAGCAACAAAATTGATGTTTGTACATCTTTCAGATAATGTATGACCTGAGTTATCATATGGAA
The DNA here is from genome assembly GCA_030265395.1 of Rhina ancylostomus. Classification (NCBI taxonomy): domain Eukaryota; kingdom Metazoa; phylum Chordata; class Chondrichthyes; order Rhinopristiformes; family Rhinidae; genus Rhina; species Rhina ancylostomus. Next base: position 48,104,255 of record JARFYF010000063.1, on the reverse strand, counting down.
ATAGTCCTAACCTGATATCATTTAAAGCTTCAACAGAAGGAATTTATAACTATTCAAATATTTGAAAGGTATTAACAAATTACAAAACTGCTTGCAAGCATAAAAAAGACTAATGTTTTCTATTAATATTAGTTTCTTGATTTTTCTAAAATAATTGATTGTCCTTATTCAAAGAAAGAATGAAACCAAAGTCATTCTTCAGGTAGATATTTACTTATTACAATATGCCACAATTAATTGACTTCCAATATTTCTGATGAACAGGTAATAGCACTGCACTACTAAAAAGGACTGTTTCAATTTTCCTGTGTTGGAGGATATTGTTATTTATTCTGGAATAGACGGTTTGAAACAATGGCAAGGGAAGTGCAGTTGATGGCAGAGGTGTTAAGTTGGAGTTGGATGCCATGATCAGACATGATATAATATCATGCTTCCTGATCACTTCACAGCAACAGGTTTTCAAGTCAACACATATTATGTCTGGCCTTTACCATAAAGGATCGTTGGTAACACTTGCAAACGGTCTGAGCATTTTATTTCCAGGATAGTGCCTAAACTGACAATATTTAATTATACAGTAGCATAATGGATTCTTGAAATCAGAGCTGGATGTGTTTTTTGCATATAATCCAAACCTGTTGAAGATGGACTGAAATACTTGGTGAAACAAAGCTCAACACAAATTATTAGATTACATTATTTAACTGAGTGGTAGGATGTACATATAAGATAGAAATAAGTAATTACCCCCTTCATGTTTTATTTCTGTCTCAGTAATGTACTGATTGCTTGCTCCTTAGATGAGCTGGATTAGCTGAATCTCAGGCCTATGACACATAATCTCTTGCTGTGATTCATCTGACAAATCACATTATTGATTGTGCCTGTGATTTTGTTTTGTTTAAAAAAAACTTTCACTCCCTCTTGGTGTTTTCAGAATGAAAAGGGGTCAGCTTGCTCAATGGGACTGGGCTGATAGTTGACCCTCATTGTATTAGCCTCTGTGATATGCCACTAATTATGTTATTGCTTCACAACCTCAATATCTGCCTGCTTTGGTGCTTTTCAGTGTATCAGGTATAAAGGGAGAAACATGATTACACATCTCAAAACATAACAATCACCAAAAGAATATCTGCAAGTACTAAAGTGGAATGGGCAAAGACTGACATCCTTGGATGCTGAAGAGCAAGAATGAGCAGAGAAAGTATTGAAGTTGATATACTGGATAGAAGTCAGATTGGAACCAGCCTAGAGTGGTCCCATGGAGGTGGGTTGTAGTGAGAGGCATTGGAAGAGATTGCATGGTCACTAAGCAGCAGAGGATGAGAAGGAAATATGAAACACAGTGGCAATAACAGGTTCTTTCTGATAACTTAGCAAATCAGGAGTAAGATGCTGCAAGAGTTTCAGAAGAAATAATGATGAAGCTGAAGAATGAGAATAAATTGCTTATATTAATGGTCATGGCATTAAGCGGGGAATTGTGTCTGAAGCTCTCCACTGCTGTTTTAGAATTTCAGCAGGGATATTATCTGCTCCCAATGCCAGGGAGAGAAGTATATTCCAAGGACCCTCAGAGTTTCAAATAGCATAACCATCTTCAAGAAAAGAGACTAGTCTGACGATGGTGACCTCAGAGCAGTCTTCCTGCTGTCAGTCGTCGGGAAATGTCAAAGCCAGGGTCCTTCTCAATCATCTCCAAACAGTTGAACAGCTGCTCTGCAAATTACAAAATGGATTTTGCCCATTCAGAGGCACGTGGACATAATCTTCACTGTGTGGCAACTCCAAGGAAAATGTAGGTAGCAGCACCACCCATTATGCATGGCCTTTCTTGACCTCTTCAGCAGTCAGGAGGGACTGTGAAGAAAACCGTCCTCAAATTTGGCTATCCACTGAAATTTGTTTCCATCTTATATTTGCTCCATGACAGAATGCAGGCCCTGATATTAATGATGGGCCCACAACAGAACCATTTTGAACTAAGAACAATGTCAAACAAGGCTGTACCATTGTCCCAGCACATCTCTGAACCTTTCTTGCCACAATGTTGCATCTTACCACCCACAAATTTCCCCAGGGATTTGAGCATGTTTCCACAACCAATGGGAAACTGCTAAGCCTACACTGACAACACTTTAGAACCAAGGTTACCCAACCTTAGTAGTCAAGCTGAAATGTGCAGATGACTTTGCATTTATGTGTGCTCAGAAGCCAAGATCCAACCTGATGTTAGTATTTTCACTGAAGCATTTGAGAGGATCGGCTTTACACTCAACATCAGCAAGATAAATGTCCTCGACAGACCTGCCTCTGTTGGACCACTCTGCCCTTTGACTATAAAGGTACATGGCAAGACCCTGGAAAATGTGGGCCTCTTCATTTGACTTGAGAGGTGAAGCCAGATATCATTAATGAAATTCACCACTATCTTTGTGATCTATCCTGTCTTTTGGACTGAATGAGGAAAAAGTTATTTGAAGGTGAAGGCCCCAGACTTGGCATAAAACTCATGGTTTGCTGAACAACTGTGATGTAGCAGGGCAGGGATAAGACCTAAGCAATCTACAGAAGGCATTCCAAGGGACTAGAAAAGTACCAGTAGTGCTGCAAAATCTTCCAGATTCACTGGGACAAACAAGCCAACTTTGGTGTCCTCTCCCAGACCAACATCACCAGCGTTGAGCCCCTGTGTTAAGTAGGACACATCATTTTCATGCCTGGCACCAGTCTCACAAAACAGGCACTCTATTCTGAGCTCTGTCATGGAAGGATATTACTAGGCATGCAGGGATAAAAATTCAAGGATGTGCTGAAAATCTCCTTGAAGAAATGCACCATAAACACTGAATCCTGGAAATCTCTAGCCATAACCACTCAAGGAAGAGCATTTGAGATGATATTAAGAAATGTGATACCTTGCATTGGGAGCACAGAGGTCCTGTGTAAGGAGAAAACCATCTCACAAAGTACCATCCCCCCCCCTTCATGTGATCATGCACTGCCAATGTTAACAAGGGGAGAGTGCAGCTGTCACATTGTCCTCACGAAACACCTCAAAACTCTCAAAACCAGAGAGGAAGCAAGTCATGAGAGAATGACCAAGCAGATTAAGCAGGAACACTGAAGAATTGGAACAGCAGAGGATCAAAAGAGCAAGTTCATAGGAAAAGCCATGTCATTGGCAGACTGTGGAATTTGAAGGAAGGACTAAGGAGTAACAGAACATGTTTGCCTCAGAGGTGTAAGGAGGAGTAAAGTTGTGAAAGTGAAGGGACGAAAGGGACAATGACTGCAGACCAGATGACTTCCATTTTGGACATGTAAATTTCAAATAAATTTCCACCTTTTGGTGTTGGAAGTAACAGTGGTCAAAGAACATTTTATAATAAAAAACAGTATTTAGAGATAATCTTAAACTACAAGTACTTGAGCACAAAACGAGCTTGAGTTCCTCAATGAAACTACTCTAAATTTTTCTGTCCAGGTTTTTCTTCAAGAGAAGTTTTGTAGCTTCTCCTAATGAAGAGGATTTTCATGTCCTATGAAAAAGAAAATTAGATACCTTAATTGTTTCTAAAGTGTAGTATTTTCATTCTTTTTCAGAGAAAGAAGGGAGGGACTGAGAAAGTGGGTGGTTGGAATACCAAAAATTTAAATTTTGAAATTGTTTTCTCAAAGAATAACAGTCTATAAGCTTGTCTCAATAAATGTTAAGCATCTCGCACCTTTTATATTGGAATGACCAGCAAGGTATAAGGCAAAAACTGGGACACAGGTTGGTGGAAGTCACTCTGAAACAGGAGAAAATAGAAAATCTAGCTTTTATGTCTGTTGCAGGATATTCCAGGGTGATTTACTGCCAATAATGTTGCATTGAAATAAATCATTTTTTTCTAATATAGGAAACATGGGAGTCAATTTGCACAGAAATGTGAAAATGGATAGTTAATGTTTTACCATCACCACTATTCCATCAAAATGGTGCCATTAGATTGTTTCCTTATTTTAACATCTCATAAGGACACCTTTAACAAAGCAGCACTTCCTCAGTTTGTAGCTGGAGACATGGTCTTGATTTTAAGGCCATGAGTGGGACTTGTTGCCAGAGCTGCCTGACACAGTTGAGATAGAAATACTCATGAAGGTAATGATGCCTGTGAAGGAAATTATTTTTGAGGAGACATTGCTTGTGAAAAGAACAAGCCCCTGATTATATTCACTTCAATATTCGGGTTATATTCACTATGCAATATGATTTTTTTGAAGGTAAGTTGTATGGATTGCATCAAGCAATCATAAAGTTAATATTTAAAATAATAACTACGTGAAATAAAGTAATTAATGTGGAATTGGCTCTTTTTCTCACCAGATATTTACATTGTCCTCCTTTAGAGAAGTTAAAGCAATACCCATTCAGTAAAGTATCCCATTGACATCCAAAAAGTATTGTTAACTCCCCATTGTAATGTCATAGGAGCAAGTATGAATCAACTATGACAATGGTCAAATGTTCAGACCACTTAGAGTGTTTGGCATTATTGACCCAAGGAGGAATCTGATTTTGCAAGTGCAGTATATAAGTTAATCATATTGTAACTAAAACAGCTTAATGTCAACAAAATCCACACATAATGAAAGAAACTGCTAAATTATATTGCAATGGTCATAGCTGTTTTCTGATTAAATGTTACATGATTATAGGTGATTGTTAAAGAAATGCACTTCAAAATAATTTTTACTCCTTCTGTAGGTACATTTCTGTAGCAAATTCATGTCAGCATTGCAGAGTTGGTATGTTCACACTGACCCATGATCTCCACCCAAGGGTTCTTGGCAATCACAAAGCCAAAACCTGAGGGGAAAGGGCAGTGATCAGTGATACGAGCAGCCAGATTACAGTCATGGCTCTTAACTAGTGTAGGTTAAACTAGAGAAACAAAGGACTGCAGATGCTAGATGATAAAAAAACAAGCTGGAGGAACCCATCAGGCCAGGCAGCATCCGTGGAGTAAAGCAGACTGTCAGCGTTTTGGGTCAGGGCCCTTTTTCAAGACTGAAGAAAGGAAAAAGGGGAAGCCCAATATATAGGAGGGAAAAACTGATCAGTGATAGGTGGACAAAAGAGGGGAGGCGGGGTGGGCACAAGGTGGTGATAGGTAGTTGCAGATAAGAGATGGTGATAGGCAGGTGTGGGGGAGGAGGGGAGAGCAGATTCACCAGGGGATGGGTCAAAGATACGGAGGCATGCACCCCATGGAGGGGGGGAGGAAAATAATAGATGAGGAGAATAAAGAGAGAGGCTAGGAAAAGGGAGGAAAAAAAGAAGAGGAATGGTGGGGTGGGGTGGGGTGGGGGGGGTTTGGGTTTACTTAAAGTGGAAGAGTTTGATGTTCATGCCTTAGGTTGTCAGATCCCAAGACTGAAAATGAGGTGCTATTCCTCCAGTTTGCATTTGGACTTCTGGCGATGGAGGAGGCCAAGAACTGACAGTGCTGGAGGCAGAGTTGAAGTGCCAGGCGATGGGGAGATGCAGCTCACAGTTACAGATGGAGTGCAGGTGTTCTGAGAAACAATCACCTAGTCTGCAATTGCCAATGTATAGAGGATGCCACACTTGGAGCACCGAATGCAGTAGATAATATTAGAGGAGGTGCAGGTACATCTCTGTCTTACCTGAAAGGACTTGGGTCCCTAGATGGAGGTGGTAGAGAGGCAGGTGTTACACCTGTGGTGGGAGCAGTGGAAAGTCCCTGGGATCAGCGCAGGATGGGTGGGAAGGGAGGGGTGGGCTAGGGAGCAGCGGAGAGTGTGGTCCCTGCGAAAGGTAGAAAGAAGTGGGGAGAGGAAGATGTGCTTGGTGGTGGTGTACCGTTGGAGATGGCGGAAGTGGCAGAGAATGATGTGTTGGATACATGGACTGGTGGGATGAGTCTGTTTCTAACAAATCTATGAAAGGTTCTGAACAGATCTGAGCACATCAGGAGTTAACTTGTAAAATGGTGTATAGTTCCTTTAAATAATTCCATATTTGCCTGTCAGTAACTTGCAAATTTGGCAAATTGACAACAAGTCAAACAAATAAACCTCAATCTCTCAATGATTAACAGAGAAACATTGAGAGTGGGCAACTTCAAAACAGCCTGCTTCAAAAAGGAGGTTCCTCCCTGTTTGACAGTTGTTGCTGTTCAAACTGCTAATGACGGTGGTTTCAAGAGCTTCTCATACATGATTTCAAACAAAACTCAATAGTGGTGAAATTGGGCTAGATGTGACACCTCTATTAATTATTCAACTGATTAAGTAGGATTATGGATGGTTCAGTGAGTAATAAAGGTTTTCTTTAAGCAGAATTTGGATGATGTCATAAACCAGGAGAGAGCAATCTTTAAGTAATTTATTGTGGTTGCCTGAACCCCAAGATTGAAGAATTATTCCCAACAGTCCATTGTTTTCCTTGAATACATTATTACCTAAATTAAATGTAAACAATGATAACAAAAGATAAAAGCTAGAACAAAATTACTGTGATTAAAGACTTTGGTCATTGTGAATGCAATTACTACAAAATGGGTACTTGTATGTGTTTCAGCAGAGAATATAATCAAAGAATTATTTCATAGTTTAAGAGAAAAGTTAAAGGACTATTGAGACCATCAAATAAATGCTAATATGAAAACAACACCTATAGAGTTTTGAAGTAAAAATATTTGATTATTTTAGATTCCCTGAAACGTTGTTCTTTATGGCAGGATAACGTGGCAAATTTCTACTAGGTTTGCCACAACTTCTGATTCCTTGATGGTGCTCTGAATGGCTGAAACAGAACTGACGCAGGATAGTACTAATCATCCTGGTATTCTTTCTGTTCCACCCTAATTCTGGACAAGTTACATCCAGTGGCCTGCCTGTGAGTGGGAGTAACATACGTAAGCAGGTAAACAAGGTGGCTAGCCAAGATCAGAATTTGAATTTGCATCTCTTACTCAGAACAATTGCCACTTTCTTGACAAGCCTTGAGATATCAGTAAGTTTGAGTACGTTTTTGACTGTAGGAGACATGTTAAAAAGGATCAATTATATCCTTTTTCTCTGGGATGATATATGACTGAATGTGTTAGAACTTTCTTATCTGTCATGGTATTTCATGCCGTTTCATCTGTAATGCTTCATAAATGTTTGATTTTTACTTCCTGAAACTATGGTAGTCAAACATGACAAGAGACAGCTCCATAATACGGTGTCTTGAAAAGGTACTTTATAATTCATATTTCAGTCCACTAACAGCAGTCCATGGATCAAACTGAACTGCTGATGGGGATTTCCCGTAACTCATAACACTAAGAGCTACTAATAGCCTGCAGCTTGCAATCCTGACTGACATGGCTATTGCCACTCATGGGTCCTTCTGTGCATCGATAGCAAGTTGCATGTTTACTGTATTCAACGATGCACAGACTCAGTAAAATTCCTCTCTTTATAAATTGTGCACTTCATGCACACTTCCTAAATTGTGCTTTGAATTTTTTGTCTCAATAACATTGATGGAAACCAAAAGAATGAAGATGCCAAATGTAACCAATAAGACAATGCAGCAAAATCTCACTCCAAGAAAGTTCCTACCAATCTTCAGCCTTACAAATCCAAGTGTTCCTTGCAACATGAGCTGGCACTGAGATTACCAAAAGCATTCACAAAATATAATTTGCATTCCTGAACACATTTTAAGTTGATTTACATGTCTCCAGATGCCTAGGTGAGAGCATTCTGCATAAACTCCACAGACCAGCAGATTCTTACTTAGTGTTTTTTAGTGCATTAGTCACAAGCACATGAGGCTAATTGCATTTATGAATAGTGAACAAAAAAATTGATAGGTGATGTCATTTAGGATATGAATATAATCAAATCAACACTAGCAGGTATATTTTGACTAATTTTTATATTTGCAAGTTGAAAAGCAGGTGTGGGCTTTTGGTGTGAGTTCTCCACTTAATATCTATTCAGTAAATATACTGGTGAAGTATAATTATTGTATATGAATCCACACAGGGCATTCTGTACTGAACTTTGCACACAAAACTAGAATAATGTTATACTACATCCGTGATTGGTTAGTAGTATTTATTGGACAGGGTTGCCCTGGAAAATCAAACAGCATTCCCATAATCAACTGCAATTCAGTGGTTGTTGCTAGAAGGTGTCCCAATATGGATCTGAACCAGGATTGCATTGGGAAGACAAATAATCAACTGAACTGCTAATATTTTGTTGAATCGCCCATGAAGAATTATTGCCTTTTAGTTAAGCAATAGAGAGATACTTTCATCCATGGGACTGCATGTCCAGTACTATCAATGGTTTCAGAAGAAATCTAGAAAAAATTAGAGGAGTAAAGTTGCTTTATTTAAAAGGAAAGGAACCAAAATGATTTTTAAAATATTGAAAATCAAAAATCTGCAGATGCTGGAAATCCAAAATAAAAACAAAGTCCACCAGTATCTGTGAAACTGAGCTAATATTTCAGATCAGTGCTCCTTCGTCAGTTGGGGTGATGAAGTATCAAATAGCCAATGTGAAGGACAAAAGGAATTGCACATTACCTTGGTTACTCTTGAGTAAAATTCATATTCAGAAACAAAATGTATTTGGTAGAAAAATAAGGCCTTCTGGTTAGATAAATTAGTTTCCATTACAGTTTGCATCATGTTATGCCCCATTGCATTATACAGGTTTTTTTTGGAAAATCAAATTTACATCCCAACAGAATATTGAGTGACCAAGGGCTCTATATACTGTAACACTGACAGTACCTCAAACGCATCAACTAGTCACTCCATGCACAATCTTAATCTTCAAGCTCAAACCCAGACTAGCTCACACTTCAATTTTATCTTTTAAGATGGCAGGGGGAGAAGGGGTGGGGGTGGATTTTGAATTAGGCAAGACCCAAAAGAAATTTTTACCTTTTTCTGGACTGTATCCTGGAAGGCAGCATGTTGCTCTCATTGCCACGTTGTCCATGTGAAAGCATTCAGCTTTATGTTCTAACAACTGCAGCGTATTAAATAGTCAATGGACAAGGCAGATAGTAAAACTGGCGGACCATTAATACAGTTTTATGTTTACACTTCTTGTTTACTAGCTTATTTATTTCTGTAAGCTGTTCTTTGGGACATCCCCTTAAGTCATTGAGCCCAAAATTAATAGTCTCTCATCCCTCCATCACAAGAGTTAAATTTCAATGTGCTCCTCTGCGGTGTGTTTATGGATTGCTGGCACCTTCCACACGCTCAGAATTGTAAGCAGCAATCAGAGCACTGGCATGGCAGGTGCTGTACACAGGAAGTGAAAAAGATAACCAGTTATAATGCATCCTTAAGGTGTTGCTTTCAAGAAGAGAGACGTGCATGATTTTTCTTCATGTGAAATGTCTGCTTAATAAGGTATAGTCCCAGGAGGACAGTAGGGAATTTGGGTAAAGTTTCAAAAGAAATGATTCTTGCAAGATGCCTTCCAAAATTGGTCTCGTCAGTTCCTGTGACTTGTCTCCTGGGAAACCATTTCCTTGTGAAGCCAAGGTCTTTATATTTGAAGAGCCACACATAGCATTGTATTTTCCATTTGGGTAAGTACAGCCTAGAACAGTGAAGAATGACTGGAACATTCTTGCTGTATTAGATCCCTGCACTGCACATCCATGACTGTAACATCTTCCTGTTGAAAGTACTCGTGTTGAACGTACTCAGCAGGTCAGACAGCATTGGTGGAAAGAGAAACCAAGTTAACATTTCAGTTTGATAACCTTTGATCAGAGTGTTCCAGGAGGAAATTGAGAAACTGACAGAACTGAAGCCAGTTAAAATTGACACAAGCATGATAGGGGAATAACACTTCGAGTAAAGATAATTGCAGCAGGGCTTTTGGATGAGCTCATGTGTACACAGGGTAGAAGATGGGAGGCCAAACAGGACAAAGATTAAAAAGAAAATGTGAGGGTTTCAGTAGTAGATGGGCTGGGAAAAGGGTGTTGAGCAATGTAGTGGGATATAACTAGACATTCTTGAAATAGAATACTTGCTCAAAAACTCAATTCTCTGTCAAATGCAACCTTAAGGATGCAATTGGGAATAGTGACCAGGGAGCTGAGATTATGGCAGGGATCAATCTCCTTGCCTTCTCCCATCAAACCCCACACTCCCTGTCGAGGCTAACCTTCCGGTGTTAGTTCTGTCTGGCTGTTCAAAGACATATCTAAGGTTTGTCTACATGTAATGAGAGTTTCTGCCTCTACCACCCTTTAAGACAATGAGTTCTAAATCTCCCCCACCTCTGAGTGGTGGAAGGGGGAAGTTTCAATTTCACTCTAATTCTTCCACTGATTACTTTTAATCTATGTACTTGGTTTTTGCCCCACTACTCAAGGAAATAAGTCCTTCTCATTTACCTGTTTAGGCTCTTAATAATTTTATACACCTCAATTAATTAGAATCATAGTGCCTTACAGCACAGACACGGGCTTCTCGTCCAACCATATCTGTGCCAACCATCAAGTACTTATCTATACTAATCACATTTCCAGCACTTGGTCCGTAGCCTACTGTATTTTGATGATTCAGGAGCTCATCCTGATACTTCTTAAATGTTGTGAGAGTACCTACTTTCACCACTTTCTCGGGCAGTACATTCCAGATTGCAACCACCTTCTGGTTGGAAATAAAATCTTCCTTAGATCAGCTCTAAACTTCTTGCTTCTCACCTTAACCTTATGTCCTCTGGCCTTGGACACCTCTGCCATGAGGAAAAGTTTCTTGCTCTCTACCTATCTATGTCTTTCATAATTTTGTGCACTGCTAGCCCCTTTGACCTCCTCTGTCTAAGGTGAAAAAATACAGCCTAACCAGTCTCTCCTCATAACTGAAATCTCCCCTCAACATCTTCTGTTCCAACGGAAAGAACCTCGGCCTATCCAACTGCTTATAGTTAAACTTTTCTGGTCCTGGCAACATCCTTTTAAATCTCCTCTGACCCCTCTCCAGCACTGTCACATCCTGTAATTTGTTTCTTTTCATTCAGTCCTTTGGGAAGACTTGCTTCTACCCCAGTTCCTGGGGTTCCAAGAGAACAAGTGTGTGACTCACAGACACTGCCACATGTGGGACAGGAGCTGCATTTTGGGGCAGGTGGGTAGTCTTGTCAGCAATGTGTTTCTTCTGACCTTTTCAGGAGGTTTCTGTGTGCTCCTGACCTCCCCAAATGACCCTACTCCATTTTGAGGAGTCATAGACCAAGAATTCCCATGTATCAGTTGGGATGTTACACTTTTCTAAGTGGGTTTAGAGAAAATCCCTGGTGATCTTTTGCCATGACAGAGCTCAGAATGACTATTTCAGGAGTCAGGTCGAAGGGTCATGCAGTATGAAAGCATGTCCCTCTGTCCACTGTGTCTGCATAAAGCATCTGATAATACTAATACCAGCTTTCCTCTCGCATCCCCATCAGTTCCCCCCACTCAATTCTCTACTTCCTGGGTATCTACTTCCTGAATCTCCTGCTTATTCTCCTTAAAACAGTCCTGATGTTTTCAGGTAGAGAAACACAGAATCTCTTCATGAATGCTAATTGTCGTCGACTTCATTGAAATTCAGATGTGGACATTCTGCAATTCCCATTAGCTCATGTCATGGTTCTGAGTTCTGGCCCTCAGTATGGCTCCGTTAATGCCTTGTTGTCCAGCACATGGATTCCATGCTGGACTGATTAGATAACAATACACACCTGAGCCCCATCAGGG
>JARFYF010000063.1:48024546-48044772 GCA_030265395.1 Rhina ancylostomus | reverse complement strand
TCACGCTTCTTTGGATTAAATTCCATTTGTCATCCTTCTGCCCAAATTACCAAATCGCCAGTATATTCGTAGTCCAAAGCTTTCACCCTCACTGTCAACCAAGTAATATTTGAATCATCTGCAAACTATTAACGTGCCTAATATTTTTGGGTATAAATCATTAATGTGCATTTCATAAAGTAAGAGACTGCAGTCTTTACCCAATGGCACCCCACTGATAACAGTCACAAATATACCCAGCAACTATTACTGTTTGCTTCCTGCCATTGAAGCAATTTTGAATCCAATTTACTATTATCCACTATGTCCAATGTACTTTTACCTTTTTGATCAGTCTCCCATGTGTGAGTCTGTCAAAATCTTGGTAAAATTTATGTGAACTACAAGACCACATCAAATGCACCAGCTTCATCAATGATCCATGTTACTGCCTTAGAAATGGCAAACAACAGTATCGAACATGACCTTCCCTTAAATAAAAACATCCATGCTCTGAATTGGTTTCTTACTTAATTAAGGTTTTATGGTTCTTTGGTGGTGGGCAAATTATTATAATCCATTCCAAAGTTAGACTAACTCTTCTATAATTATTTGATGCATCTCTTCATTCCTTTTAAATAAAGGTACACATTAGCAGTCCTTCAATCCTCTGGTACCACTCATGTAGCGAAGGTGGATTAAAAACTGTAGTCAGCACCACAGTATTTCCTTCCTTGTTTTTTTTAAAAGCCCTGAGATGTATTTCATCTGGGCTTGGTGGTTTATCCATATTTTTTAAAGAAGATAGACCTCTTAATATTTCTGATTTTACTATGTTTATTCCATCCAATCTTTTACACTTAGCTGCAACATCAATATTATCCTTCTGTTTTGTATTGGCCACCACAAAATGTTCATTAATAATTTTACCTACATCCATTTTCACACACAAGTAATCTTTTTGTCCCCGGTTGCCACTGCTACTGCATTTCCTGATCCCAACATATATTTGCTTTAAGTTCATTTTCTATCTTTATTGGTCTACAAATCAGAATTCATTAAGCTCTGTCTTTAATTGCTGCTGCTGCCTGCTTTCCTAACATGTTACTTAACTCATGGCGCCTGAAGGGTAGGGTACAAAACTACAAAGACATCATATAAAGTTATCTGGGGGAAGAAAGCCTTATGATAAGGTTATCTTGAACTCTTCTGATCTTGTTTTATTAATTGACTGCCTACAATGTCAATTGCCTTTTTTATCAAATAATTGTTGATTGTTCATACTGATAGATCAGAATGCACTGTAATGAAGACATACTGAGCATTTTTGTGATGAATTGACTGATGGGTTCTACGTGGTCTCTGCTTAGTGTTAGTTCCAAAAGGACAAAGGCCAACAATAGAAATTGAAATAATCTGTCAGGCTATTCTCTCTCAATGGCTATCTTTACTTCTGAATAATGTCATTTGGGGCATTGGAGTGCTAGCTGCGTTTTCGCCCAATGCTTTCATAGCATTGCATGGCATGAGAGACAATATGAGCTTATATTCAGCACCAATGAATCCAACGTTTCTTGGAACTCTTTGGTTACCAATTAATCATATTTTTATTTTCTGTAATGTAGTTTAACGTTTTAGAATTTGACAATAACAGGAAACAGGGTGATATCACACTGGCCATCTGTAATATATGTACATCTGAGGAAAAGTTAGAATGATAGAAAAAATTCGTAAGGTGATGTATTTTCTGGTAAGTGGTAATTCATTCCTGATTCTGATTCTCTTGGTACTAAGCTTTCTGCATTGGTTTGGTCCTGGTAGACTGCCTCCAGATTGCCACCAGCTGAGTCAGATGTTGTAGTTTTAGAAGCCACTCCAGATTTTCAGCACATAACCTCAGTCAACAGGAGAGTCCTGCCCTGCTTTTCAGATGAAATGGCCAAACTGAGGTACCTCTCTCAGGTGGACTGGATATGTCCACTCTACTCAAAGAGAGTGACTCAAACCCAAGAACTTGGCTCATGAATTTTTTTCCCAAAATTACAAATTTATGCAATGTACTACCAATTCCTGAGAGTATCTCAAAGCATATCATGTCCAATGAATTAATTCTGAAATTATTTCAGTTGAAATCATTTGAAATACATAATGCCAAAAGGCAAACCTGGGTCTGTTGAAATTTCCAAGACCCAAACTGGCAGTTTTTATATTGATAAAATTATTGAGGGTTGTACATCTGAGTAGGTAAATATGATAATAGACCAGTCATGTTGGGCAAATTAAATAGACACATGGCTTGAGAGGATGAAAGGCTTCCTGTTGTTCCTTGGTCCTCTGGGGTAGAGAATCCCAAAGAGTCACAACCTTCTGAGAGAAGAAGTTGCTGCTAAGCTCTACCTGAAATGTGTGATCCTGTGTTCTGAAACCATGATCCCTAGTTCTAGATAACCCCACCGGGGGACATATCCACTCAGCATCCACTCTATCAGTCTTCCTCAGAATTCTATATATTTTTAGTGCAGTCACCTCCCATTCTTCTGTACTCCAAAGAATATAGCTCAATCTTTCTTCATACATCAATCCCTTATCCCAGAGAACAAACTAATGAATCTTCCCCGGACTACCTTCACTGCATGTAAATATAGTGGTCAGTTTATGCACAGCGAAGTGCCACCAGCATTAAATGAGATGAAATACCCATTATTGGTCAAAAGAAGAGCACACATAGACCCAATGCTAACATAAGAAACAGGACCCAGGAGTAAGCTAATTAACCCATCAAGCCTGCTCCACCAGACAATAAGATCATGGGTGATCCAATCCTGGGCTTTCCACCACTTCCCCATTCCTTCCTTTTAGCCCTTGACTCCCTGGCAGTTTAAATGTCTTTGAATCTCCTCCTGAAGTATATTCAATGACTCTGCCTCCACTGCAAGAAGGGTCTTGACCTGAAACGTTGACCACCTGCTTTTCTCCACAGATGCTGCCTGGCCTGCTGAGTTCCTCCAGCATCATTGTGTTTTTCATCCAAAGGGTAATGTCCCTCTGAGAGGAGAAACTCCTCCTTATCTCCTCCTGAAATGGGTGGGTCTTATTCTGAAACTGTGTCCCTTAGTTTGAGATTCCTTCCACAAGGGGAAACGTCCTCTCAGCATACACCCTGCCAACCTCCCTCAGAATCTTACTTGTTTTGATAAGATCACCTTTCATTTTTCAGTACTCAAAAGAGTATAGGCTCAATTTGTCTTTGTAATTCAACCCCTTCATCCCAGCAATCAACCTGGATAATCTTCTCTGCACTGACTCCTATATAAATACGTCTTTTCTGAATTATGGCGATCAGGACTCCAGATGTGTCTCATCAGCACCCTGTAAAGTTGCATCAAAACTTCCCCATATTTATACTCCACACCCTTTGCAATAAAGGCCAATATTCTATTTGATTACTTATTATTTGCTGTATCTGTATGGTAATTTATTGTGCTTTGTGCACTAAATCTGCCTTGATACCTTTTGTTCCACACGTTTTATAGTCTCAGTTTATTTCAGTAATAATTTGCTTTTGCATTCTTCATTCCACAGCAGATAACTCACATTTACCCACATTATATTCAATTTATCAAATTGCTGGCTACCCATAACCTTTCTAGATCTGTTTATGGCTCTTTGTGCTTTCATTATAACCTGCTAAGCCACCCATCTATGCATCATCAACAAATTTGGATGCAGTGCACTTGGTCCTTTCATCCAAGCCATCAATATAGATTATAAATAGTTGAGGCCTCAGCCCTGATCTCTGAACGCTGGTTACTGATTGCCAATCGAAAAGTGACCCATTTGTCTTTACTCACTCCTTTCTGTTAGTTAGCTGCTCCCCTATCCATGCCAGAACATTACTCCCAACCCCATGCACTCTTACCTTGTGCAGTAACCCGTTATGTGGCACTTGATCAAATACCTTCTCTGAATAAAATGCATTGCATCTACTGATTCTCATTTATCAACCCTCTTTGTTATATCTTCAAAGAACTTGAACAAATTTGTCAAACATATTTTCCTTTTCATAAAACCACGATGACTCTACATGATTATCTTATGATTTTCTTCATGACCTGTTATTACATTCTTCTTATTCAATTCTTGCCTTTTCTTTATAATAGATTTTAGTTTAACTGGCCTATAGGTTCCTACTTTCTGTCTCCTTCCATTCTTAAATAGAACTGGTACATTTGCAGTTTTCCAATCCGCTTCGGATCCTAGGAAATTTTACTACATTACAACAACATTTCACTATCTGTGCAGCTACTTGCTTTAAGATTCTAGGATTCAGACCATTAGGTCGAGGGGACTTGCTGGCCTTTAACCCCACTAGTTTGCCCAGTACTTTTTTTCCCAGTGATAGAAGTCATTTTAGATTTCCCCCTCCCTTTAACCTCTTGATTATCTATTATAATTTGGTTGTTTTTATTCTACCATGAAATCTAATTCAAAGTATTAGTGGAGCCACTGCCTCATGGTTCCAGTGACCCAGTTCAATCCCGACCTCCGATGCTCTTTGTGTGAAGTTCACACGTTCTTCCTATGACCATATGGGTTTCCTTTAGGTGCTCCTGTTTCCTCCCACACTTCAAAGCTGTGTGGGTTCGTAGGTTAATTGGTCACTGTAAATTGCCCCTAATTTTGCTGAGTGATAGAATCGACAGAGAGTTGATAGGAATGTGAGGGGAGTAAAATGGAATTTTAGTGTAAATGGATGTTTGATGGTTGGCATGGATTTGGTGGACCGAGGGGCCTGTTTCCACCCTATGGTTCTGTCTTATTTAGAATATGTGCCACTTCTCTATTTTGTATGAATAATACCCTAATCTTATCATCTAAAAGGGATTAACTTTTACTTTAGCTACTACCTTTTTTATATGCCCCGTAGAAATGTATTGTCCCTTACAATGTCTCAAATGCACCCTGCTCCATTGGTTTTGGGCAGATGAGGATCCAGAACCTATGGCCAGAGGGGAGAAGATGAGTTGTGCCTGTATTTTCTGTGTGATCTTGCATAGGCAGTTGCAGTCTTGTTCTGTTGGTAATTTAATCAAGTAAATTATGTTTGTGTTTTATTGAGATCAATGAAGAGAAGGTGCATCAGAAAGTTTTCAACAGTTTATTAAAGGAAGAAGCTGTGATTCCATTCATGGATGGGTTTATGGCACATATACTTTTCTCAGCCAGTTCAGTAGGGAGGGTTCTATTATTTTCTAATGGTGGTTTTAGCTGAGCGATTGAGGAAGTGGAGGTGGTGTTATAGAATTGCATACATTGCAATGGTGTTGTTTCCTTAATGCTACCATTGCACTACGAATGTTTCAATTTTTCTTTACAAAACAGTGTTGGAATCTTTGGTGGCCGAGGAGAGTGACTTGTCAGCCTGCAGTACTGTTTGGTTTTGAGGACAGACTCTAGAATAGAAGTGAACACCTCCATCCATCCGTACACACGTGCATACACAAAACCGTCATTCCTGATGCTGCACTGATTAAACAAGGCAATTAGAATACTACACTGTCAGCTAGGAAACTGCTTGCCTTTGCACTTTAACCTTTGGCTGATGAGGCAACTAAGCAGTTTGATGTACCAAGTGAAAATTGTCAAGCAAATTGTGAAATACTCTCATTATCTTTATTTTATGTTGATTTAAGTGAACGTCAATCCGGCCGCCTGGTATAATACTGCAGAAAAGTTGATTCTGTTAAGGAACATTTTATTAAGCTGCAGCAGAGAAAGCTTGAGTCTCATTTTCTACCTGCAACTCCAATCTGTGCACAACAGCAGATTCTTTCCTTTATCTCCCTACCCTTTGCTTCCCAAAAATATGCACATTTATAAGCAGCAGCAAAGATATTTAAGTAGGGGTGCTATTTTTCACATGGTTGCATTAGACTGAAAAAAAGTCTAACCAAATCAACACTTTTTATGCAGTATGTATTTTTACATGATGGTGAAAAGCATAGTGCATAAAGCAGTAATACCAATGAAGATGACGAAGACTGATAGTGTCACAGTGGTGACCTCTGGGCTATGTAAATGAATCAGTGTTATTGTGTAACAATGCTGGCATTTCCCTTGAGATGTTAAACATGGTATAAGTTCTGTCTGTTTTATCTGGTTAAATATTAAGGCTCAATTCCAATCAACAGTTCCTGTATAGCTAAATGCACAAAAAGTCTATGGGAAAAATGTATGGGCTTCTGTGGGTATTCACAGTGTAAATGCACTTTGTTGTTATTTATTTTCATTTGGAGGGCACAGATCAATATATGAAGCCTATCAAACTTGAGCAGCAGCATCTTGTAACCTCTTCCTGGTTAATCTGATAATATTGGCATGCCATCACATAGTTTGTGCACAACATGCAGACTGAAAACTGTCAGCCACCTATAAAAGGGCAAAGGTGGAAGCTGTGTTAACAGTGCAGCAGAAGCAAAGGCTGCTTTTATATTGTTTGGATCTAGATGATAAACCTCAGCAGAGTAACTGATCTGCTGAAGAGGTTTTGTTCAAATCTCTTTGATTGCCATTGCTAAGTGACCCTTTTCTCAGACTGAGCCCACAGAAAAGGAACATCATTTAGCCAGTTTTATTTTATTGACAAGGGACAGGTTTACAATCCCAAGAGAGTTAAAATTTGATGTGTGGGTCCTCCCTCGATGGGATATTGTCACCTGGTGACTATACAGCAGCAATTCTGTTATGGGTAAAGCTGTAAATCATTGCACTGTAAGTGTTAAGGCTTATTAATTATTAATTTCCAGTGTGGTGGCATTTATTATTTTAGCATAAAGTATATTTGTAGTGAAGAATGTATCTGATTGTCAGGTCTTGTTGATGTTTTAGTAGTTTTGGTGCAAACATGGCTGACAGGTTAATGGTTAAACATACTATTTGCACTCCCATTAAACCAACTGGAGAAGCACAATAGCAATGGCTGATGAAAGTACAGGCTTATGAAGAAAGGGCAGTTAAGTTCTGGACCTTGCTTTAACATGCCCATCAAAAGCATGCAGTACAAAAGACCAGGCGTGTTTGATTAGTTTAAAAAATTGAATCTGTTGATCTTTCTTTGAAGAACTGGTATACATAATTAAAAAGAACATGGTATTTTATTTTTAAATTAAAACAAAATTGAGTATTCTTTATCCTAAATATTTGGTCATGTTGCAGTCATGTCCTGGTGTTTAGTTACACATACATTATGTTATATTCAATATTTTCTTTTTGTCAGCAAACACTTCACATATCAGTTTTGTTCAACTGCACCATCTGACTATTGCTGTGAAATGCCATTGTGAAGAAAAGGATTTGGAGATTTTCTAAACATAACCACAGGTTTAACAATGTTTTCTCCAAAAGATGGTACATGGATAAATGTCATACACATTTAAACTTAGTTTTTAAAGGGTTTCACAGCTACAAGCCAATGCAAATTTGTGTTATTCCTGTATTATACCTTGTAGTACTATGGTGTAGGGGGCATTATAACAGCAGTCCAAAAATAATATGGGTATTGTAGGACCAACTTATTGAAGGACACAACCTCCTTCCCCATCCTAAATCTTTTAAGCTCTTAATAGGTACTGTATGGAGATGGTGTCCATACAACTAACGTGGGTTAGCTGTGCAGCGTGAGAGGCCTGAGTTCAATCCTGACCTCGTGCTGCCTATGTGAAGTTTGTACATTCTCCCCGTGACTGCATGGGTTTCCTCCATATGTTCTGTTTTCCTCTCACATCCCAAAGACGTGTGGGGTGATAGGTGTAAAGTGCCTCTAGTGTGTGTAGGTGAGTGTTCAAATCTGGGGGGAGTTGATAAGAATATGGAGAAAAAAAATGGAATTAATGTAGGATTAGTGTAAATGGTTTTGATTGTCAATAATTTATAGTATCATCAAGTACTTATGAGTTTTTACTGAGTGTAAATTGCAATTTTCCAGAAACTACTTTGAGAAACGTCCTAAAAATTCTGAGGTGGCATGAAGTCAGTCGGTCAAAAGAACACTAATTTCAAAGAACTATTTCTCTTGTTAAACTTTTGGTTTGGGGCTGTACAGGGGTGTCTGCAAGGTTTATTGCATTGTTATCCATAATTGTTCCAGCAAGGTAAAAATAACTTACTGTAATATGCATTTGAAAATTTAAAGAAAAAGCCAACAATTTCAAAGATTGTCCCTTTTAATTTTCTGAACATCTACTTCACTCTTCCAGCCCAGGGAATATGTTTTCACAGAACTTTCAAAGTAGCTGGTCTCACGGCTGCAATAGTAGTGTTGCAGCACATAACAGTATGTCTGGCTGCAATCTGTGACAAATCCATTATCTCTTTCATCAAATCTTGACATTCCTTCATTCAAATTTAATGTATGATAAAGAGCATTGAGAAAGGACTACTTTTTTACAATATAATTTTAAACAATTTGACGAGTAGCCTAGTAGTATCCTCATCTACGACTGGTTTAAGCACAAAACCAGGACCATTGCACATAATCTAACAACTATCAATGCAGTATAGAGAGAGCGTTGCTTTGAAGAATATTGCATTGAATTAATCCTACACTATTGAAGACTGTCGAGTTTTTTGAAAATTAGAATAGGATTTTCTGGCCTACATTTTTCCTTCAAACGACAAAGCTAAAAACAAATAGACTAATTATGCTTTTATTTGTGGATCTACCAAGTACAAATAGACTGCCATATTTTTTCCAACTAACAATAGTGATTTCATTCCAAAAATAACTAAATGGATTACATCAAAGTATTTGGAAATACTTTAAAGTTTATGGAAACTCACAAATCTGTCCAAGTCTATGCATGTTTTTCCTCATTACATTCTTTAAGTTCGTTGATATATGTGATGACTGAGTGATGCAATGATACTGACCTGAGTAACCATTTTGTTTTCACCCAGGCTAGTGGTTTGTCCATTGCCTCCATATTTTAAAAAAATTATTAAGTTACTTCCTTAAAAAATGGAAGTCTTATCAGCATAAGATTTGACTTCCACTTCAAACTTATTTCCTTTAGGTAGATAACAAAAAGAGAATAACTCATTGATTAAACAAATCTATACAAGGATCTTATTGGTATATAGAGCTGGAATCCCCTCTTGTGCAATGCTAAGAAGAGCAAAATCATGCTCTTGGCACAGGAGATCTCACATTAATTAAACCTAACACAGTGATCATCTAAGCACATACATAAAGTTATATATACCTGCCCCTCTGTGTGGACCAGTTATATTGAATTTATGAAGCTCAGTGTTTTGCATCTGGCTTTGAGTGCCAACTGTTTATGGCTAGGAGTTATCTCAGAATCGTAGATCAAATGCATCAGAGCTTGAACCAAAAAACTTTCCTTTGACTCATATGGTTGTTTAAAAAACAGATAATTGCCAGTAGGAATCCATTGAAATAGTTACTTTTCAAACCTCTTTTGCAGACTTTCTTACTGATACTGAGAACCTCAGCACCTGGTCAGATAGATAATGCATTTTACAGAAGGTAAATATGCCAACATTTTATGGTGCTAATAATTAAACGAATAGTGCTGGATCTCCTGGTGGAAAGTGTGGAGAGCCAAAAAGACCTTTTATTGTATTAGGCTACACTTTGTCATCCACCTGAACCATCTGGCATCCATTGTGGCTAAGTGAGAGTGTGACCCAGAGCAAGCCCAGGTTGCTGCAGCTACGCTGTCATGAACACACGTTGTGAATATCATATATTCCACCATCCGGACCACACCAGAACTGCGGTTGTTTGTATGGAGGTCACTCTAGCCCAAATCTTCCTATCAGCAAGACCAGATGGAACATCAGTTTTACACATCATTCAATACTGCTCAGCACTAACTTCACTGGAGAGTTAAATTCAGCATCAGGATCTGATCTTGTCAGTTTTTCCAACTGGCAACTTAAGTTAAAATATCTTTATTTTTCTGTTGGAAGGATTTGTCATTGCATGGTTACCAAGGTCGCTCTCAGTGGTGCTACAGATGATTGAATAAAGTTCGACTTGTTTCTGTCTGTCACAGTCTCTTGACCATCCGCTTTTACAGCTATGTTATTTGCTGTATCATCCACTAAATGGAATTTGCAAGCATGAAGTAACAAATAACAGCCATTTAACCAATCCTTCTCCATATCATCATTCTTCCCAAAAGCAACCCGATTTGTTTATCTGAAGAGAAAAGATCAAACATATTTTCTCTGAAAGATCAATGGAACAAAAACTCTAATATTTTTACTCATCCTTCACTTCTGTTATTCACCCTTAGTATTGTAATTCCATGGCTCCAGTGGTTAAGCAATGATTATGTTCAAAGAAATATTCCTCTCTTCTTATTCTTTATAACTTGTCGTGCCATTCTTAATCAGGTACTTAGCCTTCTCTTTTTCAAAGACTTGAAATTGAGAATCAACAATTTTATCTGCAAGTTTAAAGTGCACTTCTGATACTCTGGCAGGGTATAAATAAAATGCAATCTAAAATCTTGCCCAGACTACATTCATGTCCTCTAATGGTGCATTATATTTGGTTTTAAACAAACATCCTTTTCTCTTATAAACCTGATCCCATATTTTGTTAAACTTTCTTTTCCCAGCAGAAACACATTCAGGTCTTTCAGCTTTATTTCATGATTGTTTAGAATTTGATTCCCAGATTCTCCTGTTGCAGTGCATCGGTTTGCTTTTGAATGTAATGTTCTAAGTATTGTGATTGATATTTGAAATGCATTTTCAATGATGATTTATGCAAGATTCAAGCAACTTGATTCAATTTCCAGTTAAATACTTCCGTGAAGGGTTCAGAATCAGATTTATTATCACTGACCTATATGACATGAAAATTTGTTGTTTTGCAGCAAATTTGATGTCATATACGTCAGGGATACCTGTGCTTGGTTAATTTTGCTGAACAGATCCAAACTATTTTTTATCAGCAAAAATATCGCATCAAATCTCTTCCAATTCCATTTCTCTCCTTTAGATAACCGCGTTTCATGTGTCCTGTTGTCAGTTTTCCTTTCTCTAATGCTTAAAATGATTATTTTGTTGTACAGTTTTAAGGAATAATAGCACGTTAGTGTAACAGTTAGCACAACGCTATTACAGCACCAGCGACCCAGGTTCAATTCCAGCAACTGTCTGTAAGGAGTTTGTACATTGTCCCTGTATCTGCGTGGGTTTCCTCCAGGTGCTCTGGTTTCCTCCCACATTTCAAAGACGTACAGGTTAGGAAGTTGTGGGCATGCTATGTTGGCGCTGGAACCATGGCGACACTTGTGGGCTGCCCCCAGAACACTCTGTGCAAAAGATGCATTTCACTGTGTGTTTCAATGTACATGTGACTAATAAAGATATCTTATCTAGTTTGATTTGTATCCTTTCTTCTGTATCTCTGTTTTCCTTTAATAATTACCCTTAACCAAATTAAGAGAGAAATTTCAACTGTTATTTTAGGTAGGTCTTAACAAAAACATGCCTGACATACGACTCTATTTATTCTCAAATAAGCATTGTGAGATTTAATTACCTTCGATCTCTTTGATTAATTCTAAATGATTTCACCTGAGCTGTTGTCTTTAAAATCTAGAAATTTGTTTTAAAACCAGCAGAGAAGCACTAACACTTTAGTAGTGTCAGGTGGTGCCAGTCAACCAGGACTTGTCACATACTTCTTGTATTGTTAAGACATACCTGTAACTGGAAGTTTATTCTGTGCACAGCAGATGTCCATTAAAGTAATGAAGGCAGTTGTTGCTGGCAGATGAGACCTTGTTAACCTGGGAATGACCTACATTTCAAAAACAATTATCTCCTAATTTCATTTGGAGGCTTTAGCATGGATTTGATTAGAAGTGTGGAAATGTTACATATTTAAATAGGAGGTTCATTATTTAGCATAGTGTTAGGATTAGATGCATCTCTGAGCTGCCAGAGCACAGGATGGAAAAATGATCAACTATAAAAGTCAAGAGCTGCTGGTGGTGGTGGTGGTGGTGTCATCTAACATGCAAAGTAATGTCAAATCTTGTCATTCTTTTACACAGCTAAGCTCCTGTTCTAGACACAGCTAAGCTCCTGTTCCTTGGTCAGATTGCTCTGCATACCAATGATGCATGTCTTTGACATGGAGAGAAGTGGATACCACTAACAATCCTTCATGAGTTTGTGTACAGAACTTCTGGAGGGAGATGGCACAGTTCTGAAAAAACTTTTCTGGAACCTCAGGCTCCTAAGAACTACTACTATTATCAAATGTACCTTTTACAGGAGATATGTTATCCAGATGGAGCATTGACACTACACCTTCAAAGCCATCCAGTTTAAGAGATAACCTTTCCTTCTTTTTACCAGTCCTTCCAGTTCCAAGTCCTTTCTTGTGTCGAACCAAGAGCAGGCTCCTTGGTGATCAAAATCAAGACCAAAAACTTAAGCAGTTCAGTTTCACCATCAACATCTCTTCCTGTTGAGGGAGATAAATAATGAATGAAAAGGAATTTACCACAGTGGTGCTTAACTGCCATTTTAATATACATTTTGCACAAATTGAGTGCAATTACTCTACAGGTAAACAAAACCTTTATCAGCCATTCACATCTTTAGTTAAGGTGATATAGTTGGCAGAAATGACATTAAATGATAGTTTTCTTACTTTTTACAAGCATTAGATGACTATTATAAATAAAATAAAGAAATTACTAAAAATATCAGGACAGGGAACATCTGTAGAGAAGGAAACAGTCATGATTTCTGTTCACTGATCTCTCATCAGAACTGGTAAATACAATGGTCATAAAACCAGCTTTCAGGCAAGACAAATTGAAATCTTATCAGGGAGAAGAACAGAACTTTCTCAAGGTTAGCGTTAGTCGAAGGGAAGTAGCAGTAAAATAATAACACAAAAATAAAATACTACTGGTGCTGAAATAAATAAAAACAGAAAATGCTAGAAATACTCAGCAGGTCGGGCAGTACCTGTGGAAAGAAAAACAGTTTTAATGATTCCATGACCGGAAATAGACAACTTTTTAGTTGAGGCAAATGGAATTTAAGTTGTTGTTGGATTGTGAAATACTTAAATCAAAGTGTAAAATTGACCAGTGTAGTCTTAGATCTTCAAGTCTTGTCAGTTGCAATGAAATCCTGTTTTATACAATGGATTTGGAGGCATATGGAAGATTCTCAATTGTCAGCAGATTTGAATGACAGGCAAACTTGTGTCACAAGCCAGATTTTGTTGTATCACACTTATGGATTCTGTATGTCTACTTAATACCATATATATTTCTAGAATTAAGCAAAAATAGTTTCAGTAGGACATTGAATTTTCAATCAGCATCAAACCTGAATCCTGCACCTAACATGGTCCTCATCTGCCTTATCTGGATGAGCTTCACCAGTTCTAGGCTGGTCCACTAGATGGAGCACCATACAATTCCGTCCTTAAAAACAGGTGGGAAATATTTGGGAGGGAATTGGATCCAGAAACAACAGAAAAGTTAGGTCTTTCTTGGAGAATATATGCACAAATTGGAGTGACATTAAATCATTTGTGTGCTTGAATTCTACCATTTAAAGGCAAGTTATAGTAAAAAGAGGAAAGCTGGGAAGAACCTCAAAGTAACTTAAGGATATTATGGACAAAAATAAAAGATCATCCCAAAGACAGATGCATCACTGCTATAACTTTTTAACAACTACACATAATATATTTTTGACAATTTTCATATACTTTTGTTGGAGCTTTTGTTAATTGTCATTTTTTTTAAATGTCCATTGTGAATGATACTACAAAGAAAAGGGATTTAGATGAGTTACTAACTTGTCTACTTAATATGCAGTCCCAAAGGAGCGTCACTCTGAGAGACACATCTCCATCAGCTATAGTCTCATTTATTCTTAATGGCCTCACCAATTCACCAAAGAATTCTCATGAATAAAAATGGTAGTGGGAGAACTGGCAGCTGCAAACCTGAGCCATGAAAATGTGGATCTGCGATGATGTTGGTTATAGATGGCTTTGGTACCAAGTTTTATGCAGCTGAAGTAAAACTTCTTTATATTGTAAAGAGAGACTCACAGAACATGTTTTCATTAGAGAAAACAGGATTCCATGAATGTATGATTCAAGCTGTTGTTATGTTGAAAATAATAGTTGATGTTGTGAATATCAGTAAATGACAAAGAGGGGAAGACCAGTTGATCCATAAAGCTTCCTGCCCGCCACAATGACCAGACCATGCTGAAACAAAAGATGATTTTAAATTTGACTAAGAATAGCCAATAACGTGACATGTGAATGAAATCCCAAGGCTCAAGGTAGCATGTCATTTCTTCCTCAGAGATTGTTAATAAACATCCAGCTAAGGCAGTTTCTATTGTTTTAACATTGATGGAATGGATCTACATGAAGATCTGCTTGGGAATGAGACTGTGAAAGCTGTTTTGATTTAAATGACAAGGCATTCTTTATTTACAAAATTACAAATAGGTTGCCTCCAACATGATCAGAACTGAACTTTGTTCAACATGCCATGAAGTTCTGCTGAAATGTTGGTTCCAAGTGGAGTACTGAATGGACTCTGGGCTGGAGTCCTCATTGTTTCTAATCTACATTATTAACCTAGTTTAAGAAACCTGATGCAATATGATGAAAGATGGGATAGGTACTAAACTAGAATTGAGATTGTAATCTGAGAAGGAACTAAAGAAGGAAAATCTGCAAGTGGACAAAGTATGACAAATTAAATTGAAACATATAGTGCTAGTTATAAAACATTGCAAGCTGGATGGAGAAAATGGAATTCATTCCTTGTTGGTATAAGCTCTTAACCTGACTGGAGGGAAGTCTGAAAGAGATCTAGTAGATTGGACACTTAGGAGATCAAGTCAATTTACGGCAGCAATCGATAACTCCCACAACAAAACTGAAACAGACCTTCTGAGACACAAGTCATATCCTTTGTAATTATGCCTACAGTGCTATCCCTCCTTATCTTTCTTGGTGTCAGTGCAGTTCACCAGGCCAATATCTTCCAATGCCTCTCTTGCTACATCTTGCTTTTGAGATGCTCTAGCCTGATTCTATTCTTGACTCTTCAGCAGTAAATAGAGAATCTTCTGCAGTAGCTTTTTTCCCACTCCCTATTGTCTAACAACCAATAGATTCTCCAATAGGGAAAACCAAATCCATTGCCTTATACCATAAATTCTATTTCCTGGCCACCAACTATGTCCTCTTATCCTTGGTAACTGTCTGTGGTTCAGTGCTATATTGCTCTTATATTTGGAACCAAAGAAACTTTCTGCAATCATTAAAACTGCCCATTTCCATTTGCCCAAGGTCAGCCCAAATCTGCCTCCATCTCAACCACTGCTTATACTCTCATCCATGCCTTAGTTACCTCTTGAGCAGATTAATCCATTGCTTTCCTGACCTGTAAACACTTGAGCTGTTGAAAAATTCTCCTAACTTGCACTTCCTTTCTGTTCTTCCTTTGCTCCTGAGCTCACTGATCCACTGTGGCTCCCAGTGCAGTACCACATCAATTTTAAACCTCTTCTCCAATTTTCCAATCTCCAAAGACTTCATCCTCCTGGGTCTGTAATCTCGTCCAGTCCCACAGCCCTCCCAGATTCTACAAACACGGCCAATTCTTGGCCCTTGCGCATCACCAATTTTAATTATATCACCAGCTGAACCTTCAAATGGTGATCTGCAAAATTCTAGAATCTCCTTTTTAGACCTCTCCAGATTTTGCATCACTTTCCTCCTTTAAAGAGGTACCTTGAACCTCTTTGACCAACCATTTGTCTCCAATTTTATTTGACAATGCTGCAGTGGTGGCTATAATAAAGACCCCATAAACATGCTAGTTTTAGTTTCTCTGGAGCCTTGCCATAAGTATTCCATTCCACTCTGATCACCGGGTAGCAAGGAAATATAAAAAGCTTCCAAGTGGTTTAGAAAAAGATCTCACAAAGCTGAATTCCTGATGTTACTTTCATTGAAAGCAAGTAATTGAACATTGAAAAGATTTGTCTGAAATTATTTTCAGCAATTCTTTTAACTGAAGGATGTGCCAGAAGTGTACCATTTAGTTTAGTCTTAGAGAGTATTTGTAACTGATGCTTTAAATGAGGGTGGCACATTGGGGCTGCAGGTAGTGCAGCTCTCTCTCAGCTCCAGCAACTCCAGTTTGAGTCTGACCTCCAGTGCTGGCATTGGAATACTTGGAACTACCACCATCCCAACTTTTCTCTACAATTTTTGTTCTACACAATATTGCGTACTCTTCATTCTCCTTAACTCACTATTGTGTTGAAATTAAGACTCATTGCCCAGGCCCCTGCTCTGGCTCAGTTTGTATGAAGGACCCTCCCTCTGACTGCAGTCTTTAGACTTTAATAGCCAACTTATTTAGCCGCTATTTCTTTCATTGCTTTTATTTCACTCTTATCAATATTTTTGTTTTGGTGACATGGTAACACAATAGATAGTGCTGCCTCTCCATAGGGCTGGTGATTCAAGTTTAATTCTGATCTGCAGTGCTGTCTATGTGCAGTTTACATGTTCTCACTGTGATCATGTGGATTTTCCTCGAGTCCTTTAGTTTCCTTCCACATCCTAAAGATGTGCTTGTTAGATTAATTGATATTGTAAGTTACTGCTGATATGAGTGGTTGGTAGGAAAGTTTAGGGGATAGGGTAATGGTCATGTTTGAGGGACTGAGTTATAGGGAAATTGGTAGGAGAATGAGATTGCCCTGCAGCCAACATTGGCTTGATAGGCTGTGGCCTTTTTCTATTTCATTATGAAAGATGAAGATATAAAAACTGTAAGTAGAAAAAATTCTTAGGTCCTCAAATTTTAAAACATATGCCATGAGGACATTTTAAATCCATTTGTGAGCTAGCGTTTGACAGGAAAAGACAAACTACTCTTGGACAAAAGCAAAAGTACTGCAGATGCTGAAAAACTGAAATAAAGTAGAAAATGCCCTCTTATCTGACCTGAACTGTTAACTCTTTCCCTCTGCACAGGTGCTGCCTGACTTGCTAAGCATTTCCAATGTGTTGTGGTTAATCTTCCTTTTGGACAAATAGTATTCCTGTAACTTTCTTGATTCTATATATGTCACTCACTACTTTGGATATGATTATAGTTCCAAAATGAGTTTGTATTGGAAGTTAATCAAACCCATTGTAATATTCACAGGAAGAAATAAAGATTGGCAAAGATTGCAAGAAAAAGACTGTAAGCACCCACTTCAGATGAAAAAGCATTGGTTAGCATGACCTACCTCATTTTTCCATTACAATGGTTAGATATTAGACTTTAGAAAGAGATTCTAATGTATTCCATGGGTGAGGACATTGTACTATCATGAGAGATTGAGTAAGATTGGCCTGTTTTCACTGGATTAGTGAGAAATAATTTCATTCAGACATAAAAGAATATAAGAGAGATTGGCCCTCCAACTAGAGGGAGAACATCGTCTCAAGATCTGAGATGGGGAGAATTTATTAATTTGAATTATTGTAAGTCTTTTCAGCTCTTAACCACAGATGCTGTGGATGTTCAGTGGTTGAGTACACTTAAGGCTGAGATTGATTGTTTAAGATAAGGGGATCAGGGGATACTATGATTTGATAGCAGGATCAGACCTAATCTTATTGCATGTTAGAGCAGGCTCAAGGGACCATTTGACCAATTCCTGTTTTTCATTTCATACTGCTATTTTTTTTTGTTTGTTCCTTGTCTGGTAATATTACATTTAAGCTTAAGAGGAATTCTGATGTGATTTTCCACTGTTTTTATAGACCAGAGGCCATGTGGCGACGTATGATAATTTCCAGAAACTGAAAAATTATCGGACACTGATTGCTGTTCATTATGCCAGGAAAATTATTGAAATCTAAATGAGATCACAAGGCCAGAACAGTCTTGAAAGTATGGGGAGCTGGGAGTCAGTTACAAGACTAAGTTTTGATAAGAGAATAAGAATTATCAGTAGATACAACACAAAAGGAAAGCATTCTTGCCAATGCCGGTTTTTTGAACGAACTCTCCAATTAATGTCCCTATCCTTTCCCCATACCCATGTGATGATTTTCCCATCTAGAATTTTCCTTTTGAAAGTTATGATTGAATCTAATTCCACCACCCCTTCAAGCAGATCATAATAACATAGTGTAAATATAAACAAAACACTTCAGCTCATCTCTCGTCTGTTCAAAAACTGCCTTAAATGTGTGTCCTCTAGTTAATAGCTTATCTTCCACCAAAAACTGTTTTGGTTTATCTATGAATGCCTCTGCATGAGTTTGAATATTTTTATTAAATTTTCTCATCCTTCCCTGCTCTAAAGAGAACAATCACAGCTTCTCTTCTGTCTCTAAATAATGAAGTCTAGCATCCCTGATACCAATCCATTAAACTCCTCTATATCACCTCAGGTGCCTCACATTCTTTCCAGAGTGTGGTGTCCAGAATTGGACAAACTCATGTTTTGCCTTAATTAGAAAGGAAAAAAGCAACCAGAAATATAGGAAGGGTAAACCCATTCATGCAAACAAATCGAGAACTCTTCAAGAAAAAAGTAGTTTGAGGAATAACAGGCATCGATTAAACATAATTACGCTCATATCTCACAGAGCTAATTCACATCCTTTGTGTCAGCAAATTGTGTTAATGAAAAAAAAATACATTTCACCCTGAAAGAAGGTAAAATAGCAAAGGACTTGTAGAGATATATAAAACAAAATCGGAAAAAGTAATCCTAAATATTATTTCAGCTTACACCATGACTGCAGAATAAGTGGATGTAGTAAACAGCAGTTTTGTAAAAATGTCAGGAGGTGCCTTTGGGAGTGAGCAGCACTAGAGATAGTTTTCTTGTAGGAGAGTAGTTTTCTTGTAGGAGAGTAAAGACAATAACTATGAAATCATTTAAGAGCTAGATGAATATTGCCCTGTAGAGGCCGTAAGACCCAATGTAAAAATAGGCTGGGAAGATCAAATTGGTTCCCTCAAATATACTTACCTTTCTTACAGAACCCAGGACAAATACTGAGAGAGTGAAATGAATAAGCTTTAAATGCATGGTCTTTAAGATGCTAAGTCTAAGGAAATCTCTTTCTGGTGAAAACAACTGGTCTGAGAAATTTAATGTAGGATAAGAGTTGCAGGTTAAGAAGAGTGATAGGGAAAAATTTGGCATAAGTATTTCTCAGGCAAAAAGAGATACTATATGCTCTATGAAAGATGTGGTCTTATAGCATGGTTTACGTGTTCTAGGTATTTCAAATATTTTAACTATCTGGGCATCTAAATTGTGCGTGGCTCACAGCACCAAGGGCTAACCAATTCACAAAGTGATTTTTCTACATGTTGCCAACGTTAGTCGTTTGAACACATTCAAGAAAATTACCCAATTGAAATAAGTACTAAAAAACAGATGATTATGTTAATTATTATATGTAGCTGTTTGGATTTAAACAACATTAAAACAAATGGAACAAAACAGAATGTATGGTAAAGTTAGTCATGATTCTTTGTAGCAGACTTGATTTTTTTAAAATGGTAACAACATGTTTTCCTTCCAGAACAATAATAGAACTGTACTTACCATTTAATGTATAACTAAACCCTAGTGAATGAGTATGGGGTAATCGATAAGGTTAGAGCTGAGTCAATGCCTGGGAATATTTCCAATCTGTGGCACCTAGCATTTAAAAATGAGTAATTCTTTTTTTCCATTTCACTGTGTCCAGATTATGAATATAAATTGAAGTTTCTTCACCTTCTCAGTACTTTCCCAAAGACAGCAGGAGAACTAGAAACTTGAGCCAGGGCTTGGCCAATACCGGCTCTGCCTTACTCGCTTAGCCAAACCACAACTCTCCCAGATGCTGGGTGAAATTAGAAACCAGGGCGAATTGAAAAAGCTTCCATGTGTGGAGTTGCCTCACTACTGGACCCCTTTATGAGTTATAATATTTTCTGCAATCCAAGGTATTGGAGGAAGTGAATTACTATGGATTGAAAACCGGCAGTCGTGTAGAAAACAAAGAATTAAAATAAATGAGCAGCAAACAATCTGTTGGAAGAATTCAGGGAGTTGGGTAACATCTGTGGGGAGAAAAGAATTGTCTACATTTCAGGTTGAAACCCTGCATCAGGACTGAGAGTG
>JARFYF010000063.1:47978872-47992114 GCA_030265395.1 Rhina ancylostomus | reverse complement strand
AGCAAGCCTTTGATACTTTGTTAATTTAACACCATCAGTGATAGAGATTTGTAACTTTGTTCCTGCTCCCTGTTTCCTGCTGGGCTTCCCCGGTCCAGTTTCTCAACTCAGTTTAACTGCAATCAGTGGACGTACTCAACATTTTCAGAAATGCAGATGTTGAATCTCTTCCTCTTCATTACCTTCATGCGCTCAGTTGGAAGCAGCTGTAATCAACTGAAATCCAGTGAGCCTCTTCTGGTTTTTACAGTGTACTTTAGGTTAACTAATGGCTAAGTGGATTGCTGTCGACGCAGAACTCTTTGTAGAGGTGACATGGAGTGTTAGGACAGAGCAAGTTCCTGCCACTGCTAGCAGGAATTCCCAGTGGATGAAAGTGGGAGGGATTGGGAAGAATGAATTACAGTAGCGCACTTACTTGTGACCAAAATAAGCAAAGCACTGGCAGAGACTCAGGCACATATTGCAGGTCTCAGGTTAATTCAGCTGCCAAAACCTTCATTTCTGAATCAGAGGTTGGCAGCTTAATGGCCTATTCCAAAATTTTGTGTGTAGCCTCGGCATAGGAATGATGTGTTGTGGAAGATGTCACCCTGCAGATGATTTGCTAAGCCAAGGTCCCATCCATTTGTTTGGGCAGAAGTGAAAATCAAATGGCAGAACTTCAGCAGGTTATTCATCTCTTGTTTGAGGGATCTGGATCCACATAAATTGGCTGCTATTTAATCCTGTCCACCTTCTTCCAGATCATTTTTCTTTGTGTTAATTACAGTCTAATAATCAAATTACCATTGTAGACCCAGCTACATGTAACATGAATTTGTTGAAGTGTCTACATTGCCAAAGAGATCCCATCAGTTCAGCTTTAGAGTTATGCCTTGAGGTATTTTAATTTATTTGACTTCTGAGTCAAATGGTACTATGAAGTTGCAGGTTAAAGCACCTCATGTAGTACAGCCATATTATTTAATTCCCAGTTTTGGCTATATAACTGTGGCAAAATGTCAAATGATAGCACATGATATTCTTGCACGTAAGTATTGGGAATTGTGGAGGCAGTCATCCTGGGCTTCTCTGAAGCATCTACTTGTAGCCATTTGCTCCATAACAATTGGAAATGTCTGTTCATGGGGAATTGGCATGATTTTCAGTTTTCACTTGTGGTGGAATGAGGCAGAGAGAGAGTACTACTAAATAAACAGACACATTTGGCCATGGAATACAAATGAATCAGATAGTAGACCTCTTGTCTATTACTTAAGCAGGGGCAGTGTAAATAATTTCATAGTTTCTATATTCTTAATAGCATATTTTAATTAAAGTGCCTATCAAAAACTAATATTGTTGAAGATTTGATGTAACACAACTTTGCCTGATGTCTGTTTCTATGAAATGTTGAGTTAAGCACAGCAATATATGGAAATAGATTTCCTGATGAAATTCGGTGCATCTCAGATTCCTTTCTATACCACTCATAGTGATCTCATTAAAGTTTCCACCCTGCCTCTGCCCCACCAACAACCATGTAGAGCTTTTGGATCTCGTCAGTACCAAGATTGAGACCTTTCAGTTTCCTCATACTTTTTGTCCTCCCTGCAACCTTTGACAAAGTTGATCACAGCATCCTCCTTCCCCCTGTCCTCCTGTTCCTATTCAATAACCAGAGAATCTCTCTGTGCCTTTACCTCTGGAGTACCCAAAGGATCCCTCCTTGGCCTACTCTTGTTTTTAGTCTACATGCTAATCTCAGCAATATTACCTGAAAAGAATACCATGTGCTTTGACATGTACACAGATGACACCCAGGATCACCACACTATAATCTCTCCAAATTGCTGCAGAGACTGCATTTTCAAATTATTTATCATTCCCTTCCTAATGTCTTCATGTCCTGTCTTTTCTTGCTTTAGACACTCCTTAAAACTTTCTCTTTGATCAAGTTCTAATATCTGCCTAATAACTTCTGTTTGGCTTATGGTCAAATTTTATTTGACTATGCTTTTGAGTAATCTTGAGGTGCTTACTATCTAAATGCAAGTTCCTTCTAATTGTTGTTGTCTGATATCAATTCTGAGGGAACCAACATTTCCTCCAATTAAGCATTGAAAGTTGATTTTGCTCCATCACTAATTTCTCTTCCCTACCTCCCCCTCCCCCACGAATTCCATCCAGTACCCTTTTTACAGTTTCAGAAAGTTCCCAACCTCTGCATCCTATTTGACCCAAAGTTTTATTCCCTCCATCTCAAAGCAATGTCCTAATCGCTCTTCCATAAGTACACTCATCTTTGGCTCTGCTTTACTGCTTATCTGAAATCCTCATCCAGGCCACTCATTTACTGCCTTCACAAGCTGCCTAATCTGTCTCAAGCCCTACTCACCATCCCTGCACCAAATGGCCCACAGGGCTCATGACATGGCAGCATTGCACGAGTTTCCCCAGGACAGTGAGGGAAGATGTGGAGCTTCATGTGTTATGATAGAAAGAGCAGTTTTGTTCTTCAAGAAAACCTGCTTCAACAATTTATGATGTTGAGGTATCAGTAACAAATTTAAAGTTATGTTCATTCTTTTCAAATGCTATGATTCTTCCACTGCAAGCAAGGAACTGAAAAGGAGTATAAAAATATAATTTATTTGGCTTTGAGTTGTATGACAAAATAATGCATCATGTTGAAGTTGATCCCCTATCTGGCCACCACACAGTTTAGGGGACTATTTTGTTAAATTACCGCTGCTCAGATTCAATGCCACTCAGCCTTGGCACCATCCTCCCCTACCAGAATTTTTCTAACATTTGGGATGGATATTAAATATACTTAAACAAATCATTTGAAATATTTTCTACTTTGAAACATTTTTACCGTCTATAATTTTTGTAGGACTGAATTTAACAACTTTTTAAAAAGCAAAATTCTATGACGAGTTTGTGGAAGTATGACCTGATAATATTGCACTGAGGGAAACCAGGTACTTGGCATCTGAGTGATTGGGGAAAGCAATCGCATATCTGCTTCAAAAATCCAATTGCGAGACTGTGGCGTTAACAATGCATGAACTGAAAAGAAGTCCAAATTAAAATGGATGAATTCAATGTCAAATCAAATATGGGAAGGGAAATAAAAGGGGAAGAAAGATAGGATTAAAAACAAAGAAAAGAGGTAGCAGGAAGAATCTTGTTTTATTTTATTTCATTTTTTTTAATCCCCAAGAATTCAAAGGAATGAGACGCTGCAATAGTTAATTTTTAGTACCAGAGTGGTTGTCTGGAAGTAATAAACACTAATTTCATTGTTAAAAGTGTACTCAGACTAAAATGGATAAGACAATTTTCAGTAATGAGTTGAGCTCATATTAGTGTGTAGATAGTGCATCTTCACTACAATTGATTCAATTCTTTAGAGAGGCAGAAAGCAAGATGCCATTTTCTCAAAAATAATGGCTTCTGAGACAGTAAATTTTGGATTTCCGCATTAAACCACACATTTGTCCTCCTCTGAAATTGCTGCAGGATTTGAGCATAAATACTGCCAAATGCCATTAGGCTCACTGCTATTTTGACAAGAAGTTACGTGTCATTAAATTTATGGTGCATTTTGTGCACTCCCTATTTGGGCATTGCACAGTCTTACCTGCAACCAGGCATGTCTGCCATGAGGGAGAGCTTCACGATCTCCAGAACTGCCGGATTCACACACTTTATTATCACTGAGGGATATTTGCCTTATCTTGACCTGCCATTGTCAAAGCCACAATAGATCTACTGAGTCCTCTTGTTTTCCACCGTGCTACCATTATTACAGTACAAGAATGCTGAGTTGAACTGCATAGTTCTAATTATCCTTACATAGCTCTATGATGACCTATAATCTATAAAATAGATAGCCTTACAGCTTACACTACTTTACATTCACCAATATTATAGGGGAGGTGTTATCAAATATGTTGAGTACTTAGGCCAGTGACAACTCAATTGGGTCACAGATAATTAATAGGATTTCTTACATTGGACATCAGGAAAGTACAGCATTATTTATGGTCTCATTGCTATTAGTAGCACAGCTTTCTTATGTCCTGGATCTCACTTTGGAAACCATTCCATCTACCTACCTACCTACCTACTTCCTTTCCTTCCTTTGAAAGCCTTTCTGCTGCTCGGTATTTGGCCGCATCTGGCTTGTAGATATTGATCCAAATTCATTTTAACTTTCAGTAATAATTGGAATTTGCCATCATAACTTGAAGTTTAAGACCTGACTTCAGAGACTTAGCATGTGTGCTGCTCCTTTCCTGTGAACCGTGTAGTAATGTTTCTGTATTGAGGATCTAATGTAAATACAAGTTGTTGGAGCCTTAAATCTATTTGTCAGTTCTTACCCTTGATTTTCAGGAAGGGAAAATAACCCTGTTTTACCAAATGTATATATGGGTGAAACCTTGTAAAAATCTACATTTTAAAATCAAGTCAAATCTTGAACTGGGAAAACACCCTGGACATTGTGTTTATGTTTCTCCATTGAACAAAATTTAACTTCTTGTAAATTCATATGTAAAGGAGGATATTTTATAAAAAGAAAGTGAGAAGATGCCAGCTGGCTGGTTCTAGAATCCAGTGATTTGCCCAAAGCTCTTCTGTATGCTGATTGTTTCCTGAACTGAATGGCTTTCTGGGAGTCTGGCTAAAACCATTCTGTTCCTTGTATACAAACGAGCAAAGTCGAAATAGCCATGCAGCTTAGCTATAACTGTTACACTTCATTGGATTTGTTGCACATTATTTATGGAAGCTCTCAATAGTTGCTCCTTGGTTCTTCTGACCGGAATTCCAAGTACCACATTCTGTGTAAAACTAGACAGATAAAGAGAATTTATAATTTCCTCTTCTGTTAAAGTATCTCAGGATGTGTAAATGTACACACTTTATGTGCTTCCTGCACCTTTGTTGCAAAGTGACAGTGTTGTGGTACTAGAGAATCATGGAAAATTTATGACTCAGAAGTGGGCCTTCAGCGCATTGTGTCTGTGCTGGTCAAAAAGGTCTCATCTTTCTGCGCCAGGTCCATAGCCCTCCAGGTCAGGGCTCTTCCGGTATCCCTTCAAGTACTGTTTAAATGTGGTGAATCTTTCAACTTCGACCATCCTTTCAGGCAGTGAGTTCCAGATCTCTACCACCCTCTGAGTAAAAAAATCCTCATCTCCCCATTTATCCTTCTACTAATTACTTTATGTCATATTTGGTGGTGATTGATGTCATCAGAACTATTTGTCTTCCTGTAATGTACTGGTAGTTTCTGCTGGCTTAGAACCAACACTAAATGGGTGGTCAGCTAAACTACCTGTAAAAATTAGAATTGAATCCTTCAAAGTGGAAAAATTTCAAGGGGTTTTCATTGTGCAAATAGGAGAAACGGTTGCCAGTTACAGAGGGGTCAGTAACCAAAGGAAACAGATTTTCAGATCATTGATGAAAGATCCAAAGGGGAATGAGACATTTTTCTTTCACACTGGTTTGGAATGGACTGCTAGCAACTTTGGTGGAAGAAGGTTCAATATTAACTTTTCAAAGGGAATTGGATAAATTCTTGATCAAGGACTGAAATTGAACACAGCAAACAAAGGTCAGGGGAATGGGGCTAAATGAGTACACCCTTCAAACACCCAGCACAGGTGCAAGAAGGACCTTCTTCTACGAAGCTGAAAATCTTGTGGAGCAATTGCAGCTGTTAATGTTTAATATCATTAGGACTGTTTGACATGCATAATTCTATTCCATGCTATACCTAGTCATATCCCTACGATATTTCTTAATTCTGTAAGTTCTTTATTCTGAGCTTGCACAACAGTGTACTTTGATTTCTTATAATATTAGTTATCTTACTGCTGCCCAGGAACATCAGTCTCTTTCATTATCTTTGCTGGACCACAGAAAAGGGTGATTGCTCAAGAAGCGCTGTCTTTACTACCAGTGCCCAACACCCTCCCCCCAGCCCAGCCCACACCATTCCTTCCACCTCCCCTACATATCCACAGACCACAGTAAACAGTCATACTGTTCTGCTCACCTCCGCAGGTGTTGTCAGATGTGACCTCAGAAAAGAAAGAAATGGAAACAGATAAATTATTGCAATCACCTCCTGGCACGAGCTGGACTGTTTTCAGCTCTTGGGTTGTTCTCGTCTGCAATCGATCCTCCTCATTTGAAAACAGCCGCTTTTCCCAGAACACCATAGTAACACTATATTCCCAGCACAGATGTTTCTGATTGAATTGTAGATGGTTCAGCTGGAGTTTGGAATGATATTTACTTTTCTTTTGTAGACACTTGACTTGCAGGCCTGCTAGCTTGGATGTTTCCGTTCCTGTCTCCTACAGAGGTTAATGTGAAGTTAATGTATTTGTCAGCTGCCTTCAAGCTTGCAGATATTGATCTGAATTCATTTTAACTTTCAGCAATATTTGGAATTGGTTACCTTAACTAAAAGGATAAAGCAGGGGTTTTTGGGGGGGAGGTGGAAGTACTTTGTTATTAAAGAGGTTTTCCCTAAGCATGTGTGATTTCTGATAGGTTAACATAACAGAGAGGTGGTCTAATCTCCGTCTCTGATCCAACAACTTACCAGACAGCTTATTGATATTATTGCCAATTGGCATATTTTAGCTGTTCAATCTGTGCTTATTATCTACATCCAGACCTATTTTGTAATCATTACAGTATGTTGATATTTTCTTGAGCATAATTCATTTGGCACCATAATTTTGTCATAATTTTCTTCTAAAATTGTCTCAATTTTAGTTTTTTTTATCAGTACCTCATTCACAGTTAATCCCCTCTTACCCCGTGCTTCTTTTCTCTCCCCATTCTCACCCACCACCCTCACAATATTCCTCTAAGCAGTGGCAGTGACTCCTCTGACTTCAGCATTGTTGTGGTACTTCAGGTAGAGGAAGGTTATTTCATTTGATGAAATGAATCTTTCTTGTCTTCCCTTCTTTCCAGCTTCAACATGTTGGTGTTCAACCTTTTGTGGAGATCCTTGGCACAATTATTTTAGTCTAGAATCTGAATTTGGATTACCACAAGAGCTTCTGCTGCTCCATTGGAATGACTGTCATGCAACCATTTTCGCTCTGTAGCCATACATATTGCTGGTTTCATGATTGTTGAGCGGAAGTTATAATGAGCAAGAAATATTACAAATTACAAAATCTTAATTTTCCAATGATAGGGACACACCATTCACCACAAAACATTCATAAAGGCAGATATGATGATTGCCTTGATTAACAATTGACATTTGTTAGACATGAGTTAATTGCTTTCTACTTTTGATTTTTGAATTGGAACATATAACCGCACCCATTTTCATAAATCACACATTTATACAAGTAGTATATATTGCGTCAGTTAGTGTCCAGAGTTAACACTGGCGTAGTCTTTATTTTTTTAATAAGGAGGATCCCTATTTACATTTTATCAGAACACATATGCTTCTGGATCCTCTTTTTTCAATTGCTTATCTACAGTTGGAACTGAATTTAGTTTTGTTTGTGTGTTGCCTTCAGGATTAGAAAATAGTCAGCCCCAAGCCTACTCCTACTCCTGATCATGTCAAAGAATTTTCATGTAAAATGCTCTTTGAAAGACCCCAAAACTGAGTACCATGACAACCACAATGCAAGTGGGCATTTTGAAGAAATTGGTTCCAGAACCTTACCCATAGTCAACAGGAAAGTTTTAGTTATTAGATCCCTGGACAAATTCTGCCTTTATTTTGGGTCTAAGTGACGACAAAAAGCTATCAGTCCCATGTGTGTATGTCTTACACAGCCAGAGGCAAAGGGGACCCATCCTATTGGCTAAGGCAGGCTGCCAAAAAGGCACGTTTTTCTCAGCCAGCTGACTTAGCACATCTTGTGACTCTAATTGAAATTGCTGCTGTTTACATGAGGGCCCATTCACTGGATATCAGGGACTCCCCAGCTCATCACCAATTCTAACACAAAGGCAGTTTAACAGCCTTGCAGCTAGAGAGCACATAGGGCCCCATGTGGT
Source organism: Rhina ancylostomus (assembly GCA_030265395.1). Classification (NCBI taxonomy): domain Eukaryota; kingdom Metazoa; phylum Chordata; class Chondrichthyes; order Rhinopristiformes; family Rhinidae; genus Rhina; species Rhina ancylostomus. The sequence goes on along the minus strand of JARFYF010000063.1, from coordinate 47,984,062 downwards.
TTGTTTTCGGTATGACTGATGGGCAAGTTTTCGGTATCACTTGAAAAGAGATACTTCCTTCTTTCAATGATGCGCATGTCAATTTGAAATCAATTACTTTTATATTGAAAATAAAAGGCCCTCAGTAGATCAGAGAGCAGCATCTACCAGCTGATTTGAAGCTAGGATTGTCAGGAAATAGACTGCAATAAGAAAATGTTCACCAGGGAGTAATGACATGGAGATTTAGCCTTTTACTGCCAAGAATTTCAGTGACTTCCAGTGATATGGTGTCAATAACCAAGACCCTGTAGCTTTCCTTCAAAGGCGTGCATTTTCTGAACACGAATGAGCAGTGTCTGTGGTTCTGATAACTAACTTAACTTAGCTAAATTAAATTTTAATGTAAAATTAATTTTTAAAATTTTTCTGAGTTTTTCTTTGAGAGGAATGGTTAATACAGTAATTTGGAACAGTATTTCCCCAACATTATACAGTAGTCCATATCCATCCCAAACTAATGTAATTGTGAGAGCCCTGTGAATGAATGAAGTGAGTTTTCGTTGTCTTAATCCAGATCACAATTAGGTATAGTACTTGGTACCAGTAGAGACTTTTAACCAATTAGTTCTAATTAGCAGTTCTACAGAAAAAGGTATAAAGAAATACAGTATTTAAGATTAAATTCTTAGTAGATCATATCTTGTTGATGAGCTAAACCTTCTATCAGATTATTTTTGTACTTTTAATTCTTCAGCCTTTAAAGAGAAAACAACTTAATATCATTGGTGTTCTCTAAAACATAGCAAACCTTACCTCCCAGTTCAAAGTTGGAGAATGTTTATTACACAGAAAAACTAATTTACATTGTGGGTAGTTTTCTGAGATAGTATTGTGTCAGCTTGATGATTGGATTGGGAAGTAGAGTTAACACAGCTGATGAAAGGAATCACTTCCTAGGTTGCTTCTCTCATCATGGAATGTCTTGACAGACCAAAAGGAGAGTTGTGCTGATTTTAATAAGCTGCAGCTGGATCCTGCTATGACGTGTGTGCAACAGAAACTCGCTATTACTTGTACAGTATTTCCTTTTAGAACACTTTAGCACCTAGTCGAGTTGAAAGTTCCATTATTGGAATCAACCCTAATAAAAATACATTAAGTAACTCCTGCAATTTCACAATGATGTTCTTTATTTAGCAGGACAATTTAATTATATTACTTAAGATAAATGTGCATTAATTTTTACATTAAATTAACTCAAAAAATGTTTATATTTTTCTGATGAATTTTATCATAGGTGTCTATTGTAAAAACTGCAAAGAAACAGCTTTAAATTTGTCAGCCTCCTGCCATGCCCAAGGCCATAGCTGGACTTTTAAACTTTAAATCACACTGTTAGATGGTTAGCTTAGAAAATGTAAAGCAACTAAAACCACCCACTTTCACATACAGACATTCCAAAAGATCACGAGGAGTGCAGTCAGAGTGTAGCGAAGACGTCTCAGTTACAATTACTACATATTGGTCTGTAAGAGTGAACAAAATGTTGCTTGGCACAAGAAGAATACTGTTCACCTCACTTATGTCCACCTTGAAAATAGGTTTTTATTCTTACTTTTTAATTTAAATGAAATTTAATCCACTGAAAGCCAAGCATTCCAGGTCCCAAAGTGTGCATATCACTGCCCCGAGCATTAGTAATAGAGAAATGAAGGGCTTCAGATGCTGGAATCTAGGCTAAAAAGAAACAAGATGCCAGAGGAACTCAGCAGGCCAGGCAGCATCCATGGAGGAAAACAGACGGTCAACGTTTTGGGTAAGGACCCTTCTTCAGGACTGAAGATAGGAAAAGGGGAAGCCCAGTATAAAGAAGGGAAAAACAGAGCAGTGATGGGTGGACAAAAGACGGGAGGCGGGGTGGGCACAAGGTGGTGATAGGTAGATGCAGGTAAGAGATAGTGATAGGCAGATGTGGGGGAGGAGGGGAGAGCAGATCCAGCAGGGGATGGGTCACAGGTATGGAAGCATGCGCCCCATGAGGGGAGGGAAGGAAAGGGGAAAAAAAGAAAGAAATAGGCAAGGAGAATAAAGAGTGATAGGCTAGGAAAGGGAAGAAAAGAAGAGGCATGGTGGGGGGGGATTGGTTTACTTACAGTGGGAGAATTCGATGTTCATCCTATTAGGTTGTAAGGTCCCTCCTCCCCACATTTACCTATCATTATTTCTTACCTGGATATACCTTGTGTCCACCCAACCTCCCCTCTTTCATCCACCAATCACTGCTCCTGCTTTTCCCTCCTATATATTGGGCTTCCCTTTTACCTATCTTCAGTCCTGAAGAAGGGTCCTGACCCAAAACGTTGACCGTCTTTTTCTCCTCACAGATGCTGCCTGGCCTGTTGAGTCCCTCCAGCATCTTGTTGTTTTTGCACCTGGGCATTAAACTCCTTTCTATGTTCTCAGGCTCCATTGAAATCTTGAAAGAAGCAAGAGAATGGAATTTAATCACCAAATATGAAAGGTAGAATAGAAGAAACTTAGGGAACAATCACATACAATTACTTTTCATACTAAAATGCAAGATTGTCAACTCCAATTCATACATTGAATATACAACATACACTATACTACACCGCTTTGTAGCAACTGAGTGACATGCACTTTGGATTAGCTTGAGAACACTCCAATGGATTTTTTATTCCTGTTCCCAAATCCAACCATTCTGGGAAAAGGAGGATACAAGCACCTTGACTCGAATAGAATCCCCCTCAGATCTATATTCTTGCCTGCTATACTTGTCCACAGGGGCAGGAGGCCTGCTTGATGTCCACATGTTAACCTACGTCTTATTGTGTGCATTTTGAAACTGTGTCCTACTGTTAAGATTTGCTTTGAAGTATGTTCTAGATCTGCCTACTCTATACTATTAACTGTCTCATATACCTGTGTGAAATCACTTCCCTTCAAAGCCAAAAACCTGTCATCGTTTTCATATTTCTGAGGGGTTAGAGTCAAGTTTGTCTTTTAATTTGCACCAAGGCATGGAACTTCCTCTTGTCTGAATGACCAGAACTGGATTCGGTACTAGAAATGCCTACTGACATTTCAGTTGCAGAACGCAATAAGAACTTCCTCTAGATTAGACCTGGCTTCTTGACCCAAGCCTGAAAGGATCTGCCTCTGTGCATGGAGTTTGGTTTGGGTCCTGTGAATATGTTGATAAAACATTACAGTTTAGTTCAGGTTGGGTCAGATTCAGTAGTTTAAATATTATAATTTTAAATATAGATAATTTTCTTAGTATTATTGCACGCATCCTCTTCTTAATCGATATTTAATGCTTCAGCCTCAAACAGACCAATAATATGTATAAGATTGGATTGGGTAGACTCAAAGGTTGGGTTCGGATCGGCTGTGGTTAGATCAGGTAGGGTCAGTTTTAATTTTATGCCCAAGCAGATCTTTACTCTAACTAGCTTTTGAATTTTGGCCATTTACTCTGTTTACCTTTGGAAGGTGGCCGTCGATGTCCAGCATCAAATCCGCTGGAAGGTCTCTTTCAACTTCATCCTTTCTTCTGTTGGCTCTTTTCATGAAATAATAATGAATGTAACTTTTGTTTTGTTTCTACGTACACGTGTTTAAACTATTCTGATGAAATTTCATCTGTCATTACCATGTCCACTTAATAGTTTGTGTTGCTCACTTTTTATCCCCGAGTTGTCTCCTCAAAATTAAGCAGCATTTCAGAATGTTACTATTGAAGCGTAAGAGGTTGAACCATTGAGTGCCTGAACCTATAGTATTGGTGTAGATCAGAAATCATTTTAAGCTTTAATAGTAGGACATGTAGTTTAAGTAGCTCTGGATGCATTAATGCCTCTGCTCAGAACAATCAAATATCAATGCAATATATAACCCCTCCTGGCAGCCCACACAACATGCACGCTCTTACCATTTCCACCATCCACTCCTGGGGAGGAGTCGCCAAGATGGTGTGAGGAAGAAACATGTGAACATACCAGGAGTGACACGACACTGTTCAGGGCTGATATGATAGATCTGTGACCAACCATTTCTTCCTTGACCATCTTATTTCCTGTGTAGAGTCATTTCAAGTTAAAAAAAATTAAAACCTCTCCTGATCTCAGCTAATCCAAACCTGATTCAAATCTGAGTACTTATTTTTTTCCATTTTCAATCCAACCTGACATGATTGGACTTTCACTGTAAATATAACAACATCAAACATGCTATTGATTGGTTGAGACTAAAACACCAAATACATACAGCTGAAGTTCTCAGCTTTATGACAGTTATTTACTAACCAAATCACCTGACCTGGATGGTACCCAGTCAGCATGGCATAGCATGGTCAAACCTAAACTGTAAGGTTATAAACCCAATTCAACCCAAACCCCACATATAAAATCAACTAGGCTTATATCAGAGAGGCAAGCTCTATTTCAGCAGTGTATGTAAAATGATTGTACTTCATTATAGTACCTTCCTAAAAATGACATGTAGTACTAGAACTACAATGGATATTTGGACCAAAGTGAAATATTCCTATTTAATTTCTTTTTCCAATTACTGCAGCTATTAAGCTTCATTAGGATGAATAGCAGGTTATCTGTAATCATTGACCCCATGGCAATATCATGTATTACTTAGAACATTGCATGGAAAATAGCCTGTATATAAAAAAAAGTGGGAGAAACACGACCACCTTTCTGGGGCAATTTAGAAATGTATTGTCCTCTCTAGTTTCCTCTTTGTTAAAGAGAATAAAGAAATATTCCTAACAAACCAGGATGATTGAGTCACACAACAGCAACAATTCCTGTACTTACTGGTGAGGCACTCACAGAAGCAAAATTTAACTGAAAATAGACTGCTCTTTCCTACAATGTGAGTTCATACATAAATCAAATTAATTGTAGACTGTGTCTGAATACTGCTCCTTAACTCTGTTCCTCCAACACTTTCACTGATCTTTAAACTCCAAATGGATTGTGGAAGGAAGTCTTCGATCAACTCTCATTTCAGAAATTGTGCAGTTACTGTGGGAGCTTCTTACCAATACTTTCATCAGGCCTTTCTTTCCAGTAACCAATGGCAGCAATTGATTTCTATTTTCTTGATCACACACAGACCATTTATAGGAGATAAGTGTGATTGTGTCAAAGTTGTTTACTCATCAGATTC
>JARFYF010000063.1:47933311-47945133 GCA_030265395.1 Rhina ancylostomus | reverse complement strand
CCCCTTGATGGATAGATGAGGGTTTGTTCCCTTCTGCAGCTTCAGATTTTTACTGAATGGACACAGATGTGAACACTCTTCATTTGACCCAGAGTCTCATTTAAAATTATCAGAAATTCCAGACATTTCCATATCCAGGACCTATCTTCTGTCACTTCCCTTTGACCTCTTGTTGACTCCTGTTTTGCCTGTTTAATAATTGTCTGCTTTTACAGGCAGTGCAGAAACCAACACTCATTGAGGACCCTAAACATATTGGAAGTAAGAAGTAAATTCCCCTCATTCTATTCCCAAGTACTTTTGGTCAATAATAATGCATTTTCTTCATGTTTCAGTTCTTTTCAAGTGGTATATTTAAACCATAATTATACCTAAAATATATTATATTTTAACTTAGTATTTAAGCCCTATATTCTTGAAAGTACTTAAAATCTGTTGACTTCAATAGAACTCTTGTGCATAGGTATGTACCACCAGGAGTAGATATTTTGCATGTGTTTGCGTTGTGATCAATGTTAAATGTCTACTTGTTATCTCTTGCCTGTAAGTTGCCAGCACCTAACTGGATTTATTATGATCAAATGTAGATTTCATCAACTTTAATGGAAGGAGTGAAATCATAGCTTCAGGCATGAAAATATTTACTAAAATCCCAGTGTTTAAAACCCTTTCAAGTCCCACTTGTAAAGTGTTGCTCAAAGGTTATAAATAGGAGTCCTTAAAGGAACAAGAACCAAGAAATTCTGTCACCTGAATGAAAAGCAGTTATTTCAGGGGTGGAATGTGATTGTAAGCATTTCAGGGTCAGATCATGGCACCCTGGAGATTTAACCACACAGTTGTGAATCTCATTTGTATGGATGATGTGACTTCTGCCTTGGCTGTGCAAGGAATCAAGCCATTCCTCTGAAATGCTGCTTTGGAGCTTCTGATTTAAAGCAGGCTCACCTGACTCAGGTAGAACCTGACTGTGGTAGGTCCCCAATACTTAATTCTGCCCCAAAATGATTACTTTTGGCTGATACTCCCACCCACCCAAGTTGCTTCTTCCCCACCCCCCAGTCCCCCACCAGGCCCGTATGTGGGACTCGTCTCAAACCCCAGGCCTCATTTAGACTTTTAACAGCACCACTCCCCCCAGCTCATTACCTTAGGCCTGCTCTCCACTGTGACCAGTGATTTTCAGTCATGCAATGTGTGAGGTAGAACTCTAAGGACCATAAGAAGGACCATAAGGAGCACTGGAACCTCAGTCTTTGGCTGCTACTGAAATTTGCTGCAGTGGACCCAACAAGCAAGACATTCCTTGGCATTGCCCTATTACCAAGCATTGTTGTTGTCATTGCAGCTGAAACCTACAGTCTAAAGGGTCTCTGAATCCCCAGAATGCAGGAATTAGCAGATATGTGAATAAGGGTGAGGGATCACAGGACAGGTTTCAGATTCTGTTGGGCAAACTGCTGATCCAGGCTGTTCATTGGTGAAGAGGAGTCAGAGTTGGAATCTTGTCGGTGATGGGCAAGCATGAAGCCTGTGCAACATGTTCAGTGGCCGGGGAATGGCTGGTCCACGTGCTGAAAGGCAAGATATAGTGCCTGTTATTGCAGCCAGTGAGATGGATTGTTGGCATGCTTTGCTAAGTGAGGGTGAAGCACAGAAGAATGAAGTCATAATTGAAGGATGTTCTTAAACACCGTGGCCCAGAAATTTCTTCACACATCTCTGGAAAAAAATCACGCTGTGCATTTGAAAATTGCCGTAACCGAGAGCAGAGCAGTATTGCTCCCAATACCAGGTTTCTTGGTGCCTGATTAGAAAGTACTCCCCTGAATTTCCATCAGGATTATCTTCAGCACTGGAAATTTTATCCAGCACACAACTGCCCCCAAAAGATGACAATGCTAATGCAAAGCCAAAAATTCATCTCCAGCTTATGATTCATTGGTTCTTAAGCTTCTTAATCATTCACAGATCAGCCAACTTTTACTCACCCTGTACCTTCTGAAACCGTGCTAAGTAAAGGGCCAATGTTCAAATGGGATTCTTGATCCGCACTGAGATAAGACTTCCTGCAGCCTCCAAAACAGACTCCAGTGCCTAGACTGTGTGGCATGTGGAGGTCGGGGTCACAAGCACTCCCGGCTTGCTGGCCTCAGAGTTGTTCCAGGCTGCCGCTGCTGGACTCTCCTCTGCCACATCTCTCAGTCTTCTGCTTACTGCTGAGTGTGGAGGTTAACTGGATGCTGGGACCAAAGATTTTGCTGACTTCTCCTTCAGCCCACAGGAGTAGGCAGTGCAAACATGGAGATTTGCTAGAGTTGCAGAGTTCTCCAAAACTTGGCATTCATTTGCTACAGTCCTGTACTGTTAATCTCTACCTCCCTGGCAACTCAAGAGTGCACAAAGAACACACCTCCTACTGCAGATGCTATTCTCCATTGGCCTGTCTGTGTTCCACAGTATTCTCGGGAGCCTTCTCTCTTGCTTATCCCATCATTGCAGAATCCTTTCTTTCAGAAGACAGACTACGTGTATTGTGGTCTGCCCCTTTAAGAGCTAGCTACTGAGGTTGCTGCTTCAAGATAAAGTGTCAGCCGCTGTGAAATCTTGCAATAGATCAATAGAGTACTGTACTGCACTGAAACTGATATAGTGCAGCATTACGTAGGAAGACCTTGTTCTGGGAACTTTGCAGTTGAAGATTGTGAGCTTCATTGGAGTTTTACAAATAGCATTATGGTGCTGCACAGCCCTATTTTAATGCTCTTGTATAAAGTAGGAAAGCAACTTCTCGACAAGTAATGTGGAAAGAGTAAATGATCAGTGGGGAGGGAGCCCTGCAAGTCATACACTCCCCCTCCTTTCTTGGTGGTCTCTAAAGATCAAGGATGACCTCCTTTCACTCCAATTTTGTAGGTTTTGAGTTGGCTCATGAGGCCAATGTGGGAACCATATACAGTTCCACAGATGAGATAGGAAGAGTGAGTAGGTGGGTAAATTTTGACCTGGTGCCCCCATTTCCACTGCTTATCCAGAGGTTCCGTGTGCTCGTGATGCATGGACACAAGTTCTTGATACCACCCCAAATGGCTCTTCTCTACTTGGAATGGTCATGGCCCAGAGATTTCCCAGGAGTCAGTGGGGATGTTGCATTTCCTCAAGGAAGCTTTGAACCCATCGTTGAATCTTTCCTTCTATTCCTGGACACCTCTACCTATGGCAGAGCTCAGAATAGTGTTTATTTTGGAGTCTGGTGTTGGCCATGTGAATAAATTGGCCTGCCCAAAGTAGCAAACTAAGTACAAATAGGGCCTCGATACTGAGGATGTTGGGCTACTTATTCTTCCAGTGAATTTGGTGGATTTTGCTGAGGTGATGTTGTTGATATCATTCCAGTGCCTTGAGGTGTCTGTGGTAGGTAGTTCAGCACTCAGAAGCATATCGGAGGGCAGGGATCACTGCTACCTGGTAGACCATGAATTTTGTACCAAGTCTTCAAATGCCTTTTTCTTCAATCGGCTAAAGGCTATGCTGGCACATTGACAACAGTGGTAAATCTCATCATGGATGTCTGCCTTTACTAAGAAATGGCTCTTGTGATATGGTAAGTGGTTCACTTTTCGAGGGCCTCTCCATAAACTCGTATTGTCAGCTGACATAGTGTGGCACAGTGTGATCAGTTGGTAGAGGAGCTTTATCGACAGTTTCTGACTGTAAGGCCTTTTGTCTCGTATGCTTCATTGAGCAAGTCAAAACCATGGCTGGAGGTTTGGGATCCAAATATGGATAAACGCAAGCATCATCTGTATACTGCAGCTCAACTACTGGGGCTGAGGTGACTTTATTTTTGGAGTGTGTTTGCTCCAGGTTGAACAATTTCCCAGTAATTCTGAAGATGATTTCCTCTCCTATGTAAAGTTTGTTGGAGGTGAGGCAAAATACTGCAGCAAGTAAGACTGAGAAAATAGCTGGGGCTGTGACGCAGCCTTGATTAACACAAGTCTTTGCTGAGATTGGCTGTGTTTTAGACCTGTTAGTTACTATTGTGGCTTGCATGTCATCATGAAGCAAATGTAAAATGGAGATCAATTTCGAGGAGGATATTAATGAAGTCAAGGGCTCTGGTGAGGATAACAAAGACCATAAATAGTGGCTGGTGCTGCTCCCTCCATTTCGCTTGGAGCTGGCATATGGTGAACAAGTTAACTCTGCCTCTAGATGTGGTTGAGGAAGTCTTCAAAGTGTTTCTTCCAATGGGCATTAATGTCTTGATGTGTTCATCTATTCTTTATTCTTGGGCATTTTGGTGTTTGAGCTACTATTGGCCTTGATGATGCAACTTCAGCCATGAGAAAAATGGTGGATTTCTACAAACCTGTCAAATAAACTTGAGAAATTCAATTTATTTGGCAACAAACCAAGAGATTAACATTTTGATAGATGATTTGCCCATTCTCAGATTTTTTCATTGTTTAATTCAGAAAATAGGGTTAAGGTGAAAGGAAAGTGATATTAATATTATAATGAGGCACATGTAATGTGTGAACAGCTGGATGTGTCATAATGTAGTTCTCCAATTTGCATGCTCCTGTATATATAATGATGCAATTTAGTATCAATCTTCATAATTTTTTATGTCTCAAATATGATCGTTCAGATATTCATCATTGGTGTAAACGGTGAGAACACCAAGTCGTACACGTAAAAGAATATTAACTCCCAGTACTTAACCTCTAGGGATTGTAATCGGCATTTGGTTAAAACTATGCACGTGATTTCACCTGTTAAGACAATTAAAATGGGAAGAAGATATATAGGGAATGAATGCTTCTAAGCTTCGTTTTCAGAATCCTGCATCTCTGAACTTGATTTCATGACGTGTGGCCCACAGTGTGTGAAATGCTGCAATAAGAATGCATGTTCATCAATGTTTTAGACTTTAGATTTCCAGCTGCTGATGTTCTGATGGATTTAATTGTGTGATGAGATTGAGATTGTTCGAGCTTCATACATTTAGTTGAAGTTGCTGGGTATGAAACTAATCCGAGGGAGTTGGCTTTGCATGAGATGATTGGCTATCTTTAAAGCTCAAAAAGTCATTGCAATGTTTTCAAGACTTTCTGATCATCAGTGCTTTTTGAGAAAATTTAAATCAAGAGCATGTTATTTCTTTTTGTTCCTGAAGCACTTTGAACAGCTGCTCAGATTAGAATATTATTAGGGATGTTATTTAATAATTGGACTGATAGATTATAATTATTTATTCATTGTTTATGAAATAGAACAATATGAGAGGCTGTGGAAAAGGTTCCTTGTTTTATGTACTTTGGAATCAAGGAATATTTGTTTTAAAACTGAATCCAATATCTCAAATATTTGTGTTTTAATGCAGCATCTAGATTATTCAGTTTTATGTTTCCTTTTTCTTGCTGCTTTTGTCAGCTGGTGGCAAGAATTCAACCTCTGACGGAAAGAATAGACGGCTGTGACGTGATTGCTGTAGATAAAGAAAGGTTTAACAGTACTCTAGTTATCACAACCTCAAGACATCCCAGAATGCTTTACAGTCCATTAAGAATTTGTGTACTGTGATCACTAATATAGTGGATCCGACCATGGCAAAGAGGCCAGTATTGACTATGATGCAATCAACTTTCTTTCCTTTTTCCTGAACCAACTTCCATTTGTACTTCAGCTGAGAGCTCATTTAGTACATTAAACTGTATTAGCTAGATGTAAATGTCAAACAACTCTCACCACAAAATTGTGCTCTTCTCATTGGAAGTGAAGGAGGCTCAACCACTTGAGACATCAGGGCACTGACAGGTTTACTTTGTTATTGTTCAAAATGTTGACCTTGAATTAATTGGTGCTTTCTGTAGCATGCTAATCCCAGGGAATTTGTGTCCTCACATGATATCTTTAGGCACATGCAGATGTGTCAAATCGATCTATAATCCAAGTTGTAAAACCAAGGGGAAAGATTTACATCGTGCATCATGGGCCAACAAATTTTGTGCTCATGATGTAGTTAACTGGTGGTGTTCACACAGCATACAGTGTGAATCTTAACCTCCACCCCTGTATAAACAGACTGACATTGAAGTGTGTTACAAATTTGATTTGGTAATGCAAGAGTGATCTACGGAGGCTTCAGGGTCTCTTGATATACCAAAACCCAAAGCCTTTCTTCAGCCAGTATATATGACGTGTACACCAGCTCAATAATTAATTTTAAAATTAGAACAGTCTCCCAACAAGGAATATTGTAATTGATGGTTTAGTATGAGCAACCCCATGGCCAAGCCTTTCCTCAGCCTCTGTCCCATCCCATCCCCTCATCCTGCTATATCTATTCAACCTCCTGGTCCTTGCTCAGGGAAATAATAACTGCATCAAGGGAGTAATCCTCATTGGCTCAAGTCACCAGGAATTTTCATCTGTTATTAGCCATGCAGCATGAATAAGAGAAAATTATTAAAATAACAGAATTTGCACTTTTGATTGGGTTCATTCAATTGCATACAGGCAAACTCACTGAAAGGGGCTGAAATGGGTGGAAAGCTCACTCTACCAAATCCTGTCTTAAAGACCTGAATCCCAAGCACTAATTGCAAAAGAAGTGGAGTCTCGCAAATCTTTTTAAGATATCTTAACACTCATGATAACATCTGCTCAACATTCTTCTGTGTATTACATCAGCTTTTGTTAAATGTGTGCATTGGTTCCCTTCAACTTCCTGTGGCACCAAGCATCCTCAACAAAACTGAGATTAATTGGGTTAAGGTGAAAGCCCTTTCTCGTTGGACATAAAGGAAGGTGGCTGTGGTTGCGGGAGACTCATTATTGCAGCCACTAAGCATCACTGCAAGAGTTCCTCAGGGCAGGAAATTCAACCCAACCACCTTCAGCAGTTTCATCAATAACAATTCCTCTATCATGAGGTCAGGAGTAGGGCTGTTTAATAACATGGAGTTTCATTCTATTCACAGTTCTTCTAATAATGAAACTGTTATGTCAGTCAACCGTAGTGTTCTGTGTGACATCTAAATTTGGGCTAAAACAAAAAAAGTCTGGCCATCTTCCCTCAATGCTACCATCGTGGTTGCATCCTGCAGGATCAACAACCCTAACTGAACCAGTCATTCTGCAGCTGCAAGAACTGGAAAGAGACTGTGTACTCTGCAGTAAGTGGCTCAACTTCCGAACTCCTTTAAACCAATCCACAATCTACAAGATATGATTCAGGATTGCCAGGGAATGCTATCCACAAACCTCAAAGAATGAGATCAAAAATGCAGTTAAGAAGCTCACCACCATCTTGCGCAAGTGGATCAAAGGGCCTGTTCCTGTGCTGATCTGTGTATAACAAATCATTTAATCAGTGCTAGTGTGTTCAATTTCTACCTCTTTTCTTACTGCAATATGAACAATGTAGAGTGTGAATTGCAGCAACTCACCGAGGAACATCTCTCTCCCTTGATACTTGACCATTCACAAAGGAAAGAACAGGTGTGATGGAAGAACACCAACATCTCCAAGTTTACCTCAAAATTAACACATCATGGTAACCCCACCAAATATTTGCTGATCCTTTATCAGTAGGTCGACACTCTTAGGTTCCCCACTATGCAGTTTTCTGGAAGCAGCATTAGCACAAAGGCTCCAGCAGTTCAAAGAGAAGGCTCAGAAACAACTGCTTTCTCTTGGCAACTTGGCCATTAAGAACAGCTAAGGATCACATCAATCATATCTTAAGAAATTTTTTTAAGGATGACAGGAAGAGTAAATTTTATTGCAATTCTGTGCATTCAGTAATAGTCTAGTACAATATATCATCTTAGGAAATTGCCTCATTACTAACTATTGAGTGGTAAGTTCAATATACCTGATTAATTGAGAGTGTTTATTAATAGCCTAATATAAGTTGCTGGGAAAATGATGGGATCTATCATTAAGAATATGATAACTCGGCACTTTGGAAATCACAATATGATTTTTTTTCAGTATCAACGTAGTTTCAGAGGAAACAAATACAGCTTGCCAGATTTTTGGTGGATGCAACCAGCAATTTAGATAAAGGAGAACCGATTCAGTGTATTTGAATTATCAGAGGCCAATTCATAAAGTGCTTCTCAAGAAATTATTTCACCGATTAAGCACTCATGAGGCTTAGGATAATGTATTAATGTGGATGGAGGTAGAACATACTGAAAATATGCAACTGGAAACGTGTAGAGGGAAAACAGAATTGCTATTTCAGTTCAAGTATGCTAAGAGGCTGAACCTAGAGCTATATAAGGTCTTGGGAGCCAAGACTGGGCATCTAGTAATGAGATAGGTGCAATTTTTCGAAGTCTTCACTCCAGAATTCTGTTGCTGTTCATGGAATCATAGAAACATACGGCACAGAAATGAGCCCTTATGGCCAACCTTATCCAAGCTGACCGTGATGCCTGGAATCATAGAAACATACGGCACAGAAATGAGCCCTTATGGCCCACCTTTTCCAAGCTGACCATGATGCCTATCTCCACTAATCCCATATGCCTGTAATAGCCCTGTATTCTTCTACTCCGTTCCTCTCCAAGCACCTGCCCAAACGCCTCCACTACCTCCTCCTGGCAGCTCATTCCAAATATTCACCACCTGTGTGGGGAAAAAAAACTTGCCCCTCAGATCTCCTTTAAACTTCTCCCGTCTCACCTTAAACGTGCCCTCTAGTTTTAGATTCCACTGCCCTGGGAAAAAAAGATCCTATCTATCTTATTTATGCTCATCATAATTTTATAAACCTCCATAAGGCCACCACTTGGCCTTTTAAGTTCCAGTGAGAATAAACCCAGTATATCCTATCTCCTTATAACTATAGCTCTCTATTCCAGACCACATGCTGGTGAATCTCTTTTGCACTCTCAATTGTTCTCTATGTTGTCATTAGCATATTCAAGAAATGGATCCATTGGTTTGAAGAGTAAAGGAGCCAAAGAATATGTGGACTGAGTGCAAAAGTGGAGGTGGGGTTGTGGATCAGCCATGATATCGAACAGAGGCACAGATACAATGGACATTTGACCTACTGCTGCTTTTATTTCAGAGTAATAAACTATTCCATAATATCCCCAGATTCAGGCTGCTTGTAGCTACAAAGATCTAAATTTGATATTAGTTTGTAAGATCAAAGAGAAAGAAGGAAATGATGATTTTTTGAAAAAACATAAAATGCATTTAAATTGTAAGCCAAAAGTTTTTATTATTTTAATAAAGAATACAAGATTTTTTAATCCCTTAGCACACCTAAACATTTGGCCAAATCTTGACCAGAAAAAATCCTTGGTTTATAATCTCTATTTGTATTTTATAATTATGCTGCCTGAGTCAGGAAAGAACTTATTTCTTTTTCTTATTTTAAAATTGGGCTCAGAGTTTATTTACATAATGTAGAGTTGTGCTGTGGAAATCAGCTTAACCTAGACTAATTTTTGCACACTTTACTGGGTGGCTTTGTCCTGATCAGGAAATTCATCTCACATTTTTTTGGCCAAGTGCTTGTTCTAACAAATTCTTCTAGAATAAAACTCCCCCCAACTGATATCAATAGCTGTGCAAAATTTGTTCACGTGGAGATTTTCAACTTCATTGGTTCCAAGAAGACAGCAATTCTTATTTCCTCATTGAGCATCTAGGTTTCATTAACCCTGTTTTGCCTGAAACCATGCTTTTTAAAGAGCTAATAGTCCAAATGCGTTCTTTGACAATTGAGATCTCTATTGTTTCTTACAACATAAATTACAACCTCATATGTACCTCAACTGCTTTACTAAAGGAGTTTAGGGTGCAGTCATTCTCAGCTTCCTAACTTGCAGTTCATTCCTGGTTATTGCTGTTGATTTTTTTACCAATCTCATAGTTTGTTGTTCACTGCTGTATTAGGGAGGTCATCCAAACTTCACACTGAAGAAGAGTAAACTTATCCTTTATCTCACAGAAACTGGCAGAGTGAGCAAAGGGATTTGCCTGCATGACAAACTTCCCCAAAGTTCAGGCATTCAGAAACTGCACTTAAGCCTGTACAGAGACATTCCTGTTGGGTAAGCCTGGTTGTAACCCTGGTCTCTGTGGTCCATTTGCATGTGCCTCTAGTGGCATGATTCTTTACCAGTCTGCCCAGGTCCCCCAATCACATCCAACACTCCCACTGCCAATGCTGTGGCATCCATTCATTCATTAGTGATGCTCTCCAGTCACCAGAAGAATATTGCTTTCATTATGGTGCGTTCCTTTTGGAGAAGCCTACAAAGGTTACACCTGCTAAGTGACATGTCAACAATGTGAGAACTTGCAATGCCTCAATGGGGAACATTGCACCAAAACCAACAGCTGGTTGAAGCTGGGCATTACACAGGGAAACCCAACAACGCTCCTCTGTGAACCTCACAATTCAAGTTATTGCTCTTTATCTCACACACAATTCCCAACACTATTTAAATGCCAGTAATCTATTGTTACACTATGTGGAAAATGTGCTGAATGGTTCTCCTCCAGGGAATATAGCAAGTCCAATTAACATGGAGAAGATGCAAAGGAAGCATCTGTGGCATTCTGTACTCAGTAGAACTGATGGTCCACTGTTATTTTCACTGGGTTTCCATTTAAGAGTCTACGTGGGTGTCACTCTGCCCGAGAGGTTATCTTTACTATCTCTCTAATAAATAACAAACAGAGGAAAATATATCATTCAAGAACTCAAGACTGAAAGCAATAGATTTTTGAAAGTTATGGTCTGGTCCATTTAAAAAAAATCTTGAGAATCCCAGTTGTCCATATATTTTTGAGCAAGTAAATCCCAGATTTCCACTAAACTTCTTATATGGAAAAAGTGCTGTCCTATGTCCTTCTAAATGGCCAAGCTCACATTTTAAGATTATTCTCGCTTTTTTCCAATGATGGATACAGGGATGCTCTCTGGGTGTTTTCGGTGGATTTTCTTCAATCAATTGAATGTGAATGTCAAGTATTTCACTGAGTGGTATAAACAACTTGAGCTTATGATTGCTGAAGCTGTGCAGAATAGTGTCATTTTGCACCTCTCACCTTTTGATGTGGTCTGTGGGAGTAAAGTTTACAGGAACCCTTATATATACTTTGGAGTCAATTACTACAGTAATTTGACAGTGTATTGATCTGTCTCAGGCCACTACTTATTTCCTAAGCAGCAATCTCCAGGCATACCAAAATTCTCTGGCCTCTGGCAGGTCTTAGCGGATTGAAAGACAGCAAATGTCACGCCACTGTTTAAAAAGGATGTAGGCAAAAAAACAGGTAACTATAGTCCAGTTAGCTTAACATTTGTAGTCAGGAAAATGCTTGAAGCTATCATTAAGGAAGAAATAGTGAGACATCAGGATAAGAGTGATTCCATCAGGCAGACACAGCATGGACTCAGGAAGGGCAGGTCCTGTTTGACAAACTTACTGGAGTTCTTTGAGGATATAGTGAGTGCAGTGGATAGAGGAGAACAGGTGGATGTTGTATACTTGGATTTCCAGAAGGCGTTTGATAAAGTGCTGCCTAAAAGACTTATCCATAAGATAAGGATGCATGGAGTTGGGGGTTATGTATTAGCATGGATAAAGGATTGGTTAACCCAATAGAAGGCAGAGAGTTGGGATAAATGGGTATTTCTCTGGTTGCCAACCAGTGGTGAGTGGGGTGCCGCAGGGGTCAGTGCTGGGCCCGCAAATGTTCACAATATACATTAACGCTTTGGAAGAGGGGACCGAGTATAGTGTATCTAAGTTTGTGGATGATACTAAATTGAG
>JARFYF010000063.1:47861790-47874237 GCA_030265395.1 Rhina ancylostomus | reverse complement strand
TTAGGCCCCTTCTTACCAATAGTCTGTGAATATTAGATTTTATTCAACTCTTTGCTGCTTATCATTTCAGAGCAGAAAATCTGGTAAACTATATACGTTAATGGAATCCGAATGTTAATAAAATCATACCTAACTCTGTACCTTATGCACTGCTTCCTATATGACAACACAGTTTGCTGGACTGGTAGAAGGTAGTTTGATCTGACTAGTTTCAAAGGTTAATTATTCTGCATATGCAATTGAACTTGTGTGCAGTGGGCTGGTCCAGGCAAGTTGAACTGAATTGCTAGACACCTGTACTCATCTGGAATGATACAAAAAGCTCACCTCACTTGCTCTCTACACCCTTAAGTCCAGTGACAAGATCCTGAAGGTGAATGAATTGCTGGTGGTGTACTAGAAGCCTCCTCTTCCTCCCCAACCATCTCCCGCAAAATGTCACCAATGGCATTTGGCAGGAGGCAATGCTAGTATTCAGAGATATCTACAAAAAACTATTAAAATTGATGTAAATAATTTTAAGAAGTAAAAATTATTAAACATTTTAAAATATATAGTTTATTAAAATACAGAATGGTAGAAATAGTTAAAAATATTAAACTAAAGCAAGATAATTTAAAGAAAATTTAAATTCCCCTCTGCTGTCAAGAATCCCCATGGGATCCAAAATCTCATTGATTTCTACATCAAGTCTGACCTGGTGCAGGATCTAAATAGAGTTTTTTTTTCCCCCAATCAGCATGTGGTGGAATCGCAGCAAAACTGAGGCCTGCTGCTCATTACCACGTGGAATCCAGTGATGGGAGGTGGTGAGGGATTTGGTGCCCTTAAACAGTAAACATCCTGGATTCACTGTCCAAGTACAGGACTTCCTTCTGTTTCAAATGGCTGGTTCCATTCGAATCCTCTAGGCACCGTCGAGGCAATTTGGTCTATTAATGTGTTACAGTATAATGACAATGTAGATATCAAGTCAAACCAAATTTATTTCATGTGCACCTCATGGTGAGGTACTGTACAATGAAAAACTTGCAGCAGCATCACAAGCACGTAGGTACAGACCTATTTATGATTATTTATGTATAACCTGGACCAAAATAGATCAGTGCTGAAAGTAACAGGTAGCAAAATCTTCAATATTACTGCACCTATAGCAGCATTTGCTATGGTTTCACGTTCAGTGAGGTAGAGTCTGAGCCACACTGCCTCCCAATTTGAAGTTCAGAATGTATGCTACATGGTCACCAGTGTTTCAAGAGCACCTGATTGAGATGGGTGTATCTGGCAATGCCCTGAAGTGGTCAGTAAATGAGGAACCAAATCATGTTTTAATGTCTCTGCTAGAAAATGTCTTGGGAACATGGGAAGCAAGATTTGAGTTTACCCTACCTTTGCCTCCCTGTTCCTCCAGCTATTGTAACATCATAACCACCTCCCATCACCCCACTGACCATGTAAGATATGCCCAGATGGATTAGCAGCCATAGATTTATTTCTTTATGCAGGAAAGATTAAAATATTATTTTGTACATTAGCAGATCTGAAGAAATGTGGAGGGCAAGTTGGAGTGCTGAGGTGGGGAGGAGGCTGTACAGCTTGACTGAGACAATTTTGTCTGAAGTACTAGTGCATCTCGATTGGTTCTTGGAGGACAAGTGGTGCAAGCACAGAAGCAGCAAATACAGTTGTTTCCCTTCAAGTAACAAACAAATCTGCATGTCATCATTGCAGTTAATAAACAAAAACATCTATTTAATATAGCTTTAAATCATTCTCAAGATATAAGTATTGCTGGCAGCAGTGATATTGTCCATTTAATTGCCCTGAGGTGATAGTTGCCCTTCCTGGACCTCGGAGTAAAAAACCAATCCCGGAGTCGCGTACTAGAGCACACAGAGTAAGAAGAACACTGGGTTTCCCTCACTGAAAAGCATTTGTGAACCTGTTTGATTTCCATGCTCACTTTCATCCAGAGCAGGTTTCTATTTATTTCCAAGTTCTTTAATATTGAATTCAAATTTTCCAACTCAGTTGATGGGGTTTAAACTTAAATTCTGCAGAGAATTAGTCCAAGCCTTCAGAAGGCTAGTGAAGTAACCATTATACCACCATACAGTACTGCTGTCAATCATAAATAATTTCTCCCCAGTTGCAGAATGTGAATATGTTGATAATGCTTCAATGGGAAGCTGCCTTAATGCATGCTGGTAGTTCACTGCACAGCCCACTCAGACAATCTGCACTAGGGCATCCTTGGAGCTTAGTATACTAACTCCATTGGGCGTCCTCTGAGCTGGCCAAGTGGTTGGCCCAAGAAGCTCCAAAAACATTGGAGGAATCGGTTTCTGACAGAAACTCTTGCTAAAAAGATTGTTGTACATGAGAGACAGCATGCAGTTGAGTTTTAATCGTTTTGTTTTTACTTCTGTTACTCTGCTTTTATTTATTACAATGCAAAATTTATCATCAGCGCTTTGTTTCTGACCTTAAAGGACAGCAACTAAAATTGTTCTTCAAAAATATCTCAGCCGACTTCACTCATTCATTCACCTTTATGGTTGCATTGAAATTTTTAAAATTTATTCTTATTGCACTGGATATTACAGGCAAGACCAGCAATTATTGTCTGTCCTTAATTGTCGTCGAAAAGGTGGACAGCTGCTGTCCTGGTGAAGATACTCCCACAGCTGGGGAGCAAACTCCAGGATTTAGACACAGTGGTGATAAATGACTAGTGATATATTCCCAAGTCAAAATGGTATGTAACTTGAAGGGGATCCTGCATGTGGTGGTGTTCCCATGTAACTGAAGCGCTTGGTGGTAAAGATTGTGGGTTTAGGAGGTATTGCCAGGGTAGCCTGAGTGAGTAACTGCAATGCATTTGGCATATATGCTACACACTGCAGCCACTTGTGGAGGAAATAAATGTTTAAGGGAGTTGCTGGGATACCAAACAAGCAGGCTGCTTTGTCTTGGATGGTGCTGAGCTCCATGAATGTAGTTGGAGAGCTTTCCATTACATGTGCCTTGTAGAGTGTGGAAAGGATCCAGGATATTCTCACGTCAAAGGATACCCAACCTCTGACCAGATCTTGTAAGTATAGAATATAGTATATATTATAGTATTTATGTGGATGGTCCAATTGAGTCTTTGGTCAGTGATGTCCCCCAGAATATTGGCACTGGGGGCTCAGTGATGTTAATACCATTGAATGCCAAGGGTAGATGATGAAACTCTTTCTTGTTGGAGATCGTCATTGTCTGGCACTTTCATCCATCCTACCAGTTTGCACTGATTTGTTCCTCCATGACTTCAGGATCAGTTGTCCAGGACAATTCTTGTCTGAGCTCTCCCCTCTCCTTCCCATTCCCCACCCCCAACCCCCGTCAGTAATTTGTGGCTGAAATTCAGCCAAAGGTTACAATAGATCTGTACACAGCAGCATCAGACATGCAGGGCCATTGTGATATTGTTCAATTGAGTTAGTTAGATAAAGGACTGTTGTAAGAATGTGACAGGTGTATATTATTCTACTGCAAACATAGATCTGTAACCTATTTCTAAAAAAATTTAATTATGGTGAATACTTCTAGGCTCAAATCAATCAGCGCAATACTGTTGAGTTGGTGAAATGCATATATTGAAAAGACAGTTGTCAGAGGCACAAATTTTAAATAGCTGGCATTCTTAAAGTGTGATTTCACAAGTAACCAGAGGGTTAAAGACGTTCTGAATCTTATCTTAATACAGAATATTTATTTTGCTATTGTACGTATATTATAGGTAGGCCTCAGTTCTTTATTTCAAATCCTCCCTTTGTTCATGCATTGAATGTACTGATTACATAGAGAGGTGGATCATTGCCTATGGCCAGCTAGCAGTTCCACAAAGGAACATTGGCTAGCTGCAGCACTTGTTGGACTTTTGCCACTATGTACTGTAGTGTGGAAATATAGAACATGCTGGAGATCAGATCTGAGTGCAAAGGACTTTTCACCACACCCCTGGAATTATCAAATCCAGGGGTGTTCCATGCTGAGCTGAGAGGCCAGATAATATTCATATCTGGCCTCCTAGACTTACATCAGCAATAGCTAGCATTTCCAGGGTGGCCTCATGTGAAAAGTTAATGAAGGTAAGAAGTTTTAATATTTTTTTAATTTGAAAACATGAACAAAGCAGTTTACATCAGTTAAATGTGGTTTATTATTATGTAAAAAGATAACTTCCAAATAATTTAAATCAATTTCAAGAATTTTTAAGTGCCTGTGAAAAACAGGCATTTGAAATGATGAAAAAGCCTTTGACTGCACAAGCTGTCAGAAGGCTATCAGAATGATCTGTAGGCAGCACCTTAGTTTCTGCTGCTCGTGGCCTGCACCTGTTTGAGGAATGATGACAGCAGCGAAACCAACAGTGTGTTTGGAACTGCACAGCCACGAAAGGAACATGCAAGGATGTTTAAGGGAGTAGAGTATACTTGTTGTACCGTACCTTTTTAATCAATAGGCTCCCCTAGCCACAGGACTGAGTTGGTAACTACAAAGCCTGTATCTGTTGCCAACATTGCAAGTCCTGTGTGGGTGTACAGCTTAGCTTTGCAGAGCGCTTTAGGTCAGGGACATTCAGAAGTATTAAATGTTCCATTTGGGCATTGGGCCAATACAACCCATTATTACAACCATTATTGCCTTCCAATTGAAAGTGGACAGTTACTAATAGGCATTGAAAGAGTTGGTTTCCGCAGCAGCTCTTGGCATTTATACTGCATAAATTGATTGCCATCTTTATTATGTGAGTGAAAGTTGCATTAGCGAGATCGATTATCATCTTCACTTTTTGATGAGACTTTTCTATTTATAGTAGCAATGGAAAATTGAATGTAATGCTTGTGAATATAGACAGCAGTTTTACAAAGTTTAACTTTTGTAACCAGATCAGGGGAACCAGCAGAACTTCACCAAAAATGACCATGGTAAGATAATGGCTTTACTTGAATCCTTGGGTTACCCTTCAGAAGCCATGCTGGCAATTAGACCAAGTTTTCAGTGTGGTGCAGCTCCAGTCTGTCTGAGGAAATTGAAGAGGAAAAGGAGCCGTCGTTTTAAATATACCTTCGAGCACAAGTACAGTAGCCACCAACTGCTTGTATCTGTTTCAACAAAACAGAAAGTCAGTCTAACTTGCTGCTGCTTCTCATACAGCTGAGAAACCTGAAATACTCATGGTGTGGGACAGCAGATCAGGATGAAAATCATTAGGGGAAGTTCTCTCGGGAAAACCAGCAGTAAGAATGATGTATGGTATGCAAATCATAATTCAGTCACAAAATGATAATTGTAACTAATTATCACCTCTATACCCTCCATTGCCCACTAGTTCTGGGGGACTTTAACTGTACCAATAATCTTTCAAGTCATCATGACTTCAGACCATCTAAACCCAGTAAGGGGAGTGTGTGGAAATTCAAGCCAAAAGCTATCTACATGACTTTGTTATGATGCTGCTGGTATTCTTGCTCACCTAGCTGTACAATGAGAAGAAATTGCAAAACATACGTATAATGATTGTACTTATTCATGGCAAAAACAGCAGATGGGTCTGTCATAAAGATAGCTCCAGTCATTTCCATTGTCATTACTGCTGTGCTAGTATGCAGCAGCAGGTGTGGTTGTACGAGAAATGTCCTGTGGCTGAATACAAGTAGCATATGAGTAGTGCTAATATATCGAGTTTAAGAAATTCAGGGACCTAGGAGCAAACCCCATGCTATCAATTGTCTACAAAATCCATTCTGTGCCTTCACATTGGGTTTTCTTTCCTTTCACTTTGCCTGGCATGGCTCTCAGCCCCCAGATGTGGAAAAAGATTAAAAATGCATTTTAAACTTTAAAGCAATATTAGATGTATCCCTAAAATCCAACAGTTTCCTTGATGCCAAGTTTTAAATTTGATGAACTGGAGGTTTTCAGTCATGACATACACTTCCCAAGAAGCATGTTCCCAACAAAAAGCCAGAAATAATTATCAAAATGAGTTGCTGTGCTTTTGGTATCTTTACACCAAGAGTTCAGCTGAACAGCCAGCAATAGGAAATTAATTCTTATATCTGCCATCCTCGACTCCAGAGCATCAGTGACAACTGTCTTAAGACAAATGTCATACTACAAGCAGAAGCAGTGATCTTTTTTCATTTTTCTTTTCTTCCTCCTTCATTTCCTTTCTGCTCCTCTAACATTCCTACGTGTGAAATACAGGAGCAGAAAAGCAGCAATGAGTGGCACTGCGTTTATGAGATCCTGTATGTACAGAGAAGCGTTGGAAGGAATGTTTTGCAAAAATCCATGCTGAGTCTAGGATAGAAATTTGATCAAAAGAGCAATAAAGAAGAACTGTAGAATATACTTACAACCCTTCACGCTCCATTAGTGCCTCAGGTAAAAGTGTGGCTCAAAAGTGTTTAAGAACATTTGTTCTCTGAATTCAGATAACAATAAACCACTCTAGTTTTAATCTTGCAATTTGGGACACTGAGACATCTACTAGCCTGGCTGTTATTTTCAAATCAGTACAGCCACTCATCCTTTACCTTGCTTAAAAGTTTGTCTTAGTTTTTCTGAAGATTCCCAGTCATACAGTAATTTTGAGTGTTTATGAAATATATAAAATTTCCTCTAACCAGGCCAATAATGAGTAGGTTATAACTTTAGGGTGAAAGACTAGTACAGAAAAAAGCTACATCTGCTTTGCTGTGCTTTTGTCATTTGTTAATTACTGTCTGACAACTCAGAGGTATGTGCTGATTTTTTTATATATGTAGATTTCTATGAAATTGCACATGAAACAAAATATAATTTTCAGATGAAATGAGGTTCAAGGGCAGGAGATATTTAAACCTGGGTACACAGGGACAATTCAATCTCCATTTCAAAGCCAGTGCCTCAACTATACAAAGACAGTTTTTATTATAAATGTGGCTATAGGAATTTATATTAGAATTAGGTGGCACAAAGCTGTAAGAATCAATCTATCGAGGTAGTGAAAGTGACAAGTTAGAAGAAAGCCTGGATTTCTGAAGAAGAGGATGTAGTGGAGAGGGAATAATTGGTCAATAGAACATAGATGTAATTCATTGTTATTTTTATATTTCTCATAAATTCCTACGTCCACATTTAGAATGGAAACAGTGTGTTAACATGTCATACTGTAATTATAAGCTCCATTACAAATCTCTACAATGGAAATTTATGGTTGGAAAATACAACATTTAATATTGTATGTAGTGTTGCTATCATGACTGAGAATCCAACATTGTGTATATATTATAGCATTATATATGTATGGGATAATATCTGAATAATCTATATGATGTTTAAATAACTCAAATTATATTTTTTATATAAAAGAACGCTTTGAGATCTTTACAGGTTTCCTGGAAATAGAATGATGGACAGAGTTGTGGAATTCAATGAAATTATATTTTCCTGCTGCTCTTTGCTGATGACTGATTGGTAGTAGTTTCCAAACTCTTCAGTCAATGCCAATAGTGACTGGTTCTTTTTGCACTTGGTGAATAGGTGAAATTCATTTTCAGATGGGAAAAGCTACTAATCTGCAGTTTGATTTAACAGATAGGGGCTTGTTATTGCTTGGCCTTTGTTCAGTATAATCTTTGTGCATAAATATTATATTAGTTCATGCGCTGACTTTTTGAGGAATGGTATCCTTATTTACATAAATTATCAAATGGAGATTAATGGAAAGACTCATTCATTACCCTAACATGAGTCAAAGACAAAACAGTAACATAGCTTTTAAAGTTTAATACACTTCCAGCTATGTTTAGTGACTGCATTCAAAACTTTTAATTTGACAACCATAGTTTAAAAAGAGAGACCCTGGGGCTCATGGTGTTGGGGTTCTAAGCCCTCAATCATTTACTATACTGTATACTCTCAGCCACCCAGTATCCATGGCGAATGGGAGGTTCTGCTTGCATGAGAATTGCTCTAAGAAGGCATTGCTATACATCACTCACTAGTATTCTACGCATAAAGCTTTAAATAAATTGCCATCAATATGTCATGTCCTTACCTTTCTAAATAACAATGTTTTACACCACAATTCTATATTTTAAGGCTAATCAGTATTGATGTAAAATACAGCAAAAGTAAATCAAATGAATAACTGTACTCAATCACGAATGCCAAATCTTCAAAGAGGACATTGCTGTTAATCAGCCTCTGACTGCACTGTATAATGTAAATAAACTACTGATGTCTTTTCACACTTACTCTGCATAAAACTTTCAACACTTTTATCACTCTCTGAATTCAGGAAGAACTCTGTAAGCTTTACACTTTGGTTACTCAGCGATTTATGACATTAAATGCAAAGTGTAAGTCTTCCATAAGAACATATTTCTATTTTCTGTTTCAATGTTTAAACAACATGTTTCCACTTCATATCTTTGCCAAGAGCATTCTTACCCTATATAGTAAACAGAAGTACAGTGGTTTATAAGCACAATTGGAACCAATTGCCACAAATAACTGTATGCGAGGGACTGAGGGTGGGCTGCTCCACCATGACGTGTGAACAAAATCACATTGGAATCTGGTGTGCCTATTTCAATTTCACATATTTGGGGAAAAAATATGACATTTCTTAATAGATTTTTGCCAGTTGCATGAGAATTCCAGATGCATAAGTACCAGATAAACAAGTGTTTACTATATGTAACCTGGAAGAGGTGTGTAAGGTATGCAAGTTTGCTGATGATACAAAAATAGATGGAAGGCCATGCTTCCATCATATGTGGACTCTGCAGTAAGATATGGATAGGTTATGTGAGAGGGCCAAAACTTGCCAATTGGAGTTTTAACACGTGAAAATGCAAAGTTATGCTCTTTGGTAGGTGGAATCAAAAGGCGGAATCATTGTTACCTCAATGGAGAAAGATTGGAAATGAGCAAAGTACAGGAGGATTTAGGTGCCCTTGCGTATGAAACACAAAAACCTAGCATGCAGGTACAGCAAGTAGTTAGGAAGATAAACGGCTCATTGGTAGGGCACTGGAGTTTAGAAATAAGAAAGCATTGTTACAATCATACATGGTTGCTGAGGCTGCAGCTGGAGTACTCATGTATGGTTTTGGTCCCCTAACTTAAAGGATATTACTATCACTGGAGGAGGTCCAGAAGGGATTCACTGGACTAATTCTGGCATTTAGAGGTTTGTCATATCATGAATAGTTGATATAGCGGGATCGATATTCTTTGGAGTTTAGAAGAATGAGGAATTATCTTATTGAATCATATAAGAACTTAAGAGGATATGACAGAAGTAGAAATGTTTCCACAAGTCAGAGAGTCTTGGATGAAGGAGCAGTCATTTAAATCTGAGGTCCATAGGAATTTCTTGCAGAGAGTGCGAATCTCTGGCATTCTTTATCCGAGGCGGTTGTGTAGGCTAGATCACTGGAGTACTTAAAGACCAGGTAATTGAAGGCTATGTTGAACATACAGAGGAGGTAAGCCCTGGGGCAGTTCAGTTCACATGCTGGAGCAGGCAGCCTACTTCTGCTCTTATTTGCTTGGGTACATTGTTTGAACTTGGAGGGGGACTTCTTAAATCCAAACTGCTGCCAACTGCTTATTAGATGGTATGAATTCAGATACTGAGTTGTCAGTTCTATATTCAATTTGCCCCAGAATAAGCAAGGTAACGTGGTCATAGATGAATCATTAACATCCTTTTTGTCAGTGGATTGAAAAGTGAAACAGTTTCAATGTAACGAAAGCTGCTTTAAACAGTAAAGGTGGATGAGGTGGATTGTGACTGGAGCTGATGGTTGTTACATTGAAACTGTTTCACTTTTCAATCCACCCTGACAAAAAAGGACCTTTATGATTCATCTGCTCTATAGATTGTAACATAAGTAACTACTAAGTATCAATTGAGGATATATAATGACAAAGCAGTTATTTTGGAAAGTATTATTCTATTCGGTGTTATAAGGATTTTGTTTTCATTATGGCTATAGAGATCATAGATGTTGTGATACATTCATCCAGAATTTTCTGGAGGGACCTTCTATTCAGTTACCTTAACACTGGTTGGAATCTCAGCAGAAACTCAGTCTTAGGATATTTCTGTGCTCTAAGGTGAAGTTACAACAGCCAAGCAGAAGGAATCCTTAAGGAATTCTCAGTGATTTTGGTTCTGCCTTGCACGTGATTTACCACTTCCAGGTTCTGATTTGGACAGGCTAATAATATAATCTCATTGGTAATAATGCCATATATTAAACTTTATCTGTGCAACAAGTCCAAAGTTCAATCTCTGTTGGTGGTAGATGGTGACAGTGAGAAATAGAAGGATCAATGACTTTACGGGTTTTTTTTAAAAAAGAACATATCTTTGATGGCTGCAAGTTTCTCTTCCAGCCAAGTTACAAAAAAAAACATATATTGTTTAGGTAGTTAGCATGGTTCTGTATTCCAATCATTTTATGTGTCACCATAAACTGTGCACACTTTATTTATAAGAGGTCAATTCAGTCTGGTGTGCAGTTTTATTTTGTATTAAACTGTATAATGCCTATTCTTTCCATTCAATGCAACCGCCAGACCTCTAGCTGAGTATCAAATATTCTGAGTGAGATAGTAATAGGTAGGGGGTAGGGAGCAGGGTTGGTAGAGAGAGAGAGAGAACAAGGAAGAAGACTGGGTGGAAATTGAAGAAGGGGCAGAGGAGAGGGAAGAGATGGAGTGCCTTAATGGATCTCTCTCCCTCTCTGTCTCTTTACTCCGCCCTGTGCCCTACATCTCTTTTGGTTGGCAGTGAGCCATCATAGTGGTTGGTAATGGTTTGCTGAATCCAAGGCCACCACAGGCACTTCACTTATTATTGGAAGTAAAACAATGCATACGTGCTTGAAGCCTTTAATTGTTATTCTATTCAAGGACTATATTCTACTTGTTGCTCCACTTCGTTTTAGAATTACATTTTCCATTTCCATAGTGAACTTCCTGAATGAAATAGCGTGGAAACACTTTCCTAGAAGATTGTACGCTTCAGGACCAAAGAGTTAAATCCAATGCAGCAGATTTAATTAAGCATTCTTCAATAAAATATCTGAGAAAGTAATCCAGCACTGGATTTGCTTTCTACAAATATTTATAGTATTGCATTCAGGGTTAACTAAATACAACATTTGAACTTGCCAAGAAACACTAAACATTCACTCGCAGCTCATTATATTTCTAGGGGTTTATCATCAATACAGCATGATGCATTATTCTCTCCAATGTTTGAGCTCAATAGAGATATTAATTGGTCGCAGTTAAATGAATTATGACCAAGTATTCAATAACTGCATAACACTCCATTAACAATCAAAATATTGTATAACTGAAATAGCAGGTGAAGGGACAACCAACGTGAGAAAAAACATTCATGACCTTCATCTCGAGCTACCTCTTTCAGACATTTCTATCAATATGTGGTGGTCACAATCCATGGCAGCATCAATGCAGAGATGATATCCAATCTTTCCATTTCATCATACCATGAGTCACTACTGCTATGCTAAATGAGATGGATGTTCATTTATGAGCTGCTGAATCATATCTATGAGGTGAAATGAGCCAGCAGCAGAATGGAATTCCGCCACAATCTAAATCTCTGTGGCACAGAATATCTCTTGCCCTCTTGTCACCATTTCGTGTTGAATCAGGAATGTTGAAGGACAAACCACTGCAGGTTCCTTTTGATCTCCATTAATACAGAACCATTAACCAACCAATTGAATTAATTCAGTAAGTCAGTAACTCACTGAGGCTTCTTCAATAGCACTTCCAAAACTTGAAATCTTTAACTCATAATACATCTCCTTTCCAAGTTGCATCTCATTCTAACATGGACATTGATTCATTGCTCCCCAGTCAGAATCTTGGAACTCCATCTATCTAAACCAGAAATAAAAGGACATTTAGTTTGCTTCATTGAGTAACAATGCATCTTTCCTGTAGGTCGAGATGACTGTGAAGATAAATCCCAGATTCCAGACAGGGCAAAGTTAGCTTATCCCAACCAGTTAGGTAATGCAAATGCTGCAGTTAGCCGTAGCAATCTAATAAGGGAAAGGAAGAGGGACAACGCTGTTTCTTCTAGGCACTACCCAGTCACCTTTAACAAACACACTGACACCACCAAGATGAGAACAACCTTGGTGGCATTAGGGCCAAACTTTGTGGGAAAGACCAACAGTTTAGCATCTAACTGTTGTCACTTTCAAGCATCAATACAATATGTTTTGGATATTTTTGTGTGTGTGCAGGAGGGACACAAAAGTCCCAAACTTTCCAGCACCTATCAGCTGGGGAGTCTCTGGCTACACTCCGATGTTGGACTTCAATGAACTCCAGCAGCGAAGTGCAAAG
>JARFYF010000063.1:47822042-47833894 GCA_030265395.1 Rhina ancylostomus | reverse complement strand
TAACCTAACCTGCTTTTTACCTTCCTTTAAAAATAAACTCAATGACTAACTGTGCGTGACCACATTTAATATGGTTCATTCAATGGTTTAGATTATATAAGATAATTAAGAAGTCCATCCCTTTTAAGAGGGTTCCAATAAAATCATCTTTCTTATTCCATGAAGTAACACCAGGATTATGGTTTAGATCCAACATCAGTCTCACTCAACCCCTTCACTAAGTTTTCAGAACTATCTGATATCCAGTAAAGAATGAGGAGAAATTTTCTCCAACTAAAACTTGGGGAAAATTGAAGCCATCGACAATTGGAACTTGAAGTCAATCATATATCAGCCAATCAGAGGTAACCAGAAGTAATTTGCATAAATCAGAATAAATATTGTTTGTTATATTAAAATTGGACATGGTTGCCTGACAGAATTAAATGTCAAGAGAAGCACAAAAGGAACTTGAACATTGTCATTAGAAATATTAAATTGAGTGATTGTTCTAAATTTATATTCGGTGACAATATCATAACAATAGTCCCAGATCCACTAGAATCTAAACATTAGGGTTAGCAGGCATTTATCGTCTACCACACCATCAGCACGTTTCACACCAGGTTCTCATTTAAAACAGTACTAAAATGAAGAAGTAATTTGTTGTGGGTCATGCAGATCCAGAATCAAAACATTTACACAGGCCTATGCTTAAACTCTGAGAACCCTTCAGAACTTACAAAGAGGTACAATGACCTGGAGTTGTTTATCCAATTCACTTCAGTGGAGAAGATAAATTTAGAGGGGAGTTGCTAATAAACACAATTACAAAATGGCATATCCTTCAATTTATTATGGGGAATGAGTTTGCATTTTTAAAGATGCTTTCCAGTAAAATTACCAATCCAAAGTAGAATTTTATAAATAATGCTCTTAAGTCTTCTGTGTCTGGATTGGAATTCATTGAGAATGACACTATCATGTGCATAATGCATACTGGACTTAATTTTGTGATCATACCCTGAAAGTGAAATCTCTATAAACTGTACGTTCATGTTATAGTATGCTGGTCATTGTTCTCCAATCCCGTACTGGATATCCATTACTCTCCCTCACATGCCATGAAATAATTCATTGTTCAACTGAAGTGATGGCTTCCTCACTTAGACAGTTAAATCATGTTGACATGCTATCAGTTATCTTGCACAACTGAAACAAGGAAGGAAGAAACTGCATGGTATACATTACTTAAACAACAGACCCTTCAGGGATAAGTGAAAGATCTCAATGATTCTTTTGTTACATTTGGGTTTGCGTGCAGATGAGGCCAATTATACTTTACTGTATCACTCTCAACAGCAGAACCCACTGTTTTATTGCCTGTCTCCCACTGCCTGGTTCCTTTATCTTACACCATCAGCTCTTTTGTTCTTCAAACTCTTCTGCCCTCCATCCTATCACAGACCTTCACACCTTCCCTTCCTCTTTTCCCCTCTTTGGTGCTTGGTAAAACCTGTTATACCTTGAACAACTTCTACTTATAATCAAAGGACATCAAAAGGTTACCTCAGTTCCTCTCTCCACAGCTGTTGCCTGATTTGCTGAGTTTTTCCAGATTCCTAGTATCTGATGTACTTTGGTTTCATGTTCATGTCGCGTATCACTGCATTTCTATCATGTCTTCTAACCCCTTCCCATCTCATACCTGTCTGAATCTGCCTGCCATCCTTCACCAACTCCCCACCCCACCCCCAACACACACACACACACACACACACACACACACACCCCTCTGGCCTCTGTTTACCACTTCCCTTCTCTTTATACTGGCTATCTCTGCTCTCAGTCTTACTGCAGTGTTTTGGCCCAAAATATTGACAATTCTCTTCCCCCAACAGATGCTGCTCAATGAGACTGAGCTCTCCAGCAGATTGTTTGATATTTCCACATTTGCTGTTTTTTTACATAGAGTCCCCAGCCACTGAAGGACACGGCTGGCAGATTAGCTCTGCGGCAGGCACTGAGGGAAGTACGTGAGGGATTTCCTCACCAATACACCTGTGGCAGGTGCATCAATCCATGATAGCTTTGGTAGACGTGAATACAACACAGTCCCTGTGAAGATAAGGTCTCATCGCATACCAAGATCACTGTGCATCATGTCTTGAACAGGATAGACTTGGAACAGAACTGGCAGTTCAAAACTGGGCGTCCATGAGGTACACTGGATTGCTAGCAGCAGCAGAAATGTACACTACCACAAAGTGTAAGCTCAAGGCCTGCCATATTCCTCAATCCGATGAGCCAGGGGATCAACCCCTGGTTCAGTGAGGAGCAAAGCAATGCTTGCTGGGAGCAGCAGTGGACACACCAGAAAATGATGAGGTACCAGAACAGTGAAGCTGGAATCTAGATGAAAAACACGATGATGCTGGAGGAACTCAGCAGGCCATGCAGCATCCGTGGAGAAAAGCAGGCAGTCAACGTTTCAGGTCAGGACCCTTCTTCAGGACCTGAATACAGGGCTACATATGTCTAAACAGCATAAAGCATACAAAAGACAGAACAGAGTCATCTTGCAACAAATGGACAAGTCAGAACCCTGCAATCCAACCACAATCATGAATAGTGATGAACAATTAAACAACTAAGAAGACAAGGCAACCTCAAAAATATCCACATCCTCATCAATGTGGAGCTAAAGACCAGGCAATGCAAGCATCTTCAGCCAGAAACACTGAAGAGGTGATCCATCTCAGCTTCCTTCTGAGATCTCCACTGCCACATAGGCAATCTCCTGTCAATTTAATTCACTCCACTTGATAACAAAAAATGGCTGACAACATTGGATACAGCAAAGGCTCTGGGACCAGACAATTTCCCAGCTTTAGTGCGAAAGACCTGTGCTCCAGAACCAGCTGTGTCACTAACAAAGCTGTTCCAGTGCAGTTACGTCACTTCATTACCCAACAATGTGGAAAGGTATGTCTTGTTCACAAAAAGAAGGACAAATCCAATCCAGCTGAATACTGTCAAATCAGACTTCTCTCAATCATCAAGGTGACGGAGGCTGTTGCTAGCAGTGCTTTCAGGTGGCATTTACTAACCAATGACTTGCCAATGACAGGTTTGGGTTTTGCCCAGACTGCACAGCTCCAGAACCCATCACAGCCTTGGTCCAAACATGGACCAAAGAGCTGTTTTCCAGAGGTCAGGTGAGAGTGATTGCCTTTGACATCAACACATCTTTGTAAATCCAAAGTCAATGGACATTAAAGGACAAACACTCCAATAGTTGGAGTCAAACAGTGCACCAAGGAAAATGTAATTAGTGGAGGTGAATAACATCAGCCCAGAATATCACTGCAGGAGTTTCTCAGCAGTGTCCTAGCCACCACCACCTTCAGCTGCTTCATGAATGATCTTCCTTCCAGCAGAAGGCGAGGAGCAGGATGCTTGCAGATGTTTGCACCATGCTCAATTCCATTCAAAACTCCTCAGTAAACAAAGCAGACCAATAGCTGCATTCAGCAAGACCTAGAAAACATTGATGCATTGGCTAACAAGTGACAAATAACAATCACATCACAAAAGTGCCCAATAGTGACCACCTCCAACAGAATCTAACCATCTACCCTTACCATCCAATGGCACCACCATTGCCAAGTCCCTATCATCAATATGCTATGGTCAACATTGATCAGAACGTTACCTAGACTAGCCACAATAATACCATGGCTACAAAAGCAGCTTAGAGGTTGGGTATCCTGCAGTGAGTAATCCACTTTCTGATATCCCAAGGCCTTTCCACCATCTGCAAGGCACAGATCAGGAATATGATGGAATAGTCTCCACTTACCTCGTCGAATGCAGTGCCATCAACTCAAAGAAGCTTGTCGCCATCCAGTCAAAACCAACCTGATTGATCAGCAACCCATGAGCCCTCCTGAACATTCTTTTCCTTCACCAATGATGTACTGTGGACCATCTACAAAATGCACTGCAGTTATTCACCCACTCTGATGGCTTCCCTCCTCCCCGCAAACCTGAGACCTCTCCTGCGAAGAAGCAAGAGGGCAACAGGTGCCTGGGTTCACCTCCACCTGCAGGCTCCCATTTAAGTTTCAGACCATTCTGACCTGGAAATCTATTGCTGGCCCTTCAACACTGCTTGGTCAAAACCCTGGAACTCTCTTCTCATTGGCACAGTGCAAGTACCTTCCCTTGATAGACTGCACTAGTTCAAAACAATGACTTACCATCACCTCAAGGACAACTGGGAATGGGAGGTAAATGCTGGTCTTGGCAGTGGCACTCTGATCCCGGGGAATACATACATTTAAAAGAAGAATCACAATTTTCTCCTTCGTGCTGACTGTGACTCCAGGTGGTACAGAGTTTTCCCACTTGGTTTCCTTTGACTTCAATTTTACCAGAACCCCTCAAGTCAAAATGAGGTCAAGGGCAATCCTCTCTACATCTCATCAATTCAGCTCTTTAGTCCATGTTTGGACAAGACCATAAGATACAGGAGCAGAATTGGGCCATTCAGCCCATCGACTCTGCTCCACCATTCAATCATGGCTGATTTTTTTCTTTCCTGAACCCCATCCTCCTACCTTCTCCCAGCAACTCTAAATCCACTTACCAATGAAGAATCTATCAATTTCTTCCTTAAATACAGCCAATGACTTTGCCTCCACAGCCCTCCATGGGGTAGGCTTTAATGAGGTGAATAGGTGGGGCTTGAGATTTGAGTTGATGTCACCTTCTATCACTTTGAGGTGTTTGAAAGTAGATTAGTTGAGAGATGGGAGGGACCATTTGATTTACCCTGCTTTTTATATACAGTACATATTTCCATAATGCTGAAAGAAGCCTGTGTTAAGCTAACTGGAACATGTTGCCTTGAGGCACAGATAGTTCCAGAGCACATCTTCAACACAACTTGATGATGTCAGGCTCCAGCGACAGTAACTAGTGAACTCAGAGAGTTCATGATATCATATGGAGTCAATCAGATTGGATGAACCTGTCATATGTGATGGTGGGAATGTCAGAAGTAAGCCAAGACGGAGCATCCATTCAGCACTTCTAGCTGAACATGTCTGCAAATGCCTCAGCCTTCCCTATGACTTTCCTGTATTGGGCTCCATTATCATCAAGGACTGATCTGTTCTTGAAGGCACTTTCTAACTTAAGCTATTTAATTGTCTGGTGTGATCTGTCAGTGGATGTGACAGGACTGCAGAGCTCTCATTTGATCTGTTGGTTGAGAGATTGCTTAGCTTTGCCTCAAGCATGCTGCCTTTGCTGTTTAGCAGATACTGTGCGTGATCACCAGGTTGGGAGCACGTGTTTAAGTATGCTGGATACTGCTCTTCTCATTGTTCCAGAGCTGGACCCTTGGTTTGAAGGTCAAGGCTGATCAAAGGGCATTCAATAAAGTGTCACATGAAAGGTTCCCACACAGCAAGAGCTCATGGAATTAGGGGTAATATATGAGCACGGTTAGAGGAATGGCTAAGAGGCCATTTTCAGGTTGGCGAGCTGTAATCAGCGAGGTGCTACATGGTTTAGTCCTGGGGCCTCAACTACTTATGTTCTATGGTAATGGCTTAGATGCAAGGTTGACAGTACAATAGATGTAGCCTGCCTGCAATAGACAATAGATATAGATGACAGTACAACCTTAGGCAAGGAAAAGTTGTAAGGAGATCACAAAGAGTGAAATGTGATGTAAACCGGTTACGGGGAATGTTCAAACATTTAGCAGATGGAGTATAATGTAGGGAAATGGTCAGAAGAATAGTAGGGCGGAATATTGTTTACATGAAGAGAGACCTCAGTTGCTTCTGTACAGAGAGATCTGGACATCCTTGGAAATTAAACATTAAGTGATAGCATCGAATTAGGAAGGCAAATGGAATCTGGACCTTTATTGGTAAGGGAGTGGAGTTTAAAAGTAGAGGAGTCTTGCTACATTGGACATTGGTGAGATCAGACTTGGGAGTACCATGTACAGTTTTGGTCTCCTCAGTTTAGGAGGGATCACTTGAATTGAAAGCAGTTCAGAGAAGGTTCATCAAGTTGCTTCCTGGGATTAAGGGTGCCTTATGAGGAGATAGTACCCATGCTCATTAGAATTTATGAAAGCGAGAGATGATGCCACTGAAATGTAAGATTCAGAGGGGGCTGGGCAGGATATATGCTCAGAAGATGTTTCCCATTGAATGCAGTGGGAGCACAGTTTCAGAATAAGGAGCCATCCACTTAAAACAGAGAGAAAGAGGATATTCCTTTTGCAGATGGTCATGAATGTTTGGAATTCTTTACTCTGGGAACAGTGGAAGCTGCACCACTGAATATATTCAGGCCAAGATCGATTACTGGACTTTAGGGTAGTTATGTGTTAGGGGGAGCACAGACAGATAAGGGAAGTTAAGGCCATCATGTCAGGTCCATCATGATCTAGTGAATGGTGCAGTGGACTCAAGGGGCTGTATGGCTGACTCCTGCTCCTATTTCTTTTGTTCTTATGAAGTCAAGGTTTGCATTTGAATACAGTTCTGTTGACAGGCTGGAGCCCTGCATGGATGCTCAGTTTTGAACTGCGGGATCTGATGACAACACAGATTAGTGAACGTAGATTAGTGAGGAAGAAGTCAAGAACAAATTCTGTCCCTTGCCTCAGTCTCGTCAGGTCACATCAGCCAAGTTTTGCCATATTCAGAAAGATATTCTGTGCCATTGCTATTGTGGCGACTTACCTTTCACAAACCGGCTCCCACGATCGCGGGCGTCGTCGGAGGCCCCGACACAAGATGGCGCGGGGCACCCCTTCTTTGTGGGCTAGTGGATCCCATGCGCGGGAAGGTCACGTGACCTGCACGTGGCATCAGCGCAGGAACTGTGTTTATTAAAGGGGCAGCGCATCCCAGTCGTTCATTCAACTCTTGGACTCCAAACAAGTGTCCCGTGTCTTTATTCAGTGTAGCTAGTCGCTACACTATATTTAGTGGTTCTTCCAAGTATTGCTCCTTGCCCATCTTTGACCTAATGCAGTGAGACTTCATGAGGTCAGCATAACTGCTGAGAATCCCTGTGCCTCTCCCTCAGTACAACTGCGCTGTCACTTCTGATGGGCAGAACATTTATTGTCACTGTTTTAAAGCTAGAGTTTGAATTTAAATCTCATTGAACAGAGCATGTGTTGATTTTAAAGTCAACTGGTTCATTGGTCAACTGGTGTTACTAGAAACCAACTGTGGTAATCCTGAGGTTTAAAACCATTAGCCAAATCCAATTTAAGG
Source organism: Rhina ancylostomus (assembly GCA_030265395.1). NCBI lineage: Eukaryota > Metazoa > Chordata > Chondrichthyes > Rhinopristiformes > Rhinidae > Rhina > Rhina ancylostomus. The sequence continues at coordinate 47,826,599 of JARFYF010000063.1, read as the reverse complement.
CTTATGTATAGGTTTTCCTTCAGCTGTACCGTTCAGTTTTGTGCTAGATTCCACTAATGTGTCTAGTCAGTGCTGCTGAGCACTAGGAACAGCTAATTAACCACTCCTCTCCCCTCTTCTCATCCTTTCCCATTTTTCAGTCAAGTTCATTTAGTACTGTTAATTCAGTTTGTGACTGGTCACTCAAAGTGAAGCACCGTGAAACAGGAACTCCCCAAAAGGATCACTATAACTGGATGTCACAGTGTATTTTAACACATTGCTTACCCCACTCATTGAATTTGGAGCACATTTAAGTGTCCAGTTCCTGCCTTCTTAGTGACCCAGGTAAACATTTAATTTGCTTTTTGCTCACTCCAAAGAAAAAGAGGGCAATTACAAGACAGGAAAATGAAGCAACTTCTAGAAATCTGAAATAAAAGCAGATAGAGTAGCATCAGTGGAAAGGGAAACATTTGAGGTCCATGATATTTCATCCAAAGTTTCAACAGATGTATTCAAATGGGCAAATGACCAATGTACAAACACATCTGTTGTAAATACCCTGCACTGTTTCATATTTTCACTGCTGCAAACCGTATTTGATTTGTACCTGAATGGATCCTACTTAAGGTTAACACCAATGAATGACAAGCTCAGGCATTGCAATTATGTCACTTCATACCTGATTATTTTAAAAAGCTGTGTTAAATTCGTTCGGTTGACAGAATTAAATTAATACAATCAGGCTCAACTTTGCTGAAAATTAAATCCAGACATGTTCCTGCAGCATTAATTCCTGTTACATATCTAAAAAAAAATCACATTGAGTGCAATAGAAATATACTGCCGCTCCCACAAAGCTTTTGATCTGTACCATCTTATTAAACTTTTATGAAAAATCAATAAGAGTTCAATCTTGTTATAGGCCATACCACAAACCTCTGTCAGCTGTGAACTAAGGTTATTGAATACATGTATTACCATTTGTGCAGCCAATCATCCAAGTTTGGAGACAAATAGAATTATGTGAATCTATATACCATCAGACCTAAAACAGACATAAAGTGCTCTGTATTAGTGATCACCTCTGTATTAAGTGATCCCTGTCTGCCACAGACATTTCCCCAGTTCCAGCAGTAATGATTTTAATGGGAGCTGCACAGTCACTTGTCTCACAGAACAAATTCTGTTCCGTTAAGACATCCATTGCATGACTCTCTGAAGACCAATGACACATTCTTTCTACTACATTCAAACCATGAGCAGAAACAGAATTAAAATGTAGTTCCTATGGATCTAAATCAAAATAAATCTGAAGGCCAAAACTGATCTCATTACGGTCTGTTACACCATCAAAAAAAGAGCCACTGCATTTAAAATTGGACTTTAAATTCTTAATAAAAATGCATCTTTAGCAAAATAATCTGTACTAGAACTGGATGTAAATGGATGATATAATTTCAGTCCCTAGACCAGACTGATGATGTGGCAAATCTGTTTACCATCCACCACTCTGGATTTACTAGTAAAGGTATCACCAGAACCAAATAATGTAAAAGAGTATAATTTTCATTATACTTGGAACCAAAATCCCAAAACTGATGCCTATATTATACGTATGTATAAACAAATGAGTAAAAGCTTCATACAGCGAGCAATGAAAATACAGAATGTACTCACAATTTCAGAACGGCCCAAAATCCAATGTTTCACATCCAATGTCATATTGTTTGGCATCTCGTCACTGTTGCAACGTTGGAGATGATGAGTGAGCAGCACTGGATTCTGTCAAGATACCCACTTAGCACTTGAATATCTGGTGGCCACATTCTGAAGCTCACTTCAACTAGATGGAAAACTGCACTTTACTGTGGGAGGTGATGAGCCCCACTTAAGAGATAAGTGTAAACAACTAAACTATTTCCTGCATTTGTTCATTAGTACAGTAATCTCTTGCTAGCAGCTATAAAAATTATTCTGGGAACTTTCTTGCCCTATAAATGTTACCATCAAGAACAAGTCACCAGGCCCAAGTCCAACACTGTCAGAATTGGATTAATATATTGCATTTTTGAAGATCATCAAAAGGAATTGCAGCTTTACACTGGATACTCAACTTATACTTTCAAACAAGTCAATTGATGTGACAAAAATGCTTGATAAACAACATAGGATTATTGTTTTTTTCCCAGTTTTTCCCCCAAATGTCTAAAATTATCAAATTAACTTCCAAGTTATCAAAAGCATGCTCAGAGTAACAACAACACCCAGACCTTCTAGGAAGCAATTATATCCTGAAAGACACCGTCAGTTTTAAACTCCTGCTGTCTTCCTGTTGTTCTCTGTATACTACATCCTCCCATGGGAACCCCATCCTGCACCAAACTCCTGAATCTGACTCACTACAAACAGGAAAGGCCATGTGCTCCCCGGTCTCAAACATCCTCAATTAGTGGCCATTCAGACATTAGCAGCTTTGTTTAAAAAAAACATAGGTTCATCAACAGCAGCTCAATGCAGCAGGACAGAAATGGAGGAAACAGTCAACTCACAGCAGGCAGGAGCTTACTCAATCAAGAATCCATGACGAGCCTCACGTGGGAGATTTCTTTTAAAGGGTCAGCGACAAGAGTACAAATATAGTGCAGGAGGATTTAGTATGCTTCAGATCAGTCATGATCTAATTAAATGGTGAATCAGGTTTGAAGGGCTGGAGTGACCTACTCCTGCATTCTCTCTTCTTTTTCCCAGTTCTGATGAGGGGTCCCAGACCTGAAATTTTCACTTTCTGCAGATGCTCTGACCTGCTGAGTTTTCGAAGCATTTTCTTTTTTTATTTCAGATTTCCTGCATCTGCAGTTTTCTTTTTTTTATATTTTCACTCCTGAATTAACTTGTAGGTTCTTATGAATACAGCTATGAAATAACTCCCCATATTGTCCTCCACATCTTAAAAGGTAGAGATGATGGGCAGCACAGCTGTTAGCTATTCTCTGTAATGTTAGTCTTACCCTCCAAAGGAAAATAAAGAAAAAATACAGTGCTGCTGAGGTGTTGACCATCAGGTTCTAAAATGGACAGGTTAGGTTGAAAGCTGAGTAAGGTCTGAAGCACATTAGATCCCAAGGGAGCATCAAGTGTCGATATGGAGATGTTTCCAATCATGGAAGAGCCTCCAACAAGGGGACTTAGTTACAGGAAAAGGAGGAAGTCGCTTAAAACTGAAGTGTGTGAGAATTTCTTCTCACAGACGGGGTTGAATCTCTGGAATTCTCTACCTCAGAGGGTAATAGAGGTCAGATCACAGGGGGTATTTAAAATGGAGGTAGATTCAGTGCTGCAAAGAGTAACCAGCTCCACTTACCCTACCTAATCTGGTAAGGTCCTTAAACTGTTTTTGACTTTGAGATGCCATGCGTACGCCTATCATTCACTGTTGTAGACAACTTCTCCATTTGGAAAGGCAGTCAAGAGGGTAGGATTCCAGCATAAATAACTAATATCAACTTCTATCCCAAAGAGGAAGATCTGGATGTTTAGAAAGAAGGTGCAGAAATGAATGATCCAAGGAAAGATCAGGTGCAAATAGCACCTGAAATGTCTACCGCTGACATGGGTGGAGAGGACAAACAGAGATGAGCATGTTTCAAGGATATTAAGGAAAGGTTAAACCAAATTTCACAAATAGCTCAAGATCAAGTTATGTTCACCATTAAGATTGCCAACCTTCCAGTCCAGAGACAGCACGTGGAACAGACCAGCACTCTCCACAGATGAGCTATAATCCAGTAATGTGATATGAACAAAATTAAACTGTAGCAGACCTTCCCCCCGCCCCCTCAAGCCTTACAATCTCAACTCTTAGACAATCAATGTCCTTGGTTCAATGACATAGTTTGTAATTGGTAGTCAGTCACTAAGTTAGAGCTGTGAGTTGCTATTCCAATACTTACATCTGACAAAAAGCAGAACAGGGTGCCAAAATCTCCACAGGCAATTTCCCACTTTCAACAAGCAATTTTTGCCACAATTACAATTTCTGTAGAATCAAGAATTTGTCATTATTTTTCAATTTCCCACAATACATACATTACATGCTAGGAAGACATATAGTCATTTAATTATGGGAAATAAACTACAGACTGTCAAATTGGCTGTGGTATGGCTCAGGAACAATCAAAACATATTGTTGGTGTAAATATACTGCATAATGTTTCACAGCAGTTTGCATTTCTGAAAGCATCCTGTTTGAACTGAAGTCTTTGAGTAATGAATTTCCTTCACTGTCTGTACTGTTTAATATAACACAGTCACTTCGAAAAATTATATTCTGTGAAGGGTTAACAACAAAATAGAACTAAATGCAACCTCACCATATTTCTGGATAATGTACTCATGTAGATTTGGCTCATTCATATCATAAGATCTTATGTACAATTTTTATACCAACACTTCCATTATACAATTCTAACTGGTTAGAACCCCATACCAAGTCCAGCACAAGATTAACACTGTCTAGCCCCGTAACATCACTGACCCCTCTTCCTACCTCTGCCCATCAGCTGTGAAATATTC
>JARFYF010000063.1:47762192-47774014 GCA_030265395.1 Rhina ancylostomus | reverse complement strand
GAACTCCACCAGATTACTCTCAACAATCCATATGTGGATTGCAGTGACAGTCACAGTTATTGTTTCTCATCCATCGACAGAGAAAATAAGCAGGCTGGTCTCTCTCTCTCTCTCTCCCTCTCTCTCTCATTCTTCTGTCTTCTCTCTCTCTCTCCCTCAGACTGACTCCAACTGGTTGCTTCGACAACAACTTCATGATATTCTTTATCTTCTGTTGAAGTAAGCACGCCACACACACACACACACACACACACACACACACAATCTAAAAGTAACCTCACTAATTATAACCTAGTTCGTAACAGTAGACGGGAGAAAGAAGACGGGGTGGGGATATGAGAAACAGATGGTGAGGGATTGTGGAGAGAGATGATGGGGAGGATAGAGAGTGGGAGATGGGAGGAGAGGATGGAATCTGGAGACTGGAGAGAATGAAGGAAGGGAGAAGAGAGCCAGGTGGAGACTGGGGAGGGGGTAGTGTTTGTAGTCGTCAGGGTGGAGTACTGGCAGGGGAGGACGGACACCAGACACCGGAGAGGAGGAAAACCGGAGACAGCGTGTAGAAACCAGGAGAGGGGAAAGGGGGATGAGGGAGAGAGCTGTATGGAATGCTGAGGAGTGTGACTGTGGAGGTCGGATGCAGAGAGAGGATGTAAAGTATTTAAGCAGGGGATTATGATGACCGAAATAGGCCACGAATAGTCCTTGGCAAGCAGTATTAAAGCGAATTCTAGAGTATTTTATATTTACATTCAGATCAAGATGATTATTAAGTGGAGTATGGGACCACAAGGATAAAAGAGGGAATATATTCTTGGAGTCATCGGATGTGGGTGAGATACTAAGTGAGTACTTTGCAACAGGATTCACCAAGGAGAAGCATATAAGAGTGTAGTGGAGTACGGCAGGAAGATGGTGAGAGCAGTGTTGTTGAAAGTGGTGCTGGGTCACTTGAAGAGCATATGGTGGATAAGTCCCCAGAGACTGATTGGATCTATCCTAGATTATTGACAGAGGCAAGAAAAAAGATTTCTGGGGCATTGACAAAGATCTTTGCATCATCCCTGGCAACAGGCATGGTTCCGCTGGACTTGAGAGAAACCAATGTTGTTCCTTTATTCAAGAAAGGATGTCAAGATAATCAAAGAAACCATGCGGGTGAGTCTCCTGTCAGTGGTAGCGAAGCTAACAGAGATTATTAGGGATAGATGTATGTGCAATTGTGAAAGCAAGCCCTGATTATGGACAGTCAGCATGGCTTTCTGCCTGACAGATATGATCAAGTTTCTGAGGAGTTGACAAAGCTGATTAATGAAGACAGGGCAGTGGATGTTATCCACAAAGACTCTTAGTGAGGCGTTTGAAAAGGTTCCTCATGGTAGGCTGACCCAGAAGATGCATGAAATCCATGGTGACTTGGCAATTGGGATTCGAAACTAGCTTGTCCAAGGGAGACAGAGGTTAGTGGTTGAAAGGCATTATTCCGGCTGGAAGTCTGTGACCAGTGGTGTTGCACAGGGATTGGGACTTGGACCTCTTTTGTTTGTGATCTGTATCAAAGACTTGGATGAAAATATAAATGGGGTACGTTCTTTTGTTTGCAGACAACACAAAGATTGATGCAATTGTGGACAGTAAAGAAGGTTATCAAAGGAGACATCAGAATATTGATCAGTTACAGATGCAGGCGGAGAAATGACAGATGAAATTTAATCTGGGCCAATCTGAGGCGCTTCACTTTGGGACGCCAAATGTACGCGGAAAATATACAGTTAATGGCAGAATCTTATCAAGGAATTCAGAGAAGAATAACGGGTTCGAAGTCCAGAGCTTCCGGAATGTGGCCACACAAACAGATAAGGTGGTAAAACAGGCACATGACACACTCGGTTTATTGGTCGGGGCATTGAGAACAAGAGTAAAGATGTTATGTTGCATCTTTATAAAATTTTGGTAAGGCCGCGCTTGGAATATTTTATGCAATTTTGGTCTCCACATTCCAAGAATAATGCTGAAGATTGGAAAGCGTAGAACCGAGGTTTACCAGGAAGCTGCTTGGATTAGAAGTTATGAAAGATAAGAAATGGTTGGCAAAGTTGGGCTGTTTTATCTGAAGCATCAGAGGCTGAGGAAAGACCTTATAGAAGATTATAAACGAGCTATATCTGGGTTAGACAGTCAGAGACGTTTCCCCAGGGTAGTAATGTCAAATACGAGACGACATGTATTGAAGGTGAGAGGTGCAAAGTGTAAGGGTGTAAAGGATTGGGAACCTTAAATGAAAAAAGATGTTGCAAATTCAGTTAAAAAAAAGAAAAGGAAGTATATGGATGATTTAGGAAGCTGAAATTGGCGAGGACCTTTGAGAAAAATAAAGGAAAATGGAGAGAATGTTCACAGGGAGTCACAGGGATAACCACAGACATGAAATATCTTTGGCTGGTAGGATAAAAAGTGAAACCCAAGATATTTCCCACATATATTAAAAACAACAGGGTAACTAGGGAGAGAAGGGAATTTATGCCTGGAGCCAGAGGAAATGGACAAATACTTTGCATCGGCATTCACCAAAGAATATTGGTGAATATTGGTGACACTGAGCATAGTGACATCAACGAGGGCGATGTTAACATTCACTGGCATGTGTATATCAACAAAGTGGAAGTGTTAAGACTCTAAAAGAACATGAAGTGGATTAAATCAGCAGGAACCGATCAGTGATATCCCAGATTATTGAGAAAGGGCAGATTGAAGGGGCTTTGACACAAATCTGTTTTTATCTTCTTCAGTCACAGGTGAGGTCCCAGAGGACTGTGAATAGCCACTGTTGTTCCTCTGTTTAAGAAGGGAAACAGGGGCAACCTCAGAAATTACAGACTGTGAACCATATATGTCAGTGGTGGGGAAATTATTGGAGAAGATTCTTGGTGATAGGGTCCACTCGCATCCAGAAATGCAGAGACTAAATTCGGTAGTCAGTATCTGCTTTCGCCAGCTCCTTTCTTACTAAAATTGTCTTTCAACTGGCTTCAAATCCCTACCACCCCGTACATCTCCTTGGGTATAGGAGACTGTAGATGCTGGAATATGGAACAACAAAGAATCTGCTGGAGGAATTTAGCAGGTCAGTAGCATCTGTGAGCGGAAAACGAATTGTCAAGTTTTCGGATCGCAACCCTACATCAGGACTGAGGGTGGAGAGGGAAGATGGGTAGTATTGTGAGGAGAGCGGGTGGTGAGACAGGTGCCCCTTTTGCCATCACACCTCCATTCCTATCACATATTTTCATCCCATTCCCACTCCTGGTTCCATCTACCTCCTACCCACACATTTTACCACAGGATCTCCTTCCCCCAACTCTCTCAGGGTCCATCTGCCTTTAGATGCCCCCTACTGGCTCCTATTATCGCTTTTCCTTCCTTATCAGAGTCCAACATTCGTCCTTTATATTCCTGCTCATCACCCTTCGAGCCGTCTCCAGTTTCACCCTCCCCTTCCCCTACCTGGCTCCATCTGCCTCTGTGTTCCTCCCTCTACCGTCCACATACCGTTGTCTTCCAACTTCATCCCCCCTTCATCACTCAACTGCCTGTTACCAATCCTCAATCCAGCAATCACGTCAGCACCCTCCCTCACAACTCCTCCTGTCTTTATACTGGGTGGGACGCCTCTCCACTCTCAATGCTGTTGAGGGATTTCAACTCGAAACATCATCAAATCCTTGCCCTCACAGATGCTGCTTGACCCACTGAGTTTATTCAGCAGATATTTTGAAATCCCTCTCCGTAATTGCCTTGATGTTTCCAGAATTATCATAGAAACATAGAATAACACAGAAACGGGTCTATTGGCCCACACCATCCATGGAGACCGCAATGCCCATCGACAAAAAGCCCTTTTGCTTACATTTGGTTTGTATCATCCTACACCTTTCCAACCCAACTCTCTGTCCAAATATCACTCTTAAAGTACAATTATGAATTGTGTCTGTCTCTGCCGCCTTCTCAAGTAACTTGTTCTATATACCCACCACCTTCTATGTGGGGAAAACTTGCTCCTCGGATCTCCTTGGAATTTCCCCCCTCTCTCCTTAAACTTGTGTCCTCTAGTTATAGACTCCTCTACCCTGGGGAAATATGAGTCTTTTCCTATCTATGCCACTGATAATTCTATAAATTTATACAAGGTTGCCCCTGAGCCTCCAACGTTCCAGTCAGAATAATCTAGCCTGTCCAATCTGTCCTTATAACTATCATGTTCCGTTCCAGGTATCGAATTGGTGAATCTTCTGTGCACACTATTTCTATTGCTACCACATCCTTCAAGTAGTTTGGGGACAAGAACTGTAGAGTACTCCAGTGCTGACCAATCAATGTTCTGTGCAGTTGAAACACGATGTTTCAATTCTTTTATGCAATCAGTCAGGCTTAGCACGCAAGCATAACGAATGCCGCATTGCCTGCAATGTTTTGATCACTATCTCCAAATTGCTGCCCCATTGACACACCCACCATTCATTTCCCAATATTAAGTGCAATCCATCTCTTTTTCTAGCCTAACTATAACACACACACACACACACACACACACACACACACACACACACACACACACACACACACACACACACACACACACACATATATATATATTTATCAACTTTACAGATTCTTCCAAATTCAAACTCCACGAACCGTGTCAATCCAAGTTAACATTGAGAACATAATATCCTCCACTATGATAACCTTGTTGCTGTTACACTTTTCTGCGAGTTGCTGTATTGTGTTTCTCTGATTGTTAAGGACAGCTGTACCAAACTCCTTCAATGTATCTGCCTCAGTTGAACCCAAATATTCTCATTTCTTCACCGTTCTGTTCCATCATCTGTTCTTACATTGTCCTGTGCAGCTCCAACTCCTGCTACTTTACCTCCTGTCCATCCAGTCTGAAGCCCTGTAACGGGGAATGTTCCGCAGCCACCCATACCATAGTTAAGCCCTGTTTCAGTCATGAACACTGATTCACCTGCATACTTATCTGTGTCCTCCATTTTATTGTCTTGATTCTCCGTGCATTAAAATTTTCAGCACTTGACTGGCCAAAAATAAGGCAGCTTATGTATTTTTTAATTCCTCCAGCCACCACAGTTCTATCTCTGCCTTCCAGCTGGCTCCCACACCTCTCTCTTCTGAATCTGTTGACAGCTTCTCTTCATCATACCGCTCTGTCCTATCCCTGTGCCAAAGTAGTAACGACACTCTGCTTGAGGAATTACTGGTGTTTCAGAGATGCTAGATCCACTTTTCCATCATTTGAAAGGCAGGTCTGTGCTATTTGGAGTGCTGTGCTGAACAGAGATACTTCCGCTTTTCAGAAGACTGTTAGCCCTCTATGTGGTCTTGCCCAGTTAAAATCACAGCACATTATCATTTGACATAATATTGCTGTTCGTGGGAATTGCTCTACAGTAACTGATATCCTTATGTCCAAAATACAACAGCGTTCTACCCTTGTATTGCTTGAATCAAAAGGTCCTTACCTTTTGAAGTCATATGAATCAACGATATTCGACCTGAAATTTTTTCTTACTTTACCAACGCTAACCGACCCACTGAGTATTTCCAGAATTTGTTTTTACTTGCAGTATATGAGCTTCTTTTATTTATTTTTTCAATATCACTGCATGATTTTCTGTAAAAGATTGGTCTTTGTAGATGCAGTAAGATTTTGGATTGAGCAGCTCCAATGATCGGGATCCAATCCTGAAGTCTGGTGCTACATGTGTGGAGTTCGCACATTCTCCCTGTGCACATGTATATACAGGAATCTCTGATTGGATGCAGTAAAATGTCCCATATTGTGGATTAATGGCAGGAGGAAACAAGGTGGAATTGATGGGCAGGTGACAGAGAGTGCAGGGGGACATGAAAGCAAGGAGAAAGGGAATGCGACTGATGTGATTGCTCCTCGCGGAAGCCTGCGGTAACCCAATGGGCAGAACCGTCTTCATTTCAATAAGAAGTACATGCTGGGAGAGCAGCGAAGTTGAGTTTAGAGACCTGGGATTGGATCCTGCACGTGTCTGGGTAATGTTCTTCTTTGTCTTAGAATGGATGTGAGCTTATTGGTCCTCCCTGGTTGGTGAAAGTGGAGCTAAAATGAGCTTTTATTCGGGTAACGAGATGAGCTGAACTTTACCTGAACACTGAACATCACTCTTTCTCTCAGCTGCAGACTTTGCACTTGGTGATCCCTGTATGACCCACACTACACTGGATCAGCCCTGGAGGAGCAAGGATTGTTCTCACACAGAGGGCACCGATGGACAATGGAAGACAGATAGAAATCGTGAAATAGGATGGTGCAGATTTCGCAGGTAACATGAGGAGATATTTACTTAGAAATTGGACACAGAAGGAAAAGGTAAACAGGAGAACAAGGTGGTATGTAAAAGGGAAATCCAGAGAGACCCAGGTCATCTGTCGTGACAATAGGACGTGGAGTAAATACGGGGAAAGCAGAGCTCCCACATTCTAGAGAGAGAAAAGGAGAAAGACTGGGAGAATATTGAACAGGGATGTGGTGTGTACAAATGGGCCCCAATACGCGGTGTCTTTGCTCTCTCCCCCACCCGTCCGCAACGTGAATAAACTCTCTCAGTTCAGGAGCTGACTCTCTGGTTGTTGTTTCAGTTCGTGTGGATGGAAGATTCCCGTGACTTTCGTTACAGAGGGTCGCTGCTCCGGGTGGAGACCAGGCTGGATAAACGGTAGGATCAGAGTTTACGAAAGCGGTTTACAGTTAATTCAGGGCAGGTCAGACTGCTGAAGCTGCTCTCTTCAGAGGAAATTAAACTCTGTGAGATGTTCTTCCCGAAGTCACTCAGACCGTGCTCCGGTCCTAGATCTTCATGATGTCTGACGGTAGAGTGCCAAGTTCCTGGGATTTCCTGGTATTTGGCTGCAGATCTGACCAGTCTACCAAAATACTCCAGATAATACCCAGCACAATTTCAGCGTTTCCACTCATTTCCGTGGTGTAGCAGCTCCCAGGGAGCTGGACACTTCCCCGGACACATACAGTTCATCAATTAATATGAAAGGACGAAACATTTCGCTCAAGTGTACATCGTTGTGTTTAATTTTTAAATTAGTTTGCAATTTCAGTTGCTTCAAATTCTAATTCTTTTTTTTTCACCCAGAGGGAGCTTTATCACCCGGAGAGTGGTAGGTGCATGGAATGCGCTGCCTGGGGTGGTGGTGGAGGCGGATGCGTTGGACAGGTTCAATAAGTTGTTGGATAGTCATATAGAGGAGTGTGGGATAGAGGGATATACGGGAGGAAAGGGTTAGATGGTGTGAGGTGTGGTTTGATGGGTAGCACAACACGGTGGGCCGAAGGGCCTGTATTGTGTTGTGTTGTTCTATGGTAAAATTTCCAAATAATACTCATAAACTGTGGACCGCATGCACAAAATATCAGAAGACTAGTAAACTTTTTGATCAAATTATCTCTGCTTTGGTCTCAGTAATTTGGAGAAGTTTAGTGTAAGTCCAAGCCACTGACATTCAATTCTTTTGTCTATACAATTCAGGCAGATTTATGCTGTAAACCACTGTGCTGCTGCAGGTTAATTTTTATGTTTGAATATAAACACTGATAAGTGCTATTACAAGAAGTAGAAGAGCATACTGGAACTGGCGTGAATGTGGCAAATTTGAAAGTACAGTGGTCATGACACACTTTATTTACTGTAACTGAGCTGCAATTAATGCCAGAGTCAGAGAACACCAGCTGTTAAATGGTTGACAAAGAGGGGAAGTTTAGAGCTAGTTTAGACTTAAAATTAACAGTCCCCTTAGGAAACTGAATCTGAGGTCAAACATTTTTTTTATTTAACTGTATTGTTTGTTGCGGTACTTGTCATTCCTGGGGATTCTTCTAAATTAAACTACACCCAGGGCGTATTCTCACGGAATCAGTGACCAGTTCCATATTCTGCATTTTTGTTAACAATTATGCATTCTGAAAAATCATTTCATTTAATTTTATTGTTTGGAAGAATGGTTTTGAAATGCAACTACATGGAGAATGAAGCAAAGCCAGTCAAAGAATGCATAGGAAATTACCATCAAGATGAGCCCTTCTAAAAGACCACGTGTAATCCCCAGGATCAGGGGCTCCATGTGATTTATTTACTTTTAATCTGTAATGGCAAATAATTGAAGATGAAATCTCACACAACGAATCAATATAAAGTCTTTTGCATTTTTAGTCCACAAGATAATCAAGTGAAAACTTCAGGCTTTTTACATTAAGAGGTCCCAGCCACCAGTAACATCATTCTTCTGATATGGGAGGTTGAAACTGAGACCTTGACTGTTGGTTCTAGTGGATCAGACTGATTAAAGGTCCCATGCCATGATTCAAAGAAGAGCAGGAGACCTCTCAGCTAATACATGAGATTCCTCCCTACTACTGTCACCAAAATATAGCAAGATGGTAAATCACATAACTACTGTTTCTAGAATTCTGTTGATTACAAAATGACCACCCAATTTCACTCGAAAGCAAGTCATCTACTTTAACCAGAGAAGTCACTGAGTACAGCAATATGGCGCTATAGAAACTTGGGTCTTTCTTTGACTGTAAGTACCTGACATAAAATTTCTAAAGGCCCACAGAACTCTTTGATTGCATGTTAAATTAACTATGTTTATGTTCCTCCTTCTAATTTCAATGTATTCTGAATCAGATCTTCATTAACCTTTGCATAAAGTTGATTGGCATAAAGATCAACCTTTTTAATAATACTAGGCTCAACATGTCTTCTAAATCATGGGGGAAGGAAATGTTTTTATGGATGATCAGAGTTTGTATCCTCTAGTTACACTAACATGGTTGAGCTAAATACTCATACATCTACTGTATATTCCTCACATGATTTTAAAAGACCTGATAATATCATCAGAGACACAAAAAAAATTCTGCAGATGGTGGAATCTGGAGCAATACACAAAAAGTGGTGGAGGAATTCAGCAGGTGAGGCAGCATCTATCGAGGGAAATAAACAGTCGACGTTTCGAGCCGAGATCCTTCATCAGGACTCACTTTTTTTATATATATATATATCCTCACTGTTTTTATGCTGATGAAAATAAGCTGCAAATGCCTGGATCATCCTGTCCACTTTCTCTGAACATTGCCCAACAAAGAGAGAACTTGCAGTTACATCGTTCCACTGTTTCATCCCAAGTCCTTCAAAAGTACTTTACAGCCAATAGTTTTGAAGTTCTGCCAGAGGTGTGGCCCAGACTCTGCTGCATGGAGGCTTTCACCTGCACTCACCATCAGATTCCCCACTGCTTACCACTTACCTGGTACTGATCCACAAGGCCAAACTTGCTTGCTGAGTATAAACAGGACCCAATTGGCAATTTCACCTGACATAATCAGGTGGCGTGGATGGGATAGAATAAGCCCCACCCACAAACTGCTGAGGTATTTTGACAGCAGAGAGACACCCCCAGAGTCATTGTCTGTTTAAGTTGTCTGTCAATCATTTGGAATGCTTCTGAATGCAAAAAAATATTGAGAAGGGAATAACAACTTCTTAAAACTATCTATTGCAAACACAAATAATTTTTAAAATGTAATTGAGCTTATTCTTGCCTTTCTTCCTTATGGTGTAATAGCTCCATTAAAATAAATGGGCTCACAGATCCTACAATGGGTTTAACCTTGGCCAACACTTTTACTAAAGAATCTCAGGAAGCTCATGTCAATTGAGGCACTCAATGCAGTGAAATGAACTGGCATCTGACATAGTTGGTGGTTGCAATCCATCAGCAAGTTCACCTCTTCCATATTTGGAAAAGAAGGCACCAAAATCCCAAACAGTCCACAGAGGACCTGGCTGCAAATTACAGCAGGATTCAGGCAGCTACTTTTAAAGCGGCCACTCAAAACTGCATACATAAACACCCTGCAGGGATGAATCTCCAGCACAAATTGAACTAATCTAGAATTCACCACTTGGAAGTGTGGTGGAACCAGTTCCAACAATAACGGTCAAAAGGGAATTGGATACTAACTGAAAAAGGAAAAAATCTGCAGAGCTCCAGGAAGAGTGCAGAAGGGGACTCATTAAGTCACTCATTCAAAGGGCATAGTTACAATAATCTGAATGGTCTCAGCTGCATTGCATGACATTAAGAAATTTATCTCAGCATTTGCTAGCTCAATTGAAAACATCTTCACTTTAGTTACAATCTTTCACTACAAACTCAATAGTCAGAGCCAGATCCTTCCCAAAGCAACATGCAAAACCTCCAATATAATTAATCATGGGATTGCACTTGATACTAAGAACCTTAACATTAGACGTTCCTGAGATTCTCTTCACATCTAACTCCCTCACTTGGACATGCTGTTGGGAGAAGCACAGAGCTGGAAAGAATTAAATGACTATTGGCCACCACTGACCACTCAGAATGGCTGCCTTAAGAATGACCAGGAAAAAACATCCAAATTCATCAATGTATCAACTCTTTCAGCTGGGAAACAATCTATTATGCAGGAAAAGTAAATTAAGGATAGGAAATGAGTTTCACATTTTATTTTTGTAAATACTGTACTTTTCCCCCACAAGACTCTGATAGGAGTACATCTGTCTCAGAATACCACAGAGCCTCTCTAGCTGTGCTGTGTCCTCATTATGCAATTTTCTATACCACTGATATAATTCAAAACACATTCAACATTGTTCAGGCAGTTTTGTGCTGTGCGCTGCACTCTTAGAATTAGTTTCTTAAGGGAATTGATTAAACTCACATATAAACTGATGAAATGTGTAAAGTCTCAGATAATTGCCTTCCACACTATCATACATTTTAATAGCTATAAGCATAATGATCTTTGATCTTACCGAAGAACTGCAAACTTAGAATTGGACCCGTGTTAACTATTTTGGGGACTAGCTAACATTCATCATTTTAATGCCACAGGTGGAAGTGTCCATGGAGAAATGAAGACATACATTGTTGATACCAACCAGATTCAGAGAACTGTTTTTCTGCAACAGGAGATGTTTCCTGGAAGGGCAAATTGCAGTATATATTCAGAATATGCAGAATGAATAACTCTATCCACAGGTAGATTATTCAAAACTGCATATCACTACACTTCTTAATCAGCACATGAAGTTATTTTTATGTAACTTTCGTCCTGTGTTGTTCCAAAAATGGCATTCTCACGTTGAAGCTGATCAACCACAAAAAGAGAAAATGCAACAAATGTGAGTTTAAAAAAAAGAAGTGGCTTCAAAGTATTTCAACGTGCAGGCTTACTAAATGTGGCACAGTTGAAGCGCTCTTAACGTCAAACACTCTACTCCAAGTGGATTTGTTTAAAACCTCATCCAATGAACAGTGTCACTCCCAATAATCCTCCACACTGACATGATGCTATAAAGACAGGATCATTAGACAGATTCTGTTTTAACTCTCTATTATCCTGAACAAAATAGGCTACAAATTCAATCACATAGCACATGTGTTTCTCTACGTGTTATTTGATTGAACCAAGGTGTAAAATTGACCACAGAATGAGCTTGGGATCTCACAATCCACATAACACACCCTGCAGCAGTGGCATCACTATTGTGCAATGGCACCCCACTCACAAACAATAACTTGTGCAAGTGCACACACAAAAATTATTTCTCAAGCACAGTGTAGCATAACGCTATTACAGCACCAGTGACCCGGGTTCAATTCCGGCTGCTGTCTGTAAGGAGTTTGTACATTCTCCCCATGTTTGC
>JARFYF010000063.1:47713301-47725166 GCA_030265395.1 Rhina ancylostomus | reverse complement strand
GATCTGCAGTCAATACAGCATTGTTTGTCAGCTACTTCAAGCTTGGTTAATAAGCTTATCTAACCCCTCCAGACATTTTATTTCAATGATATGCAAGGAACAGCAGCTAGAAAGGAAACAATTGCAGCTGCAGGTGACATCATCCACTCCTTAAAAAGAAGTGGATCTTTATGACCTGATCATTCATTATACAACTTCACAACACAGCATTTCCGCTGCCTTGTTGTATATGCCAACAACATTTGAAATTGCAGAAGAGATGGGCCAGGCAAGAGATCCTTAGAAAAACAAAGCAATATATTTTGTTTCCCTTTGAAATACACTGCTATAACGAAGTGATCAGACGAACATTCTGTGCATCTAGAATGTGTGCATACATTCCAGGTGGGATCATGTGCACAGGTCATGACAATTATCCATAGATCATGCATAAGTATCCAACTGCATATGCCCTATTAAAAAAAAAGATGGTCGGGGCAAGAGATTGCGAAGCAAGTTGTTGGGACGAAACTGATTTATGTCTGTGTTTAAGTTTAGGTGATTAAATATTGGCTTGTCCCTTCAACCTAGCATGGTCCAATCCATATATGCAGAACTCTACAATGACAGACCCCAACTGAGTGCATTGTTTCCCAGATGCCCAAAACTGAGATGCGCTTAATAATACCAGATATGCATAAAATGGTAGTTGATTTTATGATATAGTTAACAGAAGAAGAAACAGAAATTTGAGAGTTTTATCAAAAGAAAAACATTATGAATGTGATATGCTTTTTATTTAAATTAGTAAGTGAACTTTGTTGGAACTTGCTGGAATTGACTTTCAATTTTCTGTTTGGACATAAAACTAACACTGGTGGATCAGCCACTCACTACAGAAACTGCTTGATCTTCATTTCTTAGAATGGAAGGCAACAGTGATTAACTGACATAAGGGGTGACGGTGCAAGGCAAAAGGGAATGGTAATGGGACCAGAAAAGAAACAAAATATGGGTTGAGAGGAGCCATAAATTACAGCAGCAGACTCATTACCAGCAGCTGCTGTCCGAAAAAATGGGAGCACTGGTTATGATCAGAAACTGGTGAACGCAATGTTCTGTTCAGGTTGTAAAATTCCTAATGGAAAGATGAAGTGCTGTTCCTTGAGCTTCATTTGAGAAGTGTAGGAGGCCGAGGACAGAGGGGTCAGACTGTGAGTGGGATGGAAAATTAACACAATGAGCACTATCATCCCTTTAGTCAGTTAATCTCTTTGGCCTTCCATCCTTTAAAATGAAAAATAAGGCCAGTTTTATAATACCCAATAGAGAGAGTCCTTCCCCCTATGCTCTTTCCTTCCATCCCTTTATTCCCCATCTTTGAATCTGCATTAAGCACAGGGCTTCTATGAAACTTTATCTGCTTCTAACTAAAAAACTTTGACCTGAAATGTTAACCCTGTTCTTTCCACACAGACCCATTCTTGTCTGGATGCTGCCCGACCTGCAGAGAATTTTCCATACTTTGTGCCTTTGCTTTAGATTTCCAGCATCCATTGTGTTTGTTTTTCCATAAATAGGCATTCACACAACTACGGAGCAATTGCAGCGGAACTGCAGTTGTAATACTGGTTTACCATCTCAACCTGGAGTGTGAATGCCCATCCAACTCTGGCATGTAGCAGAGTATGGTTTATAAAGACAAAAAATGCTGGAGACACTCAGCAGTTCAGACAGGATTGGTGGAAAAAGGATCAGTTAACAGGTCCGAGACTCTTTGCCAGAACTGGGACAGAGAGAAAACCAGTGAGTTTTCAGTAGCAAAGGAGGTGGGGGAGGAGGGATAGATATAACCGAGGGAATATCTGATAGGGTGAGACCAAATGGATTAATGTAGCAGTTCAAATAGCACTTCAAATCAGCAGAATATGGCTCTCTGGAAGGAGGAATCTGCCTCATCTTAGATTCAGTTTAGCCCTTACTGTCTGATTTATGCTGCATGACTTTAGCATTGCTGCAAAGCTAAAGCCATTTTTCACCCCAACTCTAAATTTCTACTGTGAATCCACTCTTTTAAGATTGGCGGGATGACAATTTACATGCAGAATATAAAATACTGGAAGAACTCAGTGTGTGAAGCAGCATCTCTGGAGGCAAGGGGATGGTCCAAGTTTCAGGTCAAGACCCTGCATCAGGACTGAGAGTGAAGAGGGAAGATAGCCAGTGTATAGATGTGAGAGACAGGGGTGAGACAGGGGCTGGTAGGTAATAGGTGGAACCAGATGGGGTGGGGGTGGGGGGGGTGAGAAATGATGGGCAGATGTAGTTCGGTGGGGTCCCCTCACCTGTATTTTGCCAGCAACCTTTTAGCAGCACACTCACAAAACATTGTACCCAGATGGTGCCCAGGTCACCTCATTAGAAGCATGCTTTCACATCTAGGATTTCTGGTCATTTTTATATTCATAGTCATAAAGTCATAGAGAAATGCAGCAGATACAGGCTGCAAATACCTCCTCTCTGGTAATATGAATGTCCTTTAAAACATTATTACCCTTATCTCTTGAGCAACCATGATTTTCTACTCAGTAAACACCGAGAAATATTCATTAAAAATCCCACCTACCTCCTGCTGCTCGAGACATAGGCAGCACTGCTGATCTCTAAGGGGACCTACTCTCTCCATAGCCACCCTTTTACTCTTGATATCTACAGAGCCTCTTGGGATTTCCCTTCACCTTACCTGCTAGACCCATCTCATACCCTCTATTTGCCCTCCTTATTTCCCTCTTAAGTGTATTCTTAATATTTTTACAGTCATCAAGAGATTCACTCGTCCAACTTCCTGAACCCAATGTATGCTTCCTTCTCTTCCTTGACCAGACCCTCATCAGCCAAAGTTCCCTAAACTTACCAGGTTTATCCTTCACCCCAACAGGAACATGCTGCTCCTGGACTCTTGATATCACACTCATGAACACCTCCCACTTCCTTTCCCTTCAACAGGCTCACCCAATCGACCTCTGCTAGATCCTGCCTGATTCCTACAAAATTACCCCTGTTCCAGTTTTGGACCCTAACCTGTGGGCCTGTCCTATCCTTTTCTATCACTATCTTAAAACTAATAGAATTATGATCACTAGAGCCAAAGACTCTCTGATTGCCATTTCAGTTACTTGCCCTGCCTCATTCCCCATGAGGAGTTCCAGTATTGCACCCTCCCAGGTAGGGTTATATTTCCTGTATAAATTGACACAGGAAATTTTCCTGCACACATTTCATATATTCCACCCTGCCCAGGCCCTTAACACTCTGGGTGGCCCAGTCAATACCGGGGAAATTAAAATCTCCCACTAATACAACTCTATTATTCTTACAACTACGAGCAATTTCTCTACACACCTGCTCCTCAAGTTCCCACTAACTATTGGGTGGTCTATAGTACAGCCCCACTAAAGTGACCCTCCCTTTCTTGTTTCTCATTTCAACCCATATGGCCTCACTGGATGTTCCCCCAGGAATGTCATATCTAAGTACTGCTGTTATGTCCTCCCTTATCAAAAAGGCAACACTGCCTCCTCACTTACCAGTAATTCTGGAATCCTGGGATATTGAGCTGCCAGTCCTGCCCTTCTCTCAGCCATGTTTCAGTTATGGTTGTAACATCCCAGTCCTCAGAGCCAATCCATGCTCTGAGTTTGTCCACCTTGCCTGTAAGACCTCGTGCATTGAAATAAATGCAATTTAACTGAGTATTCCATTTTCTCCCTTTACTTTGCCCCTGGCTATCCTGATTATTAAACTTGCTTTTGCCGGCTGCTGTTTTATCCCATGACTTGCTCTGGCTCAGAGTCTCAGAGTCCCCACCCATCTAGTTTAAACCCTCCCATGTAGCATTAGCATATTTCCCTGCAAGAATATTGGTTCCTCTCTGGTTCAAGTATAACCCGTCCCTCTTGCACAGGTCACATCTACCCCAGAAGGGATCCCAATTAACTCAATTCACTTCATATTACCACATAGGAGGCCATCATTAGGTCTATGCCAACTCTCAGAGCAATCACATCAGTCCCACTCATATTCTCTCTCACATGTCCACCTACTCCACCTTGAACTTCTGACCTTTTCTAGTCAATCACCTCCTAAAATTATGCACCAATGAGTTCAATTTCTCATCCCTCCCTTCTCCAATCTTCCTCTTGGCTTTGGATGATGTTGCTGAAATCAGCACGAGAAAAAGGAGTGGCTAAGGTTTAGATTAAGCACCAATCTGCTTGGGTGAGAGGGTCCCAATGTACACGGATCAGTCCCGGTCCTACACTGAGTGATTGTAGGACAACAATGGGGAGAGCAGATCTTAGAAGTGAAAACGGCAAAACTGAGGGCTGGCTTGGGATTTTGGGGAAGTAGGATGGCAGAGAATGAATCTCAAAATCAGCTGTGGCAGGAGCAGGGCCCTCGAAGCAGAAGTGGGCCAGAGGGAATGATTCCAATAGTCTCACAACATTTGGAGGGAATAAGGGGAGACTGGAATTAGGCTGCTTGAGATATTGAAGCATTCCAGGAACTGAGGGGAAATAGGGATTAAGGATTGCAATTAAATTGAGAAAACAAGAGGCTGAGGAAATTTGTCATGTCCCCGTTGACCCTCACCAATTTTTATAGGTGCACCATAGAAAGCATTCTATGCGGATATATCACAGCTTTGTATGGCAACTTGCTCTGCTCGAGACCACAAGAAACTGCAGAGAGTTGTGGACATGGCTCAGCACATCAGGGAAACCAGCCTCCCCTCCATGGATTCTGTCTACATCTCGCTGCCTTGGTAAAGCAGCCAATACAATCAAAGACCCCACCCTGCCCAAACATCCTCTCTTCTTCCCACTTCCATCAAGCAGAAGATACGTGCCTGAATGCATGTACCAGCAGGCTTAAGGACAGACTTTTGAACAGTACCCTTGTATGATAAGATGGACTCTTGACCTCACAACCTACCCCATCATGACCTTGCACCTTATTGTCTGCCTGCACTGCACTTTCTCTGCAACTGTAACACTATATGCTGCATTTTGTTATTGCTTTACCCTTGTACTACCACAATGTACTGATGTGATGAAATGATTTGTATGGAATGCATGCAAAACAATTTTTTTTACTGCACCTTGGAACATCTGACAATAATAAACCAATTTACCAATTTGATGTGTTGCCTCTGTGATGCTGGGGTCAAGGCTGTCACAAAACTGTTGCCGGGCACTCTAAAGGGGGATGGCAAACAGCCAGAGGGCAGAAAGAATAAATCAGGTAAATACAAGCCTGAGAGTCTAACATCAGTGGAAGGGAAGGTAATGGAAACATTTCCAAGGTACTGGACTAATCCACACTCTAAAACACAGAGATTAATGAAAGATGATAAGCATGGCTTTGATACAGGGAGATCCTATCTGACCATTTTGATTGAATTTTTCAACAAAGTAATAAAATGTATTGATGAGGGAATTGTGGTTTATGTAGTCTACATGGACTTCAATAAAGCCTTTAACAAGGTCCCACATGGAAACCATTCCAAAAGGTTAGAGCCCATGTGATCCAAGGAAAGATAGCAAATTGAATCCACAATTGGCTTGGCCCTAGGAGGCAGAGGTTGAAGGTGGATGTTGCTTTTGTAACTGAAAACCTTTGACCACTGGGTACTGAAAGGATTGGAGCTGGGACCATTATGCTTGTAGAAAATTAACAATTTGACTGTGAATGCAGATGACACAAAAATTGGTGATGTTGTGATAGTGAGGAGGAGTCTGCAGAATGATAATAATGAGTTGGCAAGGTGGGAAGGGCAATAGCAGATGGAATTCAATCCTGTTAAGTGTGAGATGACGCATTTTTGGAAAACTAATAATGCAAGGATGGATAAAGAGAATGGTTGGGAGTGAAGGAATATTGAGGAACAGAGGAACCTTGCTGTACAAGTCCAAGGATCCCCGAGGGTGGCAACACAGCTGGTGAAGGCAACATATGAGATGCAGGAGTAGGGAGGGTGAGGTACAACTTTATAAATGTTGGTTAGGCCACAGCTGGAGCACTGTGAGAGGCTCTGGTTGCCACACTATGGGAAGGACACCTTTGCATCGAAGAGAATGCAGAGGAGATTCACAAGGGTGTTGCCTGGGATGGATCGTTTCAGTTATGAGGAGAAAGTGGATCAACTGGTTTTGTTTTCCTTGGAGCAGAGGAGTCAGAGAGGGGACGAGTGAGGTATACGAAATTATGAGAGGCATAGACAGTAGGAAACTTTTCCCCATAGCCAAGAGAGCATAAATTTAAGGTAAGGGGGTAGGAGATTTAGCGGAGCTCTCAAGTAGAATTTTTTTTAATCCAGAGGTGGCTAGAATCTAGAAATGCACTGACTGAAGGGACGATGGAGGCCGAGACTCTCGTGATATTTAAGTACCTAGGTAAGCACATGAATCGCCAAGGTAAGGACCAAATGCTAGATAAATGGGACTAGCATAGAAGGGTACTTGATAGTCAGCATGGACATGGTGGACTTAAGGGCCCATTTCTGTACTGTATGGCTCTTTGAACGCAACAACGTGTATTGGGGGAAGTTAAGAATCCAACACATAGACCAAGGGGATGTCCTTATTATATGCCTTAAGACCCATTAGGACAAAGCTTTGGACTAAAAAATGAAGCCAATATGGTCAGTGTTTGGTCAGGAAATGTGTGACCTATGAAGGATTAGTTCTAGCCCTGCACTGAATGACTGCTCTATCCCATCAGTTCCAAATACACGGCCTAGTGCAGTTTGAGAAAAGAGACTTCTATCTACAAAAATAAATTAGTATTTACTAAAACTTGCTGCCCAGAGGAGGTTCACTTGCTCAAGGGATGTCCTGATGTCAGCAGAGCTTCCCGTGCTGTAAAACCTTCACTTGAGTAGGTCCAAAAGAAGACACACCCACATAACTGGCTACACCATACTCAGCATTATGTATTCTTTAAATGTTCTTCTTCATCATTTTGAAAAGTTGGTCACCCCACCAAGAATAAACCCACAATGACTCCAAAGGTAATGGTGCAGGGCAAGGCATATTCTGCAAAATGGCTAAAATATTCACTTTTCAATTTGATTGGAGGGCTGCAGAGAATGACAAACTTCATTGAGTAACATTAACAAGCTAAAACCTTCTGGTGAGGGATGGATGCCCTCTGAGAAGTGACAAGTTGTGTTAAACATGGCAAATCAGCACACTATCTACTGTCTCAGTCTAATTTTTTTTTGGCCACAAGTACTATTTTGCTAAATTAAGACATAAAATTTTGGGTCTTGTCATGATAGATAAACATATTCATCCTCTAAATGAATATTAATACCGTTGAGAGTAATTTGAAGTGTGAGGTATAACTTCAAAATCCAGATGGCCTTCACAAACCACTGAAGTTTCACGCATTATTTGCGCCCTTATTCAAATTATAAACTTGTAATAATTCCACTACTCATTTATTCATTCCATGTTGTCCACAGTTGTTCAAATCATAAATGCCTGCACTTTCGCCTCAACCTTTGCCCCAGATTGCTTAAATCTAGGCTCATCAATATATTTAGATGCAGCTGCCCACGTGAATAACTGATATTCTAACCAGTCTGGTTAACAATTTCCATGGCTAACGCACATTCCCAGGAGAGTAATCAATTCTCATGAGGAAATCATTTCTGCAGTGAATTTCTGTCACAGCTTATTTAAAGAGACATGTGCTTTGGTATCACAGGTATCATACCACAATTGCACCTACATACCAGGCGTAATACATTCCTGTTAGTAGAGCCTCAACTGAGTGTCTTCAAATTGCAGCAGCATTCCAGGGATGTGGTTGCCACTGTGATTTTTATCTTCTGAAGACGGAGCAAGTTTCATATGAAAGGGAAATGATGAGTTCCGATCTGCAATTCCTCATTCTCGAAGAGTGAGCTAAAAGACACAGATCTTACACACGCATGATAAGTGCAACTACCTCCTTTCCAAATGGCAAACAAAAGAAACCCATTTCAACTACGTCAAATTCCATCAGGAAAATCACTCCAAACCCTTAAGGGAAGATCTGCATTCTGTTTACATTTCCACAAAGCTCGATTCCACAGTTAACAAGAGCTCCAATCCTACATATCCACTCAGCAGTACACTCGATAATAAAGCAATAACATACTAAGTGAAGTGTTAAAATGTTGCACCATATGTCTATAACCATATTTATTTCCATTCCTTCTTCACTGAACATACCTTTAACCTTGTAATCCTTGAACTGTCTGTAAACCCAATGTAATTGTTTACCCTCTGTAAGAATATCCAGTTATTTTCAAGTTTTGTTATTTCACAGCTTTTGCTGTTTCAATCAAATGGAACTGGATGCTCATCCGTTCCTGTGGATATTCTTCTCAAAGTTAGTCTGCTCATTCGAAAGTCAGCTCAATAGAGTTATGCTAGAAGGAAGCTATATTTGACACTCATGAAGAATAGTTTTTTTACTGGCCGTGAGAGAATAACCTTCAATGACAAATTAAGCAATAACGCCTGCATGCTGTGCTGGGAAATTGAGGATAAGCTGGACAATTGAAGGATGAGGCCACAGGCCTTGTCCTTCAATCGCCTGGTTTATGCTCAGTTCTTTGCTTCTGCACGGGTACAAATACGTTCTCGTTATGCGGCCACAACCTCAATATATTGAAGGCACAGATGAGCAAACCAGCCAATTTTCTTGTAGCACCATTCTCATTGTAGCTCATCCTCTTATCTAGTCTGAAGCCATGGTTTCAAACCAAATGGAATATGAAATTGTCCTCAGGTATAATTAAAAATATATCCTTCCAATTTCATCTTGCAATGCAAATTTACCAGAGCGCTACTGATTGATATGTTCTATATATACAGTCAAAGCAATTAGTAGAGTTTTAAGTGGAAACTGAATTAAATATGAAACAAATTCTATTCTAGTGCATTAGAAAAACCATTAGCAATCAAATGTATAGATCAGCTCTTTTGCTGAAAATTGATCTGAAGATTGTTAAGAGAGATATATGGAAAATAATAAAACCTTGGGAGAATTGAAGTAATATTGTTACATGCATAATACTTTCCACAGTATTGTACAATGCAAGATCTTACACCATGGTACTTAATTTTTTAGTCCTGATCTTAAGAGCTAGTCCATAACTCTAGGAACAGTTCTAAACCTTAAATAGCCATCACTCTGTAAACTTAAGACGCATGAAAAATAAAAAGGACTTTGAAATATTGGTAAGTGACTATGAGAAATGTATCCTTTTCCATCTGGTTGTCAGTGTTTAATGGTAAACCAGAATGCATATGGGGCAGTCCAAGCATGAAGGGCAGTAGGACACTCATGCGAAGAGCTGCTCTGTCCCTCTGTGAGATCAGAAACCTGTCACTTCTCTCATCCTGGCTGTCAACCTTGAGACACTATAACTTGCCTTACCTCTGTGTTGTACACTCCATATATCAGGAAGATGAAGAGACCCTATAAAGACAAAAGGAGGGGAAAAAAGCTGTTAACTGTAATCATTTTTTTCACTTGCAATTTTGAAACGAAGTTTCCCTGAGAACAAACACAAAGAGGTTCTTGTAACAGACAAGGTCAATTTTTATTTTTCAATTTCATGAACTGCAGCTCAAGTATCCACCACAGAGGAAAACGGCTCTTTACAAATCTCTGTTACCCAACTGAATAGTAATCAAGGTTATCAGGACAACTGGGGGCCTTGAAAAGGAGCAGGTCCCATTGAAACTACCACCACAATTATTGCAATCAGTTATGATGCAGAACCTCATTAAAATGCACAAAGAGCAGTAATATCACACACTTTGCACTGCTGCAAAGCTAAATGGGCAGCATAAATTCAGCTGAATCCATGTCCATTATAGATTTTACCTTGAGGGTCATCTTGGCTCAGCTGAGTACTGGAACTTACAAGTTCATCCTACCCCACAATATGAGCATTAAATTTAGGCTGGAATCACAGTACAGTGCCAAAGGAGTACTGCTCTGCCAAATGTGATGTCTTGCAGACAAGCTGTTAAGTAGAGGCCTTGCCGAACATTTGAGGTAAACAGAGGTCCCACAGTATGATGAGCAGGGAAGTTTTCATGAATAATTCTTCCTTAAGCTAACAACATTTAAAATTCTGATGCATTGTCCTATTGATTGTGAAGGAACTTTACACTGCACAAACATCAACCACAAAAGAGTAAGCACTGAAATGCAAAGTTACTTGGGACAAGGACTATAAAATGCAATGGCTACTTAGATGAGTAACATCTCAAATTGCTTTGCCTTCACACCAGATGCGAGCAAACTTTTGAAATTTAAAAGTGGGCTGTGCAATTCTAATGTACTGTTCTGGTCTTTCTCCCTGTGCACACTCCCTACATCATTCTTGCGGCTGCATTTAGTTGTTGTGCCTCCAGAGTTGCCGTTGCACTGACCAGCACAGTTGTCCTACAAAGTAGAGCACAATGCAGGTGGCAACTGGTCTTAGGGCAGTGAATACTGAAACATCTTATGATTGCTTACTGCTGCCAAGGCCTTTGATCATCAGAGACATTTAAAAAGTAGCTCAGAGTCATTTAATAGTTCAAAAGGGAGCTAAATAAATTTCAGAAAATAATAGTTATTTTAAAACACCTGTAAATTACTAGAAGTTAATTAAAAACATTATGATTAAATGCAATATATAAAAGAGCTTGCCTTCAATTCCGGTGCCATCAAGGTCAGTGAGCCCATTCAAATGAATACAACTATGTTGTGCAGCACGCAACTTTGGGGCTATTTGTGAAGTGCATCTGGCTCCTTGGATTGGGATGTTTATGCTGAACCCAGTGGTGGAGCTGCAGGTCAGATATGCAGCATTTGCCCTCCAGCTCATTCCTGACATCTGCATTGCAATGTGCAAGTGTTGGAAGAAACTGACCATTGATTCTCTTTAGAACCACCAGCTAAAAATCTAGTAGGTAACTCACTGAACTATCCGTTCTTTACTAGTATTAGGTATCTGACTGGCACACAGATATCAATTTTAGAGTGGTTCTGAGACAGGAGAATAAATCGCTTTCAAAACTGTACCAGCCTAAAACTAATTGGTGCTATTTAATGTGCTGAAACTAAATGTAGAAATCAGTCAACCTTTTAAAGCTGTACTTTCATCACCAAGATCATACCAATCTATATGCCATCTTATCTGCCTTAGTTCTGTATTCTTAAAAAAAAACACGGCTAGCAAAAATCTCTCAATTTAGCTTTAAAATGAATTGAGTTACCATCCACTGCTTTTGATGGGAGTTTCATACTTCCACCATCCTTTGCATGTGTTTCTCTTTTGAACTACTTAATTCCAATATTAATTTGTTCTGGATGGTCCCAACAGCATAAAAGGTTTCTCTGTATCTACCTTAACAAACCCTTCCAAAACCTTAAAAATCTCAATCAAATCTCACCAAGACCTGGCATACTTGTTAATGAATCCTTTCCTCATTATCTGATTGTCAGTACCTTCAAAACCACCAGAAGTATTAGTGCTGCCCTCCTCCTAAGGTTAATATAAAACAATGTGCAGTTGAACTGTATAAAATATCTCAATATGAAATATCCAGGATTTTGTATAAATAAGCACAATTTCCCTCTGGACATCTGGTTAAAAAAAAAGTGATCTCTTGGATTGTATTTTGCACTTGGCCACTACATTTTAGTGACCCTTGTCCATCTCTTTATACCTCTGCTATTCCTACCTTTACATCAGGCAAATAATACTCAGATCTGTCCTTGGTTTGGTCCAAAATGGATGGCTTCACGTATATCTAATACAATTGCTCC
>JARFYF010000063.1:47644101-47662195 GCA_030265395.1 Rhina ancylostomus | reverse complement strand
AAGACAGAGGTGAACTTTATTCACTTTGAAGTGAAGAAAGGGAGGACAAACTTTGGCAGCACACCTCCCAAAGTGCTTCAGAGAAGCTGAAGTACTTTAATGTATAATCACTATTGAAATTTTAAAAAAACTTTCCAGCAAATTTGCCACAGAAGGCTCCACACCTGGTGAACAGATAATCTGTCTGTTGTGGGATACATGTTCTCCAGAATACCAGGTGAACTGCCATGATAAGCAAAAAATTCAACACAATCTTTTTCACTCAGTTGGGAGGACAGTTTCGGCCTCAGTTAACATCTCACCTGAGAGGCAGCACCTCCAACAACGTAGGACTTGCAGAGTGCTGTTCGAATTAGGTTGGTAATCCATTCAAGTCCCTGAATGGGGTTTGCACCTATAACCTTGGGGGCAATTATCCTATCACAAGCAATCCTAAACAAACTCACCACAGTTGCATGCAGTTGAAGAAAATTTGGGGAAGTCTTGATAAACCAAATGAACACTGCAAATTCCAACAAACAGCGAGATATGGTGCACTGAAGTACCTAGATTTTAAAGTCAATTGATTACAAAGTTGATTACACTTACCATAATAATGAAGATCACTGGCCCAACAAAGGCCCAAATTACTCCATTGTGGACATTGAGCCAGCAGTACCGATCAGCAATGTACTTGTCGTGTGCTGCTGCCAGTGTGATAGTTACTATTAGAACTGGAATACCTAAAATCAAAATGTAAGATATAAATAATGACAGGTTTGAACAAATTGGAAAAACTAATGATAACTAATGGATCGTCACAAGATGCTGGTAGCTTCAAGTCCAAAAGGTTGATATTTCTGTACCTTCCTAACATGTAAATAAACATAACTTGTTAGTTTTAATTACAAACCAAAAAATACCAGATCAAATCACATCCAGGTTACCTCTATCATCAAGTTCATGCAAGTCTACATCCAAATTTCCTTCTCATATATTCTATAACAAAGTACATTCAACTTCCTGAAGGACTTTTTAGGAACTTGGACTTGGTCACATTTCATAGAAGCGTACAACACAGAAACAGGCCCTTTGGCCCACCTCATCCATGTCAGCTGTGATCCCAATCTACACAATCCCATTGCCTGCATTAGGCCTGTGTCCCTCCACACCTTTCCTACCCAAGTACCTGTACAAATGCCTTTTAGTCATTGTAATCATATCTGCCTCTTCCACCTGCTCTGGCAACTCATTCAGATAACCAACTTCCTGTGTGAAAAATTTAATCCTCCAATCTCCTTTAAGCTTCTCCCCTGTCACCTTAAACCTGTGTCCTCCAGTTTTAAGACTCCACAGACCTGGGAAAAAAGAATCTGATTGTCTATTTTATCTATATCCATCATAACCCGATGAACCTCTAAGGTTTTTATTTCTGTGAAAAGCCTTGCAAATCTCACACAATCTAACTCTGAACAACTAAACTGAATGAAGACCCAGTTGCATAGAGAATTTAAGCATCAGCCCTCATCCTAAAGCTTTCAGCTTCATTCTAAGATATGATTCAGTTTTCTCTTTTCCAAAGGAATTAATAAATAAGAGTTGGACTGCTTTTACTCAGAATATACTTCACATATCCAATATAAACCTGCGTGCACTTTCCCATATAATCTGAGGAGTGGCAACACCTGTCTCACCCATTTTCCCTTCCCAACATCTAGGAACACAAGCAGTCTCTGCAGATAAAGCAGCATGCTCACAAACTTCTTCCCATCCCATGTACGTATTCACTGTTCACAATGTGATCTCCTCTGCACGAGAGAGTCCAAATGCTGATTGGGTGATTGATTTGTTGAACACCTGTATTCAATTTGGAAAAGTGACCCTCCAGTTGCCTGCCATTTTAATTCACCATACCACTCCCACTCTGACCCATCTGTGCTTCCTGCACTATTAGAATGGGTTCCAACACAAGCTTGAGGAACAACACCTCATCTTCCATCTGGACACGCTGCAGTCTTCTGGATTTAATATCAAATTTTCCAACTATAGTTAACTTACTTTTTATATCTGAACTGGTCATTTCTGCCTGTCATCATGTTGGCTCGTTATTTCCTCTTTCTATTATAATATGGCCAGCTGGGTACATCCCACAGCCTGGCTAATAGCAACACATAACACAAAGAATCATAATAGGCATCTAACTGCCACGTTAACCCATTAAGTCTCTCCCAATTAGAAGAATGCTAGTCCTAAAGCACATTGAGGAAACCCTCAGTTTTAACCTGCATGTAGCTGTCCACAAATTTAACAAGTTGTGATAAATGCACCTTTTCCATGAATTAACTGGTTATGCCTTCTTCAATTCTCTGTTATAATTACTCTTTAGACTCATGACCTAAAATCATTTTTTTTTAAACACTATATAGCTGAATCAACTGCATGCTATCTAGCATTTGGAATAAAGTATCAAAAGTCTGGTAACTCCAAAATGTTGGTTTCCTTTCTGTATAATTAAAGAAGGATGAATGACATTTTTGGCATGGAGCAAAGTTACGTCCAAATTGCATGACCAACACGCGATTCTAATAGCATTAAGAATGTTAGCAATCCATGACACAGTATCAACTGTATGTAGGCACTTTCATGTTACATTCCACCTGGTTATTAAGTATTTTGTGAACTGCCAGAATACCCTGTTATAGAATTGTATTTTCAACTTTTTGCATATTTAATTAATATGTAACAATAGATTTGGCATTTTTAAAATTCTCTCTCACGAACAAAAAACATTCCTGAAGCAATGCCAACCCAAAAAAAGACTTCATTCAATAAATCAAGGACTGTAATAGTTGCCGTAGCTGTGAAAAGTCCATGTCAATGCCCCCTATTAACTCATTTTCCTCAATATGCAAAACTAAAATTGTGGTATTCTTATTTTGAATTCCTTCAACCATGAGAAACACATGAACATCATCACCTTCCAATTTTCAGATCAACTAAATTTTAACCAGACCATCCAATGAGTCAGATATAAACACTTCAGTTACTTGGGCTTCACAGGACAGATTGCCAAGACTCACGAGCACATGTGATCTATATTGTAGACCTTCAGCAATTTAATATAATTGCACTGATGTAGTAAACTTAATATCCAGAAATGTGCTTATAAATTTATCCCTTTTAATTTCTCCAGTTGCCCTGAACCTGTTCTCATTAAAAAAGGTGTTAGCAAGTGCATATTCTCTCAACTCATTGGACTTACTTACAACCATTAAATGTTATTTAAAATTCATTGTTCCCACAATACAAATTATGATAACATTATTGTACAAGCATTTAATATATATTTTCTCTGTTTTTACACAAAGATATTTTATGTGGAATTCAGTGTCTGGCTTCTCTGATTATTGCAATAATTGGGAAAGCCATTGGGAAAAATAACATTTCCACCCTAATTTCTACATCAGCTTGAACTCTGAACTTAGACACTGAAACTTCAGGTTTGTCAGCATTAAGGTAAAGTTAAAACCAAACCTGCACAATAATTTTAAATAAACCTATGAACTACAAGCCACAGTTCACATTTTACATAAATTGGTCATTTGTAAAACAGCATCATTTACTTCAACAGTACACAAGTGCAGTATTAACAACCCAAGCTGGGAAACTATAGTTTCATGAGTAAA
Source organism: Rhina ancylostomus (assembly GCA_030265395.1). Classification (NCBI taxonomy): domain Eukaryota; kingdom Metazoa; phylum Chordata; class Chondrichthyes; order Rhinopristiformes; family Rhinidae; genus Rhina; species Rhina ancylostomus. The sequence continues at coordinate 47,658,530 of JARFYF010000063.1, read as the reverse complement.
ACAGTGTAGTCTTCAAGCAACCTACCCCATCCAATAAGATAGTAATATTTCATTCTCCGTTCCTCACTCAGATTGACAGTAACTACTTTACTCCAGAGAAGCAGCCCCTCCACCATCATCCATGCAAAAGCAGCCATAAAAAATAAATGCAGAAGAGCAGTAACAGCTGTACAGGCAGTCTAGAAAAAGATGCAACAGATTACTCTCTCATTATTAGTATCTTGAATGCATTAATTAAAGCATTAATAAACCAGGCCAATGTGCACTGTGCAAATGTCAGCTGATCATGTCAAACTTGACGATATACTGTCCCACTACTAAGCCATCATGATGGTGCTCACTAACTGGACTCATTCAAAAAGAAATCACATCAATTGGTCCATAAGATTACTCTGCATTGCTTGGAGCTTTAGGACAAGGTGGGTGAGGGGAGGGAAAACAATCATACTGTCAACCCTCCCTCCCCCTACTACACCAACTCCTCCAGTATAATAAAGACAGGTGAAATTCAGGATGGAGATTAAACCAAACTGCTACCTGCTCACTAAGGTGGATATAAAAGATCCCATGGCACTATTTCAAAGAACATCCAACATCATTAAAATAAGAGGTTATCTGATCATGAGCTCATTGCTGTCTGTGACAGTGTTGTGCACAAATTGTCTGCTGCATTTCCTGCATTAAAGCAATGACTACACTTCAAAAGAGTACTTTACTGGGCATTAAGTGCTTTAGAACACACACTATGCACATACAAGTTGTTCTTTGATTACTTACGGCAAATAAAAATAAACAAGTCTCCTTGTTAGAATAATTTGCCTTTCAATCATCATCATTACACCATGTAACATACAACTTCAGAACAAGAAAATCTTCCCTTGAAAACAGAACGGTTACTCAAAATTATTTGGTAAAGACTTGTTAACCTAGATGTCAATGTTGAGGATAAATTGATTCACAAAGCAAAGCAACATTGTCTGTGATTTTGATCAGAATATTACTAATCATGATCTCCAAATGATTCCTCTGGTCTCAAGAGAGGTACTCCAAAATATTGTTCAGCCTTAATGTTTATTCTCAAAAGGTACTATGCTACAAAGCGTAATATTCCAGGACTCTGTCTCTATTAATAATAGTACAATGCTGCTCAACCATCTAGAAGACATCAATTATTATAATCATACATATATGAAATACCTTGGATATGCTTATGCACTAAAGGCATTATAATAGGACAAGTTGCTGTATCACAGAGACTAAACATACCTTACTGTCTGTAGCTGAGTCACTACTCAGTAACACTACCTGTGCTGCAATCAGAGCCACAAACAAGTTTTTGTGGATCGAGGTGCGATCAGATTTTGGAATACTAGAGAGTTAAACAGAGAGACAAATTACGCTCATTTGATAAAGAGTTATCCAATGACTGCAGTTGGGATTGTATAATGTGATGAGAACGGTCCCTCATCGTACCACACACATCAAAAACTTCCACATAGCAGGAATTATAAGAAAACCCACAAAAAAAAACACAAATGCAGTAAAATACTTACTCCAATACTGTGAAAAGAATCAAGGTCACCACCAGGGCACATAGTGAGGCTCCAGATCCGATGAACGTCAGTTTGTTTAAAATTGTCTCCGTCTCCACACCCCACTGTATAGAACATTAGAACAATATAATGTTCTAGAAACTATTGATTTGATAAAATACAATACAGTGGACATCTGTTTAGAGATGTTTTACATTCTATATCATTCACACTAAGAGATAAATCTGTAGAGAACATCCATCATATCCTTTAATATCCATGTCTTTTCATCATGATTGTATTCCTTGCCACATGGTCAATGGGAAGCTGGCACCAAATGAGATATGGCACAGCCCTTCACCTCACTGATCCCCCAAGATCCTCATGGCTCAAACTCTGTCAAATCCTTGCCCAAACATATCAGACTTTATGGCCTTTGCTTGCTTAACCTGAAATGCAATCAATTTTCAGAGAATTGGTGTGTGTGTGTCTGTGTGTGCATGAGAGAGAGAGTGAGAGACATGTAAACCATGGCAAAAACACAATGTGGCACAATTCAAAAAAAAATTGAAGGTAACAAATAATTTGGGACACTTGCTCGAAACATTTGCGCTGATGAATTTCATGAAAGATTTCAGTATCTTCAATGAGCACGAGGAAATCATGCATCAGAAGCAAAACTTTCAAATATTTTTATAAAAATCAATGCAGTCAAGTAGATAAATTTGTGTTGTCATCATAATTTATCTTTATTCTTGGTTCAAACCAGTTAATGTGGGAAATGCTGCTTTTCACAATGCAGCAAACACTTTTAATCACATTTGCCATGTTCAGTCACTCTGTCACACACAAAAAAATCCTTATTGATCTGTGTGAAATATGTCTAATTGATACAGAAGTTACACTGGTTTTCCAGGAGTTATGCTGGATTGTCAACTCTGTTGGTTCAGCACAGCAGGCACTGATACATGAACACAAAGCTCTGCATTGTTTCCCCAAGTGTAAAATCTTTCCCAACCAGCCCTATCATGCATAAATCTTAATTTCTTAGTCACCCTATGTCATACAGACTGATAAACACTATTTTCATTATGGTTGAGAAAAAAAAGTTGATCCAAGTTCCCACACATCACTCAAATAAGTATACCAGAAAGTAAAACCACTGTCTGTGGATTGCTTTCTTGAATGGAATGAGGATGCCCTGATTATTCACAAACCTACCTGTATTTCAGTGTACTGCATCAACACAGCAAAGTTAGTTGTATGGCTACAAAAGCAGACTGTGATTTCAGACTCAAACTGGATCACTTGGCAACCTTGGCTTGACCATCCAGCATAATGTCCATCTCTGAAATAAACATAATAAAAAATATCCACTCTCCACAGAACAGAAATTTTAAAGCCAAAAATATTCAGATAATCAAGTACACAAACAGGCAGACATTTTATTAAATTAGTAGTTAACTGAAAAGCAGATTTACATTGAAAAGGTATCTCAGAGTCATACGACAGAGAAACGGGCCCATCGTGTCCATGCCAACTCATCTATACAAATCCCATTACCAGCAAATGGTCCATTGCCTTCTGTGCCTTGACGATTTAAGTGCTCATCCAGATACTTTGATACTTTTTTTTAAAAATGCTGAGCCCCCTAAATTAACTAACACATAGTAGTATACCTGGCACTTCATTAATTAAGTTAATAAATTAACCAATATGCAAGAGAATCAAGAGGGTCATTGATTTAATCCTCTCAATGCCAAATCATTCAGCTCAAATAACTGGCTGCATTAATAAATGGTCCACACAGAGGTGTAGCCACTAAAGTCGCTGCCTCACAGTTCTGGTAACCTGGTGCTGTCTGCGTGCAGTTTGAACATTCTGTCATTGCATGCATTTCCTCTGAGTGCTCCTATTTCCTCCCACATTCCAAAGACCTTCAGGTTGTAAGTTATTTTGATCCTTAAACTGCCCTATTGTTGGCAAATGGTAAAAGCTGGTGGGAGTTGATGGGAATTTGGAGTGAATAAAATGTGATCGGTGTGATTGGGTGGTTGGCACAGAGTCTGTGGAGTGCAGGGCCTGCTTCTATGCTGTTTGGTTCAATGCCTATTGAACAGCAAAGAGAAAAATCACCCTCAATTCTTCCTCTTCAACTTCCAGTAGCCCCAGTTCAATTGGAGTGGAATACCTGCCCTTATTTGCTGATAGCAAGAGTGGGTAGGAAACTCTAGTTTATTCTCATGGCAACATTTTTAGTGATACAAGCAAGTGCAGAAAAAACATTGTCACAACACTAATTACAAATAGTCTCCATACACCTTGTTACCCTGTCTACTTGGGGAAAACACTTCTTAAAGCATTAATTGTTGACAGAATTAGATTGAATGTGTTTCATCACCAACAGCAAAGCACAGGAATAATCTGGAAACAAGGACAGAGATGTAAAACACCTCTATGCTTGTTAAGTATTCACAGAATGCAATAGTCTGTTCTGAATAAACATCTGGCACTTACTGAAGACTGAAGTTCCAAAATACGCATGCCGGGGTGGCAAATTTGGAAAATCCAACCTTAAAATGAGAAGAACACAAACAGTTGGTTAAATTGGCCAAACTGTGTACTAGATTTCATTCCCACTATTAAAATATAAAACAACCCCAAAATCTCTCAACATTGTTGCTTTAAGTATAAATGTGTTTTCAACGAGATTCTGCTGATTTACCTTATGGTCCCAAGAATGCATTTCACCCATTGATTATAACTCTCAGATACATATTTCAAAAGTCTGTCTTTTATAATAATAACTATTTTAAAGCTTGTTTATAATATTTCAGATTTCACATTAATATACATGTCCCCATCACTATTTCACACCCTGTTAAAAATAACACTTTTTGCTCCTTCCTTCTATTCACTATTTTCATTATGATTGTGCATACGTATCTATAACCTCACATTTTATATATGTATATGGGCGATGGCAGAAGAGGAGGGGTTGGAATGGAGCTGCCTGTGCCTCTGAATGCCTGCCAATACCCTACACCCTCCGCCCCCACCTACCTTGCTTCATCCGTGGCATTGCACACACTATTGGATTTATCTGAGTATTAGAGGAATGTAATCACAAATGCTGCTATTTTAATCTGTCAGAACTATAAGCTTTATCACTGTAGTTCAAATGAAGTAATATTCTCAGTCTGCTTACCACAGCTCTATGTGACAGAGAGTATTGTACAGCAGTGGGAATGTTTCTTCCTCTGACTGGATCACGCACGGTTGATGAGATAACAGCTGTTTGTAGCTGGCTTGCTTGCAAATTGGAATCATAATATATCAAGTTGTATCGGCTGTTTTCACTGCAAAAGTTACAGAGATTGACCTATGAAACCTTCTGCATTAAGAATTGGCAACAGAAGACATTTATCCAGTGTCTCAATTTGGGCTGTTGTTCTGATACTCTAGTAATCAGTTAGTCTGTTATTTCACTGTTAAAGTCATTAATTATAGCAACTGATGTGTTCTACAAAGGATAGATGTAATGCAATAACTACTTTAAAAGTTACAAATAAAGATCCTGCAAACCTTGTCAAATTCATGCAGGGTGTTGAGATACTGTAAATTTTTTTTTAAATGCACTCAGCAACATGTTAATTCTTAATAGACCATTTGAAAGATTGCAAAACCAAGCACAAAAGATACTGTCTATTTAGTAAACAGAGCAAGACAAGCCTTAGATCAAATCAATCAGTTGACATCAAATACACCATTTCACATTCAGTATGTTACATATCAACCAGGCCACAAGTTGCTTATATTTTTCCTCTGTACAAGAAACCAGGTGCACTGCTCTAATCGTTATAATTCCCTTGGCACAGCCATGTCATACCCATGTTCAAACAGGGAGATATCCATGTGAAACAGGGAACTGTTTATCAGAAGTTACGGATTATCTGTACAATAGAACAAAAGATATTACAGCCAATTCTGACATTTAGTTTGAAGATATGTAGCTGATCCAGATATAATTTGGATCCAACATTTCAAAATCCCAATTTGCCCAATCAGTCCCCTATCACTTTGAGGAAGCATTAGAATTATCCAATTATATAGCACTTTCAAAATTTTTGTGCTCCTGATTAAGGCTATCGTTTGGCTATAGGTAGAAGCACAAAAATGCATCCAAAGAGTTCCTTACTCATCATGTAAATTCAATTCATCTAAAATAATGGAGGTGCATTTACCTGGTTCAGTGCAATGTACCCGAAAACCATACTTTTTTGACATGGAATGTGACTACAATCACTTAAGAGTCAAACTGTGCCACCCTTTTGGAGTGTTGTTGAGTAATTAGTGCACATTCTTCCAAACAGCATTATCCTTGGGCACTACCAAAGGACCCTTGTATTAATGCCATTATGGTTGGAACTCCACAAGGTAAAACCTGTTCCTTAGCTGCTCTCCCACCAATCTCCTTCTACCCATCATGTTAATAATCATCCCACTCACCAATCTCAGTATCTGATATAACAAACTCCCCAAACAGACCAAGCCCTGAACTCCCAAATTTCCAAATGGAGGCCCAATCCATAGAATACCAACTGGGCTTTGATTACTCCATCAAGGTTTAGTTCCTCCAACTTGTCCATGATCTCCAACCCCAAAAGACAGTGATATCCAATCAAACCTCACACTCCCCTCTCCCACTCCAGCCCATTCCACTGCACCCACAACCTATTCTAACCCTAGTCCTGGACACCAAATAAAATTATGCAATGACTGTTCAATGGCAAGGCCTTGAGCATGACTAAGGCTCACGGGTCACAACCAAAGGGGCTGCCGATATGCCATGCAGCAAACCAAAAGCATATCCCTTTAGGCACAGCTTAAATTCTAAATCAGAAGCTGTATAGCTCGGGCAGTCATTTTCCACTTATTGCTGCTCCTAGTAGGCACTGCATTATTAAATATAAAATAAAAATAACAGAGACTTCTCCAAGTGCAGAGCAGCATGGTCACCTGAAACTTGAATATTTTTCCTTTTCAAATGGTGCCCATTCACAACATCTTTCTGCTTATATTTCAATGTTGAAGTTTACATTTATTTATCAGAATGTTAATTACATTATGAACAAACTTGTTATGGATTATTTATAAGCATAACCTTACCTTCTGTCTGTCCTCCCAGCTACAAGTACAGAGTCTATGTTGTGAGGTGCCATATGATGTTCTACACTACGGTAGTAAGCATGTATAAATATCAAGTCATTGTACCCTAGAAGTGAAAAGAAGCACAGTATTTCACCTTACAGTAACACAAGATGATTGCAGCATTAACCTTGGATAACAATCATTCATTGATCCTGATGACTCAGTACAACAGCAGCACCCAACCCACCAGAATATAGAGGAAGTTAGCTATTGGTATCTGAAATCATAGATAAATATATCCAAAGACCTCCTACTGATCACATAAATCCTCCTCAACTTCTTTCATTATTCATGCACGAGGTATGGACATCACTGGTAATGTCAGCATTTATTGTCCATCCCTATTTGCCCCTAAGCAGTTAAGAGCCATCTAACATTGGTAAATCTGGAGTCACACATTGTTCAGACTGCTTGTGGGCAACAGATTTCTTTATAGAACATTACAGCACAATACAGGCCCTTCAGCCCACAAAGTTGTGCCGACATTTTATCCTGCTCTAAGATCTATTTGACCCTTCCCTCCCACATAGCCCTCCATTTCTCTATCATTCACGCACCTACTGAATCGCTTTCTCCAATGTGCTTTTACAACAATCCTCCAGTTTTGTATCTACTAAGATAGCTTTTTGTTTTAATTCCAGATTAATTTAACAACTTTAATTTAAATTCCAAGCTGTCATGCTCAGATTTGAATTCATGTCTCCAGAATGCTGGCTGCTCATCCAGTAAGTTAACCATTAGGCTACATGTCCATTTTTCTTGTGAAAAGTTAGGTTCTCTTTTCCACGCTACATGCAGACAATTGAGGGATCTAAGGAAGAATGATTACACCTGTATTTAGAAAATTAGCTACAAGAAATCCACCTTTTAAGTTGTATTATTAGTATCTTTTACCCCAAATACATCAGTACTCTATTATTAAGCAGTTTTGTCCACTGGGATATTTCCATTTTAAGCACCTTCCAATTTACAACCTCATCCAGGGGAATGGCTACTTGCCTGTCAACTGATTGATTTAGACTCTGGTTGGGCTCACTACAAACTGGATGAGAGAAATGTAATTTTTTGAAAATAATTTAAATATTTTTTTGAAAATGCAAGGTCGTGTCATTTCACAAGCTACAGGTCAAGTCTTTCCTGTGACCAACTGATACCATTAGTACCCTACCAAAGTGCTCAAGTTACAGATAGAACTTTGAACAATAAATGCAGATAGATTATTTATCATGAAGGTGTTGCAGATTAACCTTATAGAACATCATAATGAGTATTTTCCAGACAGTACATGGGAGTGCTGACTAATTTCTCCTTGCCTGGCCTTGAGTCATCAATGCCAATTGGGATACATTTGTTGTTATCTTAGCTTAGGTCAGCTAACTCAATGCAAACTGGGAATTAGATTTCCGTATTTATTCTTTACGTAGGGCTACCCACTCCTGCCACAAAACTAGCCTTCTATCCTCTTTCAGCATAATTCAGGTCTGTTGTGCTGAGTTAGACCATCCCTTATAGAATCTTCTCAGAGTAACTGCTACCGGTCTCCTCCATGGCAACATTAAAATAAAAAATGGATCAGCAGTATTGATGGTTGCCACTCAATGGAAGGAATCTCTCACTAAGATGATTAAAACTAAGACATGAGATATTCAGTATCACTTACCTAATGTGAAGAGCCTAGACATCTCTGAACCAGGAACCTGGACTTCATCCACTCGATCCCGAGCAGAAAGACACGTTGGTTTGTAAACAATACCACTTTCCAAACCAGACAATTGGCTTGCTTTGATCTGGACATCTACAAGGTGAAATCAGGAAATTTCATACAAAATGCAGTGCACTTTGCCTCCCTGCAGCCCACCTCAACCCCCTTTTCTGGAGTTTGGATCTCACAGGTGCTGAGAAACCTTCAATATCCCATAAGATGGCCATTATTGTAGCTAGAGCAGTGAGTTGACCTAGCAAGGCAGACCCCAGGCAAGTCCAGTGCAGATCTTACTCAGCATCCACTCACAATAACTTCTGACATGCTGTAAAATTGCAATCAGGAATAATGACAAATTGCAGAAAGATATGAAAGAAATAGGGTTTTCGCAGTGTAGGATTTTAACTTTCCCAATATTGATTCGGATTGCCTTAGCGTAAGAGGCTTAGATTTAGTGGAATCTGTTAAGTGCATCCAAAATAGTTTTTGAGACAATAATGTAGATAATCCTGCCAGAGAAGAAGCTGTACTTAACGTCATCTTAGCAAATGAAAGTGGGCAGGTGGTGGAAATGTAGGGTGGGGAACACTTTGGAAACAGTGACCACAATTCTGTTAGATTTAAGGCAGTTATGTAAAAGGATAAGATTGGTCATCAAGTTAAGGATCTAAATTGTGGGAAGGCTAATTCTAATAACCACAACCATCTGTTTCTTGTGCTACAACATCTGACAAGTGGGCGTCTTAAACAAAGAGTTAACAAGAGTTCAGGGACATTATGTTCCAATAACAGTGAAAGTAAAAGATAGCAAGGTTAGAGAACCTTGGATGACAAAGGTAATTGACTGTTTGATAAAAAAGCATAGAAGCATAGAAAAATAGGCAACTACAATCAAGCAAGTCCCTTGAGGCATATAGAGGACATAGGGAAGTATTTAATAAGGAAACTAGGACTGCAAAAAGAGGCCATGAAATATTACTGGCAGGTAAGAGTAAAAAAATCCCAAATCATTTTTGTAAATATATTAGGAGCAAGAGGGTAAATAGGGAAAGAGTGGGTTCCCTTAGGGACCCAAGCAGTTACCTGTATGTGGAGACAGGAGTTGTAGTTGGGGTTCTAAATGAATACTTGTCATCTCTATTCACCAGGGAGAAGGACATGCAAGATACTGAGCTCAGGGAGGGGTACATTGATATTCTGGAGCATTTAAGTATTAAGGTGGAGGTGTTGCATCTTAGAATGCGTAAGAGTGGATAAACTTCCAGAGCCAGGTATGATCTATCCCAGAATGTTATGGGAAACAAGGGAGATTGCTAGGGCTCTGTTGAAATGTTTGCATTTCAGAATCAGATTTATCATCACTGTCTTATATGATGTGAAATCTGTTGTTTTGCAGCAGCAGTACGGTGCCAAGACATAAAAAAATGATAAATTATAAAATTAATAAATAGTTCAAAACAAAAGGAACAATGAGGTTGTGTTCATGGACCATTCAAAAATCTATTGATGGAGGGGGAGAAGCTGCTCCTGAATCGTTGACTGCAAGCCTTCAGACTCCTGTACCTCCTCCCTGATAGTAGTAGTGAGAAGCGGAAGTGTTCAGGATGGTGAGGGTCCTTAATGAGGGATGCCGCCTTCTTGAGGCACCACCTCTTGAAGATGTCCGTGATGGAGCTGGCTGAGTCTGTAACCCTCTGCAGCCGCTTGCGATTCTGTGCATTGACACCTCCAGACCAGGCTGTGATGCAGCCAGTCAGAATGCTCTCCACTGTACATCTATTGAAATTTGCATCGTTCTTTGGTGACATACCAAATCTCCTCAAATTCCTAAGGAAGCAGAGCCACTGGCATGCCTTCTTCATGATTGCATCCATGTGTTGGGCTCAGGACAGATCCTCAGAGATGACGATGTCCAGGAACTTGAAGCTGCTCACCTTTTCCACCACTGGCCCCTAAATGAGTACCAGTGCTTGGTTTTCCCAACTTGCCCTTCCTGAAGTCTATAATCAATCCCTTGGTCTTGCTGACATTGACTGTGAGGTTGTTGTTGCGATACCACTTAACCAGCTGATCTCACTCCTATATGCCTCCTCATTGCTATCTGCGATTTTACCAACAAGAGTAGTGTCATCCGTGAATTTATAAATTACATTTGAACTGTGCTTAGCCACACAGTCATGAGTGTAGAGAGAGTAGAGCAGTGGGCTAAGCATGCATCCTTGAGGTGCACCTGTGTTGGTAGTCAGTGGGGAGGAGATATTATCACCGATCTATACCGACTGCGGTCTCCCAGTGGGAAGTCGAAGATCCAGTTGCAGAGGGAGGTACAGAGGCCCAGGCTTAGAAGCTTGGTAATTAACACTGAAGGGATGATGGTATTGAATGCCAAGCAGTAAATTGATTAACAGCAGCGTGATGTATGTTTTGCTGTTATTTAGGTGCTCCAAAGCAGAGTGGATCTTTGTTAGCTACAGGCGATGTACCAGATGGCAGCTAACATTATTCCTTTGTTTATGAACGGCAGAGATAAACCAGGTAACCACAAGCTTGTGAGTCTTATACATCAGTGGTAGTGAAATTATAGGAGAAAGGATTTATTTTTATTGGAAGTCTGTGACAATTTGTGTACCACAGGGATCGGTGCTGGGCCCTTTGCCCCTTTGCTGTCTGTGATACTTATTAATAATCTGGATGTGTACATAGGAAGTATGATTAGTAAGTTTGCAGATGACACGAAAATTGCTGGGGTTGTGGATAGCACGGAAGGTTGTCTTAGACTACAGCAGGATTATAGATCAGTTGGAAAGTTGGGCAAAGCATTGGCAGGTGTAATTTAGTCGTGACAAGTGCATTCTGAGGTCAAACAGGGGACATGTACAGTAAATAGTTAGGCACTAGGGAATGTTGATGAGACCTCAGGGTCCAAGTCCACAGCTCTCTGAAAGTGGCAACACAGGTGGATAGGGTAGTGAAGGTGACATTTGGCATACTTGCCTTCATAGGTTGTGCACAGAATATAAGAGTTGGGACATTATGTTGCAAATTTACAAAACACTGGTTAGTCCACACTTGGAGTCCAGTCACCACGCAATCAGAAGGATGTGATGGCATTGGAGAGAATGCAGAGGAGATTCACTAGGATGTTGGTTGAATTGGAGGACTACGGTTATGGGAAGATGTTGGATAGGCTGTGCTTGTTTCCCCTGAAGCAAAGGAGGCTGAGGGGTGACCTGATAGTATACAAGTATATGAGAGGCACAGATAAGCAGATTGTCCAAATCTATTGCCATGGTAGAGATATCAAAAACAAGGCGGCATAAGTTTAATAACAGAGGAAGGTATATTAAAGGAGATCTGAGGCATAAGTTTTATTTTTGCACAAAGAATGACGGATATCTGAAACTCACTGCCAGAGGAGGTGGTGGAATCATATACAATTGACTATGTTTAAACAGGCATTTGGACAGCAATAAGCAAGGCATAGAAGGATACGGATGTAATGCAGGCAAATGGGATTAGTGCAGATGGGCAAAAGGTTCTGCATGGACGTGGTGCGTCAAGGGCCCATTTCCATCCTGTGCAATTCTTTGGCTCTACCTCCTCTGCTGTTTAATATATGTAAACCACTTGAGCCAAACTCCCATCATCTGATTCTTCCTTCATAAAACCCAGCCTAAAGCAACAACACCAAGTTCAATAATATAGTGTCTCCTAGCACACCAGAGGACATTTGGTAATTCGACACAAACCAGAACCTGGTACCATTCTTGTACATGACCATGCTAGTCACTGTATAAAGTGGCTGTGCCTTTGTGAGTGCATTTTAAACAGCAGATAAATATGGGAAAGGTCTATCAATGTCTACCATTTACTACTCGCAGATAAAGAATTGGAATGATCATCTTACGTACATCAATTAAACATTGTTTCCTATAGGAATGAGAATAATACCAAATTTTTGACCTAACCCTTACCTTCCAAAGGAAAAGATGGAGGCCAAATTCAGCTTCTAAAAAGTGTCAATGTCAAGTAAGGGGGCACTGTAAAACACTTGGAAATCATTCCCCCACTTTAAAGATGTAAACCAGTGAGGTGAACCACCTTGGTATCATTCTGCTTTAGTTAGTATTATATCAATTTGTTAATGAAAAGTAAAATAATGTTAAGTCATCAGAGAAAATTTCTAACAACCAAGATCCTGAAATCACAAACATCCCTCTTCAGAAATTATATATATGTATATATAGCCAGAATAAACCCAATATTCAACATCAGCAAAGCATAATATAATCCTTACCTATGTTGTCTGTTGACAGGACGATACTGGGTTTAATTGAAAGCAAAATACCAGACAGTTTTTCAGTCAGTATATCAATACTTTGAATTATGACATATGGGCCAGGGATCACCTGCAAAATCAGAAGTCACAACGTTAGCATTTCCTTCAACATATTCACTTGTGAACAATGCTTCTAAAAGCCATCGAAATTCAGCAAAGAGACGTGAATGTTTGTGTGGATCATCATCAAATCCCTTTCAGCCACAAATGTAAAAAAACTGAACTAGCCCCTCCATTTTAAATTATAAATGTTAAAAGGTAACATTTTCATTCAAAAATTTCAAAGGAAACTGGATTCACATAGTTTGCAGGTAAGTTCAGATTGTAGTTCATTTACCAAAAACAAATCACTTCCACCATAAACTAAAATCAACCATCTTTGGCTACAGTACAGCCTGATTCAATCCCAGCTTCTATTTATGCATTATTCCTTTAGTGAAAAAACATACTCAAGGAATGTATATTTTTCAACTTTGTTTCAAAGTTTCATGTAAATATATTTTCAATTAATGTTTGTTTATTGGTGGATTTCACTAGATACATCTTTATTAAGATAATGAAATATTTCATTACATTTTATAGTATAATAAAACTAAACATTCTCACCTCAGATATTATGAACCATTCCAAGGAACATTTGGCATCCATGATTTTGCTTGCCAATTTAATGTAGTTAGTAGCCAAGCTCAAAATTGTTTTTGAATTATTTGCTTCTGTCTCAAAATCCAGTTCAGCAACATTTCTGAGAAACCTTGTCAGTGCCAGCAAATCAGCAGAAGTGAGTCTAGCATGGCTTTCATCAGCAGCTTCCAATAACACATTGGTGATGTAATTTGCGCTCATCACATCTTGTGGATAATCACTTTTGTTCAGCAAAAGATAATCTGCAATCTGGAGCAACCAACACACAGAATTAATTGCAATGATACACATTACCATATGCACTTCATTATTAATATTGTATATTTCAAATAATGTTGTTGAAGTATTCCAAAATATCTATACGCAGCTAAAATACAGCAGCCACACAGTCCATCTCAGAGTTGCCTTGTGATGGTTGTTGCTCATTATTTGAGTATTCAAGGAACAATGACTCCTTGAACCTAGATTGACACTCCAAGGTTCCTGTTCCTGATGGACACTTCAGGGTTCTCATGTGTCATATGTGCAGCCTGGCAGTTCATCGACATTTGGAAAGCCTGTTTTCTGCTGCTCTCTATTCAAAGAGATGAATTCCACAAGAGAGCTTAAAGCTTGTCACATATGCAGCAGACTGTGACAAGTGGCATATATCTGTTGCCATCCCCTGAAGATACGAAGGGCAAGTAGGTAAGGATCATTATTAGGCAGAGCAATGGACGCACTGTTGTGGGGATGGGGGGGGGGGGGGAAGGGGCCTCTGCCCACAGCAAGTATTATGTCTGAGTGACAATTTCTTTTGAAAATCCGTCTCTACAGATTAACTCGTCCACTCCTCCTGCTCCTGCTCATGATGAGAACCAGCAGGACCACTACAAATGCGTGAATATTATTTCATAAATGTAACAGCTTTCAGCTCAGTTGAGCACAGCGAGCTTTGCTCCAATCCTCCGTGATGATTCCTTGAATTGCAACAGGCATAGCCTTCTTCCTACCAATTAGCCCT
>JARFYF010000063.1:47620510-47632965 GCA_030265395.1 Rhina ancylostomus | reverse complement strand
CAGAAATATAAAGATGGTCTCCAGATGCAGTGACTGATCCATCTGCTGCAATGGCCCAACTACCACCATGGCTGGTCCAGCTCAAACACACATGATGCCATCTACCATCATTCTCCACAGCCTGAGAGTAAGGAGTGTGGACACCATGGACAAGCAATGCAAGCTGGATTTGTTGATCATGAACAATGTTAGCACGGAGCTGAAACTCATTGATAAATGATGGAATTGAATAGGAAAATACAGTGGAAACTCCCACATAACTTGAATCAAATTGCACTTGAGCACAAATGGTCACTGAATGCATTTGAGGAAACTGCATGAGAAGTTTGGCATATTTGGTGTCAGTTTTGGTAGAAAACGCCAGAATGTGTGAACCAAAGGTACCTGAACAAAAGAAGATAAACAATTACTGCACTGTTGTGTTTTGCCCATTATAGCAGTATCTTAATCAGACAAATTTCCATTTTTTGTACATTCACATTTTGAATAGCAGTAAGCATTTTCAAACGCTCTATCAAGGTACATTAACAAACACATAGTAATAAATGTCTAATGCATTGTTTATCACAAACTAAATTGACTCAAAATTCTCAGCATTCTTACTTGTGCAAAGACAGATACTTATCCTAAAGAAAAGTTATTTTAAAATACTTAATTTCCAGCTATTACATCCCAAAGCATCAGTGCTCTGATTAAGGGGAAATAAATTGAATAGTTAACTGAATCATCCAAATCCTAAAAGAAATAACCTAGAATTAATATTTCTCAGTACAACAAATTAAATGTTTCTGTTTCAATGTCAAATATAACCTTATTTTGTCAAAGGAGTATGCATACCAATACCAATAAAGTCAATTTAATTAAATTACTCATTGAGAAGAGATCAGAAGGAATAAACATTATCAAATGCATATAAATGAAATTCTGATGACTTACATACACATATTTTGGTAGAAGTTCTGACTATCACTTTTATTGGCTTAGAACTTTTGATAATCAAGAGTCATGAAGAAATACTAGCTGCATCTATATTACAATACTCTGATAATATATTAACTTTAAAAAAACTGGTTAGAATCCCAAAAGATAGGTGCTTTGTTGAAGTGCCTTAAACATTCATAGGTGAAGTTAACTAAATAGAAAAGTTACATTTTTAAATATTACTTCACTGGCAAGTTGAATGATGTCTCAAAATTTCAGCTTATATGCAAGAGAAATTGTCAATTATTTCACCAAAACCCTTTCTCCAGCATGAGGTAAATGTAGAAAGCTGCTTCCAGTACTAGCCCGACACCGGTTTACAGCCAACTGTTTGAAAACATATTTTGATACCAACGCAGAATGATTAGCCTCCTGACTTTTCCTTAATTCCAATAATAAGTAGGTTGCCTCTGCTCCAAGCATTCATGTAACAAAAAAAAGACTAGTAACCCACTGTATTGGAAATCCACATTCCACAGTTCTATAGAACAATGTATCAGAGCTCCATGGCACCAAACCATTCAAAAGGTGGCTTTTTTATTTATGATTTATGTCACAAAGATCACCAGAATACAAACATCTTGGTGGAGGGGGAGGAGGTGTGGAGGTGGAAATGGGGAAGGGCATTCAACACAAGTAGATCCATCATCCATCGCAATGCATGATAACCCCAGTAACTGAATGTAACTGCCTCTTTAATGGTTTAATTTGCCCGCATTGTCCTACTCTAAAAAGCCCTTCCAATGCTGAGTCATTCTTTATAAGTAGTTGTGTATCCAGTTACCAGAGTTGAACTTAACTTTTGCCAGCATTCACTATTCTAACCTTGTCCAGCAATCAAGGCTTCAGTGAACAGAACTCTAGGTTCTATGTATGCATCAGATTGCCTAAGCCTCTTATCAATTTACCAGAAATGCTCAGTATTCTAAAAACTGCTGCAGGCACTCAGTGGGTCAGGCTTGGAGTCCCAGATTTTGATTCTATTCATTCTCCCAGATTTCTTTTATAGGTAACTGTGCTCCCAGCAATGCCTTGGTAGTTAGCTGGCTTAATAGATTTGCAAAAATCTGCTCAAACACAAAGAGGTACGTTCAATGAAAATTAAGTGACTACATCTGAAGTCAACTATTGTTACAGCAACAACTTATATTTTTATAGAGCCCTTTGTGAGTTAAAACATCCCAAAGTGCTTCAGTGTACCAGTATCAAAGTCTACCCTGTGCCACCAAAGGAAATATTCGAGGATGGGCAAGTTTTATGGAGAGCCTCGAAGGAAGAATGAGATGGAGAAGATAACAAGATGGAGAACTTCCTGGAGGAAATTTGAACTTTGGCCCTGAAAACCTAATGCAACTGAAATAAGGATTTGAAAGCTCAGTGGACTTCATGAAGCTGGTCGTTTTCTGGTTATCTTCAATTGTCACAATAGTGGCCAGAATTGCAAACCTTTGTTGGCACAGCTTCGCTGCTGCATCCCACTAGAGCTCCTCTGGAACAGCCATGGGTCTAGATCCAACAGCGGAGTGATGACACTCACCACTGACCTTGAGGAAAGCTGCCCTCAAAGACCCAACAATCTCTGTGGTGTGGGCTTCCCTTTTCCTAAGATTGGTTGCAGTCAGGTATCCGTTTAAGGAATCCCTGGATCCAACAAGCTGGTAGGGCACTGAAGAGTTCTTGTAAAAAGAAATCTTGGAAGGATAAACAGAACATTAATGTAGAAATGAAATATATATTTCTGAAATAAAATTATAATTTAAACCTATATTTGGAAATATTTATCTGAGAAAATTATATTTCAGCTATATTAAGCCACATATTTTGCTAGAAAATAATTCTATCTTGGTCTACTACTAAAAATTCATATAGAATAATGCAACAATGACATTTTCAATTTATTTTACAGCCAAACTATTTTAGAATGAGCTGAAATTCTATCAATTTACCTCAATTCCCTGGATTGGGGATGAATTGACTACAAAACAGCACAGCCTGTGGATAAGTGCTGACAGCAACTTCAGCACATCAGTTTTACACCACATATCTGTGGAAATCCCAAAGTCCTCAGTTTCAGCCATGCACAAAATTCAAAGTTCTAATGAAAAATCTTTAATCCTGAAATTATACTTCTGATTTTCTCTCCACAGATGCTGCCTGACCTGCTGAGCATCTCCAGCATTTTCTATTTTTTATTCTAAAAGTACACATTGATGCCATTATAAAAAGGTCTAAATCCATAATTATTTGAAGATTGTTCAACTTCAGTTATCTCTTCACCTGAAGAGGAAATATTTCCAGTGAGAATTAGCCAACAAAATAACATATCAGTCTGAAAAGCTCCCTTGGTAAATTTGACTTTAGTGACAACTACTGGATCAATTGACAATGCTTTCTCCAGGGCACAACCATACAGATTAAATGTACAACAAACAAGATGAAGGGTTCAGAAATAACATAATATTATGGATTTCTTTTTAAATTGACCTTGTCCATTATTATATTTTAAATGAAACGAATGTTGAACTTAATTTCATTCAGGCAGTTGAAATCCAGTTCATCTGTTGAGAATTTTCCATGTGTATCAGATTGTATGATACAACTGCCGTTAACCTGTTCCGTCAACTTCATTTGAAGTCACCATCGTTAGTGAACATAGTGGGAACATAGATGAGAACAGAAAGAAACATTCAATTAAATAGCAAAGTGATGATAGAAGTTTCCAAGGAGAGAGGTAAAGTGGAGATCTATTAGAACTGTTCAAAATTACAATAAAGCTTTTATACTCCGGCGTCCGATTGTTCAGAAATCCTGATGGCCCAGCATTTGGCTCAGTCGTTAGCATGGAATGTGAGTGGGGCTTCAGGGTGCAAGTGGGGTGGACAGCCAGTGGTGGGGTCCAGACTGTGGACCGGGTATTCAGTTGGAGCTAGGGTCGGGGTGGGGTCAAAACATCAGGAGTCAGTGAGGTGGAGCCGGGGTCCGGAGTGCTTTTTTACTTCCTGCTCACTTTATTCTGCTTTTATATTTCCTGTTCATTTTAATCTCACCAGTATCAGTGGAAATTTTGCTGTACTGCCGTGTAACATGTAACAAAGTGAAATAAAATTGTGTTTGGGATTAATAGTCCGGCAAATCTGCTAGTCCGGCGCCACCGATTGTGCCAGGTTATCAATTTTACTGTAGCAGGAGTTCTGTGTGAATGGGAAATAGTTTCTAATGGTCACACATCGAAGATTTAAGATAATCGACAAAAGGGCTGTTGGGACATCGGGAGATACACGTTTAATGAAGTTTCATGATCTCAAATAGGTGATCTGAAGGCTTGGTGGAAGCGGCTTGCTGTAAAAGGGGAAAATATAGGACTGTTAGATTAGACTCTGGCATCATGAATCTAATGGCCTCCATTCGTGCTGCTTGATTCAGCTGACTTGTTAACTAAATCTGAATGCAACAAATACAGCTGACCCATTCATTCAGAAATAAGAAACAGAGGCACGACTGTAACATTCAGGCCTTTCGATAAGAGCCGCTTCCCTCAGCGCTACTTCCCGCACCAATCTGCATATCCTTGGATTTCCTTAATATCCAACCATCTGTAGATCTTTGTCAACTTAGTCACAGTTGATCGCAAATGCAAAGTAAAAATGATTTTTGCTCTGAAAGGCGCGGCATCAAACGAATATGGTTGTGTCAATTTTTCTTTAATAGCGCCCCATCAAGCAATTTGGGACATTTTATTGTGTTGAAGAAGCTAGAGACATAGGGGATGCACTTTGCGAGGTTTCACTAATCACTACAATTATATTGCCAGCATGTCCACGCTGATATTTAAAAAAATCTACTGCCAATATATTTTAAATGGACAAATCTCTTGAACCAAATGTTAAAGAGAACAGTTACAATCGACGGTTACTATGTCATTGCTGAGTCTGAAATCATTTTTCATGGAAAGATTTGACAAAATAAAAGTTGGTGCAATTAATAAATCTCACCGGGTCCCGTCTCCTTTACTTTGGCACCAATCCACAGTGTTTCCTTCACACCAATGGACTTCATGAAGCTGGTCGTTTTCTGGTTATCTTCAATCGTCGCGATAGTGGCCAGAAACCCGAACGTTTGTCGGCACAGCTTCTCTGCAGCAGCCCACTGGAGTTCCTCCGGAACATAGATGTAGTAGTAATCCCGGTAAAGGAAACATGGCCCGTCCGCGGCCGGGAGCTGCGGGTCCAGGGAAGCTGAGAAAAGGCGGACACTTCTGTAACGACTAATATCGGCACTTGTTTTCAAATGCTGGGTCACGATGCTGGATCTACTCACCTGCCAGCAGACCAGTGACACAGAAGAACTGCGGGCAAAAACAAAACAGAAAATGTCATCTGCAATTACAAGAAACTTGATCACTGGCAAAAAAAAATTTGTAGTAAGATGAGAGAAATCGTTCTCATTTACCAGAATAGCCGAACATGGAAAGATCGCTCCCACGTGCATATCCTGTTTGGGAAAAGTAAGAAAAACCAAAAAAAAGCAAGCGTTTCCCCGAGCTGAACACGTTCTGCGCAAAACGGGACGTGCGGTGTTTAAGGCGTCAAGTAATGAACCCTGCGGTCTCCCTGCTGCCCCAGACTTTCGGCAACAATGAGCAGGCAATTGATTTCTCATTTATTCTGACTGTCACTCCCGACTCTGCGGGAGACCGCAGCAAATTTCCGCTGAAACGACTTCCCCGCTTCTCAGCCCACCTCTACGTGGGCGCACTAAACTTCTGTCTTACGGTTCAAAAGCACATGCAGATGTCAAATTTCCCGTTTCGCTGTAGCATTAGAAATTGTTCAAAATCAGGAATTTAAAACAAAACATTACTTTGTGAATTACTTGCCTTCACCATCGGTCATATACCCAGCCCTGATATTACTTTACACTTTATCGAAAGGTGCATTGAAAATTATGTTCTGGGGGCGTTCCGAAGAACAGAAGGGGTGAAATGCGCAGCGAAATGGTCTGGTGTTGCCCTACCGGATGCTTGAGCAACGCCGAGAGGGAAGCCAGACGGAATCCCGGGCCATCGGTCATTTCCCTCGCAGACACTTGCGCCCAAGCGGAGCCGAGTCGCCCACTGTCGCCGTCCCCCATCAGTACGCGCCGTTCTCTCCTCGCCCCTCTCCGATTCTACCTCCTTTTCACTTTCACGAGTTCAAACACTGCTTTTAGTTGTGATATTCTACAGTTTTGAAACAGTTGCAAAATCCCGCATCCTTTCATCCAGGAGTTTGTCCGAATCTGACTCTGGCTTGATTCCAGGACAACCTTTTGCCATAAAATGCGAAAAACAATATTTCATCGGGAAGGAAAGTGTGCAGCAGCCTATCAATAGAGCACTGCTAACCGATTGACAACTCAGTTAACCTATCAAGAGTGGTAATATTTCGGTACGGAGACAGATTGCAACGGGGAGTGAAACAAGTATCCGTTATGTTTATGGGACAAAAGTTCAAAGGTGCTGCGTCAAAGCAAGTCACCTTTGGACCCAAAGGACTGCAAAGAAAAAGAGTTATTGCTTCGATCAATGAGCTCAATATAACACCAGATGGCCAACCTTCATTTCCAGGGGCAGACACTGTTTCTGGTATCTGCACAACGGAACGAAACACCTTTTCAACAAGATTGAGATAGGTAACAGAAACGGACAGAGCATGCCAAGTGGCCTTTCCAGAGACAGGAAAACGGGATTAACACGTAAAGTTGTTGATTTTTTTTAAATCACAACTATGCAATAGATGTTAAGTAGCGAGGTTAAAAGATATTTGGAGGACAAAAAGAGAAACGGTAAAGATCTAAAATATGATAGAAATCAGGAGAGGTTAAATGACCAGAAGGAATGGGACAACTGAAGAAACAAAAATGTGCGCTTTGAGGAGCTACAAATAGGAAAAGCAGAAGCATTACCGACAGCTGCAGTCTGACGAGTAGCGACTGAACATGTAAACTCTGCAACGAAAGCGACACGATACAAATCGGAGAATTAAAAAAAATATCAGAAGGGAGAAGTGGTTATGATGTGAAGTTTGAGCAAGATAAAAGTTAAAAGAGCTTGCATGGAAGAGTGGGTAATTAAAAGTGAATCAGGGCGTCATGAAGGATAGTCAGCAGGTCGACCTGAGATGTCAACTCTGTTTCTCTTCTTACAGATGTGTCCTGACCCGCCGAGTATTTCCAGCATTTTGGTGTTTTTGTTTTATATTTTTGTTTGATCGTCATGGAGGATACCTTCATAATGCCGATAGAAAGGTGCGTGTGATTGCAGGTGGAATCACACTAGGAATGTTAGGGATGACTGACGCACGTAGTGGGAAGCAACATAATTCTGGATTAAAAGGGAAGAGGTGACAGGTAGACTGCCCTGTAAACAATTGCAAAAAAAGAATTCTTAACTGCGGTCCGGAGTACTGATAACAGAAGATTGCACCATGTGACTGAACGAGACCGATGGGAATGGAACAGAGCCCTGAAGGGAAGCAGAGTAGGAGGAAGGAGTGTGGCAGTCTTTGGGCTTTCACTGGATACTTGTTGACAACATACTTGCAGAAAAGTTACACAGAAGTCAAAGAAAGTAATGCAAGATTATGTGAAGTTGTCCAGTTCGCAGTGAAAGCAAGAAACAAATGATGGTCAATTATTCTTTAAAAAAAGCGAGAGATGGGATCCCTGTTGAACCAAAACAAAGAATTTATCCCAAGTGTAGGCAGACAGAGCTACAACTCACAAGTTCCCATAGCAACAGCTTTTATGTGGAGGACGCGACTGGAATCAATCGAGACGTTGTTCAAGGCAAGAATAAGTTCACTAAGGTAAAAGGAGGACAACGGTGAGCGTTTTGAATTTGTTGGGTTTCTGTTCAAGGAAGAATTGGGCTTCTTGGCCTTCCTGGATGTGTAATAATACTGGAAGCCAAAGAGAGAAGCAGACAATTAGAAACTGCCGATGTATTAGGTATATAGGTGGGTGTAAACTGAATCAAAAGGAAGAGAGGGCTTAGAAAAAAAAGGAAGAAATAAATTCCATGAACAAGAGTACGGTTTGATGATGTGACTACAAGATCAGTTCTGCTTGTGGATCTCGGGAAGGAGGTAGTAGAAGTCAAGTGAGATTGAGAAGATTGAAAATAGGTGGTCTTCTAGACAAACTCTTCAATAGAGAGGCCAGTGATAGCCAGAAAATAATGATTTAGTGTTCAGTGGTTGGTCACAGAAAGGAGGTGGTTGATGCTCAATACGGCCAAGGTCCACTTGCCAAACAACAACAGTGCCATTCTTGGCAAACAGTACATTAACAATATCAGGTTGACTCCATTTTTTTTCTCATTATATCTCATTGTCCTAAACACTTCCTACTTGGGATCACATCATACAAATTCACTGATTTGGAACAGGGGTTATGGGCAATCATAGCTGTTGCAGAGTAAACATTGTAAAACTGTTGTTCACCTTTTAGAATGCAATAATTCAGTATCAAGCATTGCATTCAAACCAGCAGCCTCCTAACTAGAAGCACTTCCAAACCAAAGTTTCACAAACAAGGTAATGACCAAGAGCCATTTATAATTTGCATTTATGAAGCAAGGAGGGAAAAGGGAAAGCAAATTTCAACAAAGTCCTCCTTGTGACAAAATGGTTGGAGCACCACTGTGTCATAACTAACGCCCTGTTTTGTCAGAAACATGCATAAGATCTTCTGGCAATACCCCCAATCCAAGCACTGCCATCTGTTGGATGATGTCATTGTCTAAATGAGAGACCACAAGGATACCCATAAGACCCACCACATGACAGGTACTGATAATTGTTGGACTGACCACTATCATCCACTCTGTCATTTCCAGCAGCTTAGCCCCAAACAACAATGGTAACAGAAACACTGGCAGAAGTAAATCAACTTTCAAGGTCTCAAAGATGCCATAAAGATAGGTCTTTGCAGTCAGAACCTCACAAACATCCTGACACCACCAATAATTGGAAACTACCCAATGCCTCAAGGTAAAAAAATCAGCTAAAAGGGGAATCTGAAGGCCAAAGTCCAACATAAAAACTATGACTTCAAGAACAAATGGTGGGTGAAATTAAAACAAAAGGACGTCCAGCAACTCATTGATCATCATTAAAATTCTGTCAATAGCCTATAGACCAGACACTCAATGATCCACCCCACTGAGAGCCAAGAATGTTGGCAAAGCTATCAAGTATCGATGCCTGCCAGAAGGAACACTTGAAAGAACTCAGTGACACTGGGTCCTCCATTCTGTTCCACGGCAAAATATCCAGTCCAGCCACAGCCACACCACCACCTCTGATTGACAAAGTCAGGAAGCTCACATGCCAGCTGAAAATAACAAGGTCTTGGGAGGCAATGGTATTCCTCTGAAGTTCTAAAACTTGGCAGAGAGGAACTTCAAGTCACAAATTCACCTCATCTTCCATGTCTGGGGAAAAAAAGGGCACGCCAGGAGGAACTGAGAGTTGTAATTAAAACAATCTTTTTGGCCTTCTGTCTTGGAAACAAATCTGACTATAGTAAATACAACAGGGTCTGGCAAAGGAAGTCTCACAAGGGTCCTCAAAACTCATCTGCCCCCACTGGCCAAGAACTGGCCCCTGAATCATAGTATGAATTCTAAAGGTTGAATGGACATGATCTTCACCAGACATCAATTGCAAAGCAGAGAACAGAATCAACAACTATGCCTGGCCTTTTCTGAACTCTCAAAAGCTTTGACTGCATCATTTGAGAGGTTCTGTGAAATATCTTTTTCAAGTTTGGTTCTCTGCAGAAATTCACCCCCATCTTTTGTCTTTAACATGATGCAAACCAGTGTTGACCTTAGCGGGTCAACAACCAAGATGCATTCAAATCTATATTTCTGAAATTCAGGGAGTAAAGAAGAGACCTGCAGTAAGGGAATAACCACAGTGGAAGGAGTTTACCAAGGACAAGGTCAGAAGTGAGGGACTAATTTGTCAGATCAACGCTGCAGAAATAATCACAGCAAATGGTGGGCCATAGTTTAGACAGATCAGAATTTGAAAGTCCAGTTTATGTAACTTGAAATGAGACAAAAGAGATATAAAGAATGACACTTTATGACACAGATAAAATATTAACCTACCACTGCACTGCGTTGAAGATTCCCAATGTCAGAAATTTTCCATCACAACTTCTAAATTGATAACATTCATAGAATTAAAAGTTAAGGAGTCTCTGCTTTAGAAGCAAGGAATACTTTATTTAAAAACCTGAAAGGTTTTCCCTGCACTTGAATTACATGATCATAAAGAAGCAAGGCACTTTTTAAGTACATATCAGTAAAGTCAACAGATGTGAGTAGTGGTGCAAATAAATTATATAGTCTTTAATGCTGTAATAACTCTAATGCAAGTGCTATTTATCTCTTTGCTTTTACTCTTTCAAGACTGAACAGTCAACCTTGATTCTTGAAATACAAGGAATGGCATGCCAGTTTAACCATTCAGTTTTTTTGTAAAGTTCAAACAAAATAATCCCTACCAAAATAAACAAATTACCTGAGCCCAGTTAAAATTCATTAGCTCCAATTCTAACATACTATTTTCTTTGGACCACACCGCTTGGCTGTTCACAAATGAGAAGAGTATGCTCGAAAGGATTATCCAGACACATTTTAACCATTGTACCATTATAAGTATTCCCAAGCTGTCAGCTGTATGGTAAAGCACACTTGAATAGTGTAGTTTGATGCACAACACAGAACAATACCAATCCACCACATTATATTCAAATTTTATGAGTTACATTAACCACTCCAACAACTTTTGAGAATTTGCAAACAATGGGCACTTCTGAGACTGTCAAAACCTTTTCATGCATTACCTTTGCAGCAGCAGAGAAACTTTATAATCCCATTATATTTATCTGAAGTGAAAGATCAATGTGCAAACCTATTGCACTGCAATTATTTTAACTTCAGTTTAAAGAACGAAACAGGAAGCTGTAATTATGGTGTGAGGAAGATGATAACTATGTTCATCATTATTTTTAGATATTATTGCATGCATACATTTTGTGCTTCTCTCTAAAACAACAATCTCACTTCTGTGGAAGAATCAGATAATAACATCACCTAAATGGCATCACTGAAGCAGATGAAATACACTGCAGTCTGATTCAGCCCAGATCATATGCACTTTCCCTGTACCAATTGTTCTTAAATGGACTCTGATCATTTTTGCTTGGGACAAGGGGGTAAGAACTCTGTGGCTGGTTTTAAACTAGGAATTGTAATTAAAATGGTTATCAGCAAAAGCTGGAATTTAATCTTTCACCACCATGCAGTAAAATTCAAAATATCTGAATTAAAAGTATGAACTTATCCAAGCTATTGTTAAGCCTGGATCACAAAGCAAAAGCTTTTCCCTCAAAAGCCTTGTGATCATGTGGCAAAATCAGGGCAATGCCATCAAGGCATTGACCCAGGTTCTGATGATGCAGCTCCTTGTCTCCAGATCCAAATATGACAGGCAGATATTCTGCCTATACTATCAAGGAGAGGTATCAAGGAGTATGGCAGCTCCATACCAGGTGGGGTATTAGCCCAGTTGACCTGGTGTTGTTCTCATTGGCTAAAAAACATTAATGTAACGAAAATATTATTCAACCATGTTTTTTGTGAAACATGGTACCAACCCGAGGGAGTAAAATGTATTTTGTATAAGGCAAAAGGGTGCATTTTCGGTACCAAAAGTTTACAAACATTCAATTCGGAGTTCAGTGATAAATAGCAACAATATTAAATGTACTTGTTTCATTTTCCAACAGTAAAAATATACAACCGATTCTGTAGATCGTAAAGCTTCATAACTCAAGTGCAATGAAACTATCATTTTATTGCTTATGATATTAAAAATTTGATGAATTTCAGATAGATAGTCTTTCAAACCCATTGTGCACTTCTTGGTTTTTCTGAAGTTGAAGTTGTTCCTTGGAGTGTGTATATGACTTTCTTAACTCCTCTACTGCACCAAGTAGCAGAGTTAACATCTGTAGAAGCCTTGATCTTTTCTTCATTCTTTTCATTGGTGTCAGAGCACCTTGGGTGTCTCCCTTTATCTTGGAGATATTCAATTAAATCAAGGAGAGAGCAGGCAGCCAGGTCTATTTCACTGAGTGCTAAATGAGATTCTTTTCTCTGCAATTTACTTTCTCTGACTGAGGATGCATTTACCTCATGACATGAGGAAGCCCAAAGCCTACCAACTTTACCAGCCACTTGCTTTACTGATGAACAAACCAATTCTACAAACTTTTTCAGTTGATCATTGGCTGCACTGTCACCTGCAAGAATTTACCAAAAACATGGATTAAAGCTTTACTTACACCATCAATGAGGATATAAAAATGCAATGCTAACAATGATGTCAGAATAGAAGAATTTGCATCTCCTTTTATAT
>JARFYF010000063.1:47584371-47595354 GCA_030265395.1 Rhina ancylostomus | reverse complement strand
CCCCACTTGGTTCTGTCTGCCCATCACCCACACACCTGGATTTTTCTCCCTTAATTCTTATCCTTCCCCCCCACCCCCAACCTGGCTCCATCCATCAACCCTCACTTTTTTGGTTCCACCTATCACTTACCACCCTCTATCTCCACCCTTCCCCAACTGGCTCCATCTGCCTATTATTTTCTTATGTTTCCACCTAACAGCCTGTCTCAGCACTCCCCCTGTCCCGCCTGTCTCCATCTGCCCATCATCCTCAGCCCCTCCCCCTGTCTGCTTTCACCCATCACCTACCAGCCTCCATTTCAGCCCTCCCTCTCACTTCTGTGTACTGTCCATCTTCCCTCTACCCCCTCACTTCCAATTCCGGATCTCCAACTGTTGACCATTTCTTTGCCCCCACAGATGCTGCTTGAGCCACTGAGTTCTTCCAGCAGTTTACGTTTTGCTGAAGGTGTGGAAGGCCAGCAAGATTACCCAGGACAGGCAAGTACAAGTGGGCAGGCAGTCAGCATGGCAATTGTGGGAAATGTGTCAGATCCAGCACAATAACATCAGTGAGCTCATTAGTCACAAGCTGCTTATGGGAATATCAATAACTCAGGTCTTAAAAATCTAAGTTTAACTATGAATGGTCCAAATTGTAAAAACTCTCAAGTTCCTCAATGCTGATGTACATACCCAGTGATGTTAATCAGTCATTAACAAAAATGCTCATTTCACAGACCAAAGAAGAATAACTAATCAAATATGCAAATACAATTTTTTTCCTTGAAGGTAATAAATCTACCAGAGTTTTAAAATGGATGTAATGCTGATGGCTATCTTCTTCACTCCCAAATTATTTAAACTGCAGAAAGGCAAAGAAGAAATCTGTCTCTGCAGTTGTTACAAATCTATAAAGGGAATTAGATTATGTACAAATTAAAGTTACCTACCCAATGACTACCCAAATACAAATATATTATCTTACACATCTTTTCAAAACTGAGCCTCAAGAGAGGAATAAAATATGAAGTAAAATTACTGCCAAGTTATAAATTGTCAAAAAGGAAGAGTGGAATAACAGCTTCAAAAGCAAATAGATTGTGAAGTATTTTTTAAGTCACAAAATATGCCAAGTTCTTCTGCAAAGTTTAATACATTCTCAAACATCTTGCATTGTACAAATTATGTTCAAGATCTGAAATGAGGTATTTAAAAAAATCCACAGTAATCACCCATTGATTAGACCTCAGTCAGAAAAGCTAGAGAGAACTAGATATAACATTGAGGCCCAAACTAATGGTTAATGACATTTTAATTGTTTTATCAGAACTTCTCCAGATTCCTTTTTTATGAGTCATGAATTGCCCATGGCAAGTGCAGGGATACCATGTAAATTTTGAAGAATTTACTTTACTTTCACAACACAGCTTATCAAGCCACAACAGCAATGGCACAAATCAGAGAAACAGCTGCACGTCAAGCAAAATTGGAACAAGCTTAAATCAGTAATATAGTATTTCATAGAAAGGTTTGACAAAGAATAGAAATCTGGATAATAGGCACAAAGTGAATACCTGTCAATTAATAATATATAGCACAATTGCAAGTACATTGTTCAAACATAGCAAAAGAAATCTTAAATAGTTTAATGTTATGATACTAATTTGGCATCGTTACACCATAAAAGACTAAACAAAATCAAAGTTTATTTATTGATTGTCCTTTACAAAAATGCAATCTATGTACTTTAACATAGAAACCTGCACACAACATTCACAAAAGACATTCGTGCATTGTGATTCTAATTCTAATTAACTAACTTCATGACTGTACCCAACAGACAAATTGTTTAACCAAAAAGGCGGCAGAATTTTAAATAAAGAATCTAAAGACCCAACAAAATAGATAATTAAAAGTAAAGTAGAAGTGAAACAGCACAAAAGGGCAAGAAAGAGAATGCAATTAAGTAAGCTTCAAATAAAACAGAAAAGAATAATACACCTTTGTAAAGGTCTCGCTAAGTTTTAATTCTTTTTCTACAGAAGAACACAATGTGGTGAAACACCAACGTGTTAACATCAACTCATAACAAATTCACATTGCACCAAAATTAAAGCTATCTCAGGCAAATTATAAAATGGAACAGTATGATAGCCTTGAAATAAAGTCTGTTCAAATCTAAAGCTTGAGTTTTATTTTATTATTTTAGCTTTTGGATCAATCTGTCTAATAGATCCCAGTGACCTGAAAATCAAGACAATCAGCAGGCTTTAACTGTGAAGTGCCACAAGGTGGCAGCTTGTTTGTTTTTGCTTTGTGCTGAAAAGGTCCATATTGCTGAAAAATGATTGCTGTTCATCTTAGACAACAAATACAGTGGATGAATTCTTGAAACAGATATTCTAATCATTCACAACTCGACAACAGAGCTTTACCTGATAGAGTTCTCTCATAGCTGCCAACTTGCATTCAAATTTGTCCAAATTCCAGAAAGTGCTTATGCCCAACTTAGTATTTTTAACCAGAACCTGAATTGGAGTTTTCAGGCTTTCATTTTTGTTGTCAGGCTCGTGTCTGCAAAACAAAAAAAATCTGTACTGTATGACCATTCAGTGAAGAAATAGATATAACCACACCCTTACGATAGGCCA
The DNA here is from genome assembly GCA_030265395.1 of Rhina ancylostomus. Classification (NCBI taxonomy): domain Eukaryota; kingdom Metazoa; phylum Chordata; class Chondrichthyes; order Rhinopristiformes; family Rhinidae; genus Rhina; species Rhina ancylostomus. The sequence goes on along the minus strand of JARFYF010000063.1, from coordinate 47,592,721 downwards.
CAAATTCTAAAATTTAACCTGGAAGGATTCCGACCTGTTGTGAAAATTAACTTTGTTACAATGAAAAGCTACTGTTAGATATTATAAAACAGCTGTTTTTCCAAGCAGTGGATTAGGTTGGCACTTAAAGACATTTTAGCCCAAAGAGGCAAGAAAAGTGGCTTATGTTCATGTCTCTCAAATCAGGAAAGCTCCAGTCCTATTTATTTTACGACAATAGAATGAACAGGACATACTTGCCCAGTAGATGGCAAAATAAAAGATAAAACATCTGCACTGTGTGCTCTCAACAATGACACGATCAAAAGCCTCAGAGATGGACACTTCAATTATGATTCAATACAGTTCACACCTGAAACCATGCTCCTGTATTCAATCCTGAACTGCCCTGCCCATTTAATGTACACCCATCCTTATGGACTACCTTAATTTTTAATCGTCAAACATCTCAAATTCTACAAGTGTAATCTAGCTATTGCGCATGTCCCACGGGCTCACCATTTAAAACAAATTACACAAGTACATCTTATTATGCTGGTGTAATTAAGCCATTTGCATTCATGCGATCAGAGATATTGCCTTTGCCCTATAAATCTCTCCTCCATTTTCTCCCCAATTAAAAACTGTATTTCTCACTTTGCCAGTTCTGTCGAAGGGTCCTGGACTCAAAACATTCACTGTTTCTCCTTCTGCAGATGCTGCCTGACCTTTTAAGTATTTCCAGCATTTTTCATTTTTATTTCAGATTTCTAGCATCTGCAGTTTTTATGATTTTAATGTCAAATTGTAGTTGTTCCATGTAATAATTGTATTAATCTATCATTATGCTCTTTGTGGTTGATCACCCAAACTAAAAATTGCACACTGGAAAAAAAACCATATGCTGATGCTTTCCATAAAGGATGCACGAATCAGCTATTTCTACTTTTGGAACAAATTCACAGCAAATTTGCTTTTTTTTTAACCCTTTTAAATGGGCTGTAGGTTATTATTAACAACTGAAGAGAAGCATTACTTTTGTCCTTGTATATTAGTTTTAATATTACACACAAAGTTAAAAAATATACACAGATGCTTTAAATTCTGATGAAATTGCCACAAGCTCAAATTTCTTAAGCTTAACTGTTACCTTATCTGTAAAGATGTATAAATGACCAGATATCCAGATTTTATACATGAAGGCTAAAGGTACATCTTTACTCAGTTAAGTTTAACCAACTACATTTAATTGAATAAAAATCGGACCATACCATAAGCTATACAAGAATGCATCAAAATAATAATCGCCAATCAATAATTTCCTAATTCACATGTTTACAATGTCAAGCAAAAAAGAATTACAGCAATAATTTGAAATGAAAATCATCTATCTCAGTCTGTTCAACAATAAGGTGATTGTCTATTTTACACAGGGGCTATTTTTGGCAATACTAACCTGCTGAAAACAGTGTGCTTCCTCAAGTTGCTGCTAATAGTATTAGCTTCCTGGATCATCATTGAAAGCTTCATGGAGCTCCAGTGCGAATGGTCTGAAACACAAAATAGGAAATAAATCAATTAGGCCTGCCATGGAAAATACACAAAACATGTGCTTCATTGTATTCATAACATAAAAGGGAATACAAAAAAAGTCACAGAAATGACAAAAATTGGATAATTGAATCTTTTTATTTTAACAAACTTTCTTTCTATGTTATAAAATTGCTTACAGTATCATCCTGCATTGTGAGAAATGCATCTTACTGCTCCTCCAAAATTCCTACTTTCTTACACCCAAGAAAATATCCTGATATGTCTTTGTGGGGCCTAAAATGAATAAAGCTGGCCTTATACATTTGTCCACTCATCAAGTCTACAATTTCTTCATATAGTTGCACACTCACATAGTCCACAATTGCCAGTTCAAGCTCTTATTTTTGCATGGTTTCAAATACATGGAATGCCTTACTTTAAGTATTGTGGGTTTTGTTTTAAAAAGAAAGTATTGTTCATACAGTACTCCACTTTCTTGAACTTTCCAATAAAATTTGTTACCACCAATAGTGTACCAAAATAGCTGTTGCCACTTATACCCTTCTTGTGCTCACATAGTTGAATTATTTATAGTTTTGTAAAGGAAGAGAGGTAAAGTGATTTGAAACAGGTTCTGAAGAACGCTAACCAATTAGAACTACATCCCACATACATTCAAAGTACCAGTAAATAATAATTGTAACTGACTGCTGCAGGTAATATTCCGGAGGCAAATTCAAAATGAAGTTGGTGCACTGCTGAGAAAAAAACACTTGAAATTAATGCATGCAACGAGACGGGAGTGCAAGCTGGTTCCATATCGTCAAATGTGCAACGCAAGCATCACTTCAAGGACGCCTCTGAATAGCATACAATTTGAGATCAAAGTCCAGGCATGGCACAGATAGGCATAAATAATTTGAGCAGTCACTGTGAAATACTTTAAAATGCAACATACTTGTACATGAAGTAATACTTCGAGCCTCCCATCTCTTTTTCCGTTCTTGCTGCATCCGCTCCAAATCTTGGGCCATCTTTCTCTTCTCTGCCTCCAGAGCATCCAGGAACTTTACATGCCGTATATTATGATCTTCCAGAGCCTGGGAGTGTATTGTAGAGCACAACTGGTTAAGCCAGCAACCAAATCAAAAGAAATCAGGTACTCACTCTCCAAAACACCCACCACTTACCTTCAGTAATGGCATTAAAATAACACTGATGATGACTGTGTGATGAAAAACTAAAGTGAGTGTGGAAATTGCATATTTAAATTCTGAGTGACCAGTAACCCAAGACAGACTAGTGTGGATTCTGAGCCAGTCTGCCATTTCATGCTGAGTTGGTGAATCCTGGAAGGTTTCCAATGACAGCCACAGCACCAAAAATAGCACAACATTGATAAGTGCATGCGTGCAGACATTGGGATAAGGCAGTATAGGGCTGGATCGCAAGGTAGAATCACCTACAAGTAGTCTCCTTCAACATTCACATCCGACTAATAATCACTTGAATGTCATGTGTGTCAATGTAACCTTAAGTTTTTTCTAAAGAGAATGACAGAAGGAAATTACCAAGAAAACTGGGGGAGAAAATACAAGAGAAGTGTGTATAATGTGAGACAGATTTCTCCATCACTCCCCATCCATACCAATACTGCAATGCTGCAGTCAGAACCATCAGAATACTCTGGGTTACATCTACCCGAACAAGGCATCAATAATGGCCTACCAGTGCTTACGATGTCTTCTGATACTGAAGACATAGTGGTTATAGGCCATCTGAAGATACAAGATACCTTCAGCTAGAAGTCAGAATGTGTCAAAAATTTAAACCAGAAACAGTGCTTGACTCAAATAAAATTCTGAATTATTTAATCTCCCTGCTTTTAACAGTTAAGGATTACAAGTTATGATGCATATTGCAAATAATCTCCTTTCCACTGCAAAAGCAAATAGTTTTTGATTAATGCAGATCATGGGTCTCTATTGCAAAGAAAACAGTGTTTTGATTTGCTGTCAAACTCCCAACTATAATCCAAATCCCTAATGTAGTTTTCTACTTCTGTTTACTTGCTTATAGTAAATCCTGATTTCAAAACTGAAAAATTATTCAGATGGCCAAATACAAACTACAATTTAAAAACATTAAAAAGCAAATCACGTCAAATGAAATAAGATCAGAAATGGTTTAAGTCACAAGACAAATAAAAGGGTTCTACTGCAGACAATATTATCATTTTCTAAACATAAAGGAGTAGGGCTGTAAATTTATTAATCATTAAAACATTTTTAAATCTTATTGTACCTGTCTTGTGGCTGAAGCCTCCATTTCGAGGCGTTTCCTGTTCATCTCCAGTTCTTGTTCAAGTCGTCTGTTTGCTTGCATCTCCTTTTCAAGCTGCTTTTTGACATTCTGCAGCTCTATTTCTTTCTTTTTTCTACTTTCGTTCACCTGAGCAGTTAAGCAAGATTAGGTGATGCACAAATTGATTAAGTTTTCACACTGATAAAAACTGAATGAAGTCTGAATAAAGTCTGCAATACTCATTCCCAGTTAGAAAAAGTCAGACAGAACTTCTTAAGCAGTAACCAGTGGATGAACACCAAGTGCTACTAGGTCAGGACATATCTTACTTGCCCAAGCCAATGTTCATTGCACTATATTGCAAAGGTCAGAGTACATGTTAGTATTAAAAGTCAAGCAGTCTTTTATAAGTACAATTATATTCAAGTTCCCTTGAGCGCCAAATTGCTTTAAATTATTTTCCAGTGCCCTTTTTATTTGTATCAATAAAATGACTGCTGTATATTCATTTCACAGTAAGACATTAGCTATTGTTATTCCAATCCCTTGTCTTTTAATTTGTTTATTAACTTCTTCTCTGACACTGTGTTGAAGGCTCCTAAAGGTCCAAATACACAATAATGGATCCTCCACTATTCTGCAGGTTGCAATTTCAAAGAAGCTCCTACAGATTTGTCAAATGTAACTTCCCTTTCGTAAATCCACGTTGGTGGGAATGAAGGCTTAGTTAATGAACAGTGAAGAGAGAAGGAATAAACAGGTCATTTTAAAAGACAAGAGCTATTGGGGTGCTTGCTGTAGGGATCAGTGTGGAGCCCCAGCCGTTCACAATTATATCAATTATTTCAATGCAGGAACCAAAATAAAAACAGAAAATGCTAAAAATACCCAGCAGATCAAGTAGCATGTGTGGAGGGAGAAACAGTGTTAATATTTCAGGTCAATGCTCTTCCATTGTGGAAAAATGTGAAGTTGTCCACTTTGGGAAACAAAATAGAGAAATACAGTATTTTTTAAATGGCAAGAGATGGAATATATATTGGTGTTCAAATGGGCTGGATCCCCTTGTCCATAAATCATTGAAAGTTAACATGCAAATACCAAAGCAATTTGGAAGGTACACGATGTGTTGGCCTTTGTGATGAGTCGATTTGAGTAAAGATTTCTTACTGAAATTATATAGGGCCCTGATGAAGTCAGCAGCAGTGTGAAGGTCCTGACAGAAAACAAGATGAACAGCAACAACAGAAAATGTTGCAAATGCTCAGAGGATCAGGCAACATCAATGGATGGAGAAACCGAACTGTTCAGTTAATATATATCAACCCAAATACTAAGTGTTTTTTTCTCTTTCCACAAATGCCATCTGATGTGAGTGTTTCCACATTGTTTTTTTTAGAAAAGCCTCCCAGATTTCTTATATGAACAAATGATAACCACATTAGAATAACAAAAAAATTACCAATTCCTTTTCAAGCTCTCTTATTTTATTTTCATACAGAGATTTTTGACTGGATAATTCCTCTTGAGCCATTTGTTTTGCAAGTTGGATACCTTGCATCATCTCTTGTTTAGCTTGCAAACGTGCCTCTTCAATTTCAATTTCAAGTCTATAAATACAATTTCAGGAAAATATAGAGTTGCAAAGCTACTAAAAATACTGAAGTAAGATCAGCTTTTCACTCTTGCAAAATAAAATTAGAATAATACTCCAGTCGTCAACTCTATAGGCTTACATTATACAATATGCCAAAAGAAAATGAGTGGTAAAGTGTAATATTGTGAGGTCAGAAAACCTGTAACAAGGTTCCCCAAACACCTTCTGGTATTTAACTACAGTGTTTCTCTATGTGGGGTTCCCATGGATTGGCTAGCAGCCCATCATTAGATTTTATATATGATTCACAGTGCAAATCAACATAGTGGATTGGAAGAGGAAGAGAGATAGTTTTCTCATATTTACCTCAACCAAATCTCTCAAATTCGTATCTGTCAGATCTCAATCTTTTTTGCAATGAGGAAGGCTAGTTTTTGTGTCTTTTCTTTGAGATAATTTTATGATGTTAGTTAGCAACTAATTTACACACAAAAAGAGAATATCATATGTAGTCATAACATTCAGTGCTCCCTGGAGATCTCTCCAGGACTGTCACTTTTTTTTCCTGTTCAAATCATAAATATGTATGACAAAATGAGGATTGTAGACCCAAGTTTATTTCTGATATGGAGTCAGAAGGAAAAGTAAACAATGATGAAGAAAGCAGCAAATTATGAAGGGAAAGGCACATTCTGGTATAAACTTGCCTTACATTCCCTTTAATTTAGAAAGTTGAGGGGTGACTAATAGTTCTTGAAAACACTTTCCTCTAGTGAGGCAATCCAGAACAAGGGGGCACAATTTTAAAGGCTATTAAAAGTAAAAGTACTTTTACCCAGACAAAATGTAATGGGAAAAATAGAACTCTTATTCAGGTAATAGAACCTTGCTACAATAATATTTTCCGTATGGGAGATTTTTTGTCATGTAATTATGTTATGGGGAAAAGGTACAGAGCAGAAATGATCTTATTTACTGTTAGAACAGGCTCAATGAATTGACAGCCTTCTTCAATTTCTGTATTACTTATCAACATTGCTGCTACTATCTTGTTGAATCCCCTTCAACATGCTCTTCATATCCTTTATATTTTCCTCAAGTTAAACACGAAAAATGGAGAATATTCTAACTCCCAGTTTGTGTACATTCAGCATTATCTGTACTCTTGCACTCAATTATAAAACCTACAAGATTTGGTTTAATATTCACAGCTTGATCAGTTGTTCTCCCACATCCAAGACTGGCATTTCAAATCCCCCTCATCACCATATTCTGGGGAGGGAGGGAGGGAGGGAGAGGGAGGGCTTTCTTGAAACAAACTTCCCAGTAGTGCTATCATGATAAAGTTTATATATTCATGTTGTCAATGAGCTTCCTCCACAGTACTTTAGCAAATACCTTCTGAAAATCCATGTGTGAATTTTCAAAACTCTGCATTTTTCCTCCCCAAAACACACCATCTAGTGACTACAAATATATCAGACTATGAAGTATGTTTTGTAACCCGCATCTTTCAAAATAATTATTAATTAATCCTTTATTACAACCACTGACAAAACTGGTAGAACTCTAATGTTGAATACACAATCAGCCCAGATGCTACCTATTTTGGGATGCCAAAGGAAATTGGAAAGGGAACAGGGGAGACTGTTTCATATCACATGTTATGGTCTTTCATCAAAGACCCATTTAAGGCAAAAAATACACTATGTTGCTATCTTAAATTAATTTTACTTCACCCATTTCCTAATAAAAATATTTACAAATACAATAAATTTTTTGGATTCTCTTTGGATACAATTTCAATTGCAAGTAAAATTACATATTGCTGAATGGTACTAAACTCACACCAGTTATGAGTCACAAAAAATGCAGTCCTCCAACATATATATGCACAGCAGTGCATTATACATAACAATGGAAATATAACATTAACCTCATCTAGTGGCAGGGCTGATTAAACAAGTCCAGAATATTGCAAGGAAGGAGAATTCAAAAATTAACATATTTACTTGTATGTTCAAGTAATTATAAAATGTAACTCCCTTATTGCATAATTTTGAAAACTGTAAAATATGGGGTAAAAAAAACAAACAGCTGGATGAATTCAGCAGGTCAGGCAGCATCTGTGGGAGCAGAGGGATGGTCAAGGTTTCAGGTCAAGACGCTGTACGAGGACCAGGATATTGCACAAGTCCTGATGCAGGGTCTCGACCCAAAACGTCAACCATGCCTCTTTCTCCACAGTTGCTGCCTGGCCCGCTGAGTTCCTCCTGCAGTTTGCTCTTTGCTCCAGATTACAGAATCTGCAATCTCTTGTGCCTAAATTAAAAATGGGGTAGTGGACATTATAATGCAAATAGTTTATAATGAGAAATATTTCCATTGCTGTTTCCAAATTTCAGTCAAAAAGGTTAATTGTCAGTAAAGAATGCATCCGTTTTTAAGCAGTTCATCAAATGTTTAGAAATAGCTGTGAGGATTTTGTTTTACCTTGCCAGTTGAGCTTGAAGAAGTTCATTTCTTGCAAATTCAAAGTCTTTTGGAGTATCTCCAAGGAGTGCATTCCCAGAAGATGCTCTTTGTCCACTCTGAACTTCCAATGGATTATTAAATTTGAAGTAATGATCTCCACCAAGTATTACTCTGTCTCCCTTTAAAATGTACAATATATGTTTATAATTGTACCAAACATCTTACTGCAACTGACATATTTTCTAATTTAAACAAACATTTAATCAGTGCACCCAAATTTATATGATCAATCCTAACCAACACCCAGTGTGGGGTTCTCCTCCCACACATACTCACCTGTTCTTCTGGTTTTCTTCTCCGTTTCTTTATCCCTTCCATTCCCTGTCCCACCTGGTTCCATCTGCCCATCTTCCCCACACACCCCCTCCCCCACCTGGTTCTGCCTATCATATCCTAACCTCT
>JARFYF010000063.1:47512139-47523199 GCA_030265395.1 Rhina ancylostomus | reverse complement strand
CCCCCCCCCCCCCCCAAAAGAACGTGGTATGTTTGTGTTGACTGATGAAAAATATTTTCGGATCTCTTTTTGTGCTGCTGGTTGGAATGATGGCATTGTATATTGAAATGTAAGGATAGTTCCATGCAGTCTGCCGGGGGACCTCAGTGGGTCAAACGGCATCTATGGGAGGAAAGGAATTATCGATTTTTCGGGTCAAAACCTTGCTCTTATTGCAGGGTTTTGACCAAAATATAGACAATTTCTTTTCTCCCACAGATGCTGCTCGATCCACTGAGTTCCTTCAGCAGATTGTTTGTTGCACCAATTTGTAGCATCTGCAGTCTCTTGTGTCTTCAAAGTTAATTTCATAATTCTTAGTGAAGGAGAGGAACTATCAAAGGAAAATTAATTGCTGAAATCCAAAAGAAATGGCTTGAATAGACCCTTCTCATTAACTGCTCTTTCGAATTATAAGGTAATTATATTCATTGAAGAAACAAAGAATGTGAGAGGACTTGATCCTGGTTTTTTACATAAGTATCAATTGACGAAGTGTGATGAAGTCAGACTATCCATCTAGGACTATGAGTTGAGCTTTAGAAGGTTCAGGTACACAGTGAATCAGGCTTGAGTAAGAGTTAATATTATAAGACAGCATATTCATGAAAGGATCTCTACAATGAAGAGCAGTGTCTGAATTGAACACAGCTTTAATTTGAATTTTATTCCAATTTATAATTGGAAAATTGTCATTTCATTGAGGCAAATGTGAATGAAGTAAAATAGTCACCAGAAGACAACATTTGCAGTTTAGTTGGTCTGCTGTCAAGTATTTATGCTCTTGAAATTTAGAGGTGAGCTTCTGTGGAGAGTCAGGGCTACTGGTGGGCTGTTGTAAGATTGGGAAACCTAGAAGAAAAAAGTTCATGATTATCTTGCAATAAAGATACTAGATGCCTTTTAGGTGGGGATTCCACTAATAGGCACTTGAATTGAAAGGGAAGGAGGGTGGTGGGAAGCCTGTCAGGCAATAAGCCCACATCACAAGTGTACAAGTGTCTGGAACAAATTGGTGTAGTGAGGGAATGATAGAGGGACATGAGGGAGTGGTGATGTGGATCACTGCACCTTGGGAGTGGTGTCAGTGGTGGGGAGGTGTGAAGTTTACTTCAACAGATTGTCTGTCTTGGAGGAAACTCTTCTGCTCCTTTGGGATGGTAAGTAGTGCTTGTTGCAAAGCTGTTTATGACAAGGATTCAAACCTTTTTACCGGCGTTAAGTTGCCTGTTTCCTGAGGCCAAGGAAACAAGGGGACTTGTGAATAAAGGTAGACTATCTGTTAGAATGAAAGCAGGAAGCCTGAGTGTCCCATTTCAACAACCACCATGTGTCACAAGGGCATCTTCCACTTTCTACCACCATTTTGCCACCATTAAAACTGGAAGAGAATGGGTTTGAGGCAGGTTCAGTTCCTGTTTCAATTTTTATTCATTTTAATCTGTGGTGTGACCCCAACCTGTCGAAAGGGAGATATGATTTATACCAAAATGTAACTTGTTTTCACCTAATTAAAGAAGCTTCTTGGGAATCTTTTGGCATCATTCCACTTCACCGAAATCGGCTGGTAGGAAACTCACTGCTGCTTCCTGTTTATTTTGCCAAATTAAAAGTTCAACCTGATCCATGTCATCATTTGATCCAGAGCAGGTTAGTCATGTCCTGACGGTCGTACATTGTAAGCAGTTTTTGATAATACAGATTCATTTGCTGTCTGCAGGTCCAGATATTCATGAGGTCGGCTTCAGCCCCCATTTCAAACTTTTTTTCAAATAAGTATATCTATATGCATGTCCTTGTTGAGGAGCCAATCATTGCCAAATAAACTGATCAGTATCCAGACCACTTGTCAAATGGCTGTATGTACTGTCTTTGTTTATACATCAGCACTTTGTGATTCCAAAACTGATAACTATTTGTAAGTTTCAGTACATTCAATCAAAGTATTTATTAGCTAATATTTCCTTTTGTGTATTTAAACATCATAGTGTGCTTATGAATGCCTGTTAATGTTTCAAGAACATTATAGGTCATACTTATATTTATTTGGGCAGTATATTGGTTACAAATGTGGTATCCATGATTTGTCATATTTCATGGGAGGTCCATGCCCCTGTCCCTCATGGACTGCATGCTGTTATTCCAGCTTTTGAGGCCAGCTGCCTTATTCCGTGAAATATACTTTGACTGCCTCTAAATGGTATGTATACTTTGTGAATAGCTGATAAGTATGGAAGTGCTCACAATAGTGTTTCACATATAATGATAGGTTGAGATGACAATTTTATTAGTGAAGAACCTGGCTCAGCAGAAATATCACTGGAGAACCTGAAGCAAGAAAATGTGCTTTCTACATATTTGAAATTAAAGTCATCATTACAGACATTCTTGGCCTGAAGCTGGAATGTGGCAGTGTTTTCACTTGTAACGCAAACTGCTGATTTGAACTGTTTGGATGAACTAATTTATGACTGCTGTTCATACATATCATGAATCATAAATATGGAATAAATACTTTGTTTCAAAGCATTTAATTTAAAGGTAACTGACTGGTGAGCTGGGGTTGAAAAGGTGAATCCTGTTTGGTTAAACCATTTGGGATTTGGGCAATACCAGCAAAGGCATCTTTCATTGTCCATCCCTCATTGCAGTCTACATGCACTGGAGCATTGCTCATGAACAGGAGGTTGTATGACTTGGAGGGGAGTTAGGAGATAAAAGGATTTCCGTGCACCTTGTTTTTCTAGACAGAAGAGGTCTTGAGATTCAAAGGTGGCTTGGCTGTCTGCTGGGTGTGCATCCTATATAAAAATAAAACTTGCATTTTTCAAAATGAGGTTGAAAAATACAAGTTTTTTTTTCTCATTCTTGGGATATGCCATCAAAAGATGGTCGGGAGTTTTCTTCTTGATGTGTTGCAATCCATGTGATGAGGATGTTCTAAGAATGCTATGGATAAGTAATTTTAGGATATTATGTGGTAACAAAGAAGGACCAGTCTTAATGTCTCTGCCTGATTGGGATGTAATATGAATGTGATGACATCATGGCACTCGGGCAACAAGTTCTGAAACAGCACAGGAGCAGCCATTCAGCCCATTGTGCTTTGTTGTTCCTTGTAAAGCTGTCCAATTGGTTCCAGGATGTTTTATTTTCCCTTTTAAGTATTTATCCAATTGACATGTATCAGTTATTTTTGAATTGGCTTCAACTGTCCTTTGTTCCCTATTTTAGATTTCCATTCGATTTGCTACTATATCATGAATCTTGTGTCTTTGAGCATCTTCTTTCGTTATTTTATTTTAGTCCCTATATCTTTTAATCTTTCTGAGGAATAGTGACTTCTGATGTACTTCCTACTCCCCCCACTCCCCCCAATTCCCCCAATTCAATGTGATTTTCGATGTGAATTACCTCATTTTGGATACTGGACATCGTTGGCAAGGCCAGTATTTATTGGCCATCCCTAATTGCACTTGAGAAGGTCTTGGTGAGTTACTTTCTTGAACTACTGTAGTTCATCATAAAAGGTAGACTAGCACTGGAGACAAAAGACATTCACTAAGTTAATTCCTGGCATAAGATGATTGTTCTACATAAATGGAAAAGAAATTCCATAACATCATAGAAGATCAGGATATTTTTAACACCTGTTCCCTTGTTACTTATTTGATCACCAATCACAACTTAATTTACTTATTACAACACAACGGAAGCCATTTGGCCCATTGGTCCACATCTGCTCTGGGCAGAGCAATCCCTTCAGTTCCATTCCCCCTCTTTTTACTTTCCCTGCAGCCTTGCAATTTAGTCTCTCTCAATTCTCCTTTGATACTTCTGCCACTTACCGATACGAAAGGGTAATTTATAATAGTCAGTTCAACTGCCACCTGATGGAAGTCCACACAGTTGCAAGGAGAACATGCAAACTCTGCAAAGGCAGCACTCAACTTCAGGATCGAACCCAGGTTCCTGGAGCTGTGAGGCAGCAGCATGGTCTGCTGCATTACTTTGCAGGACTGCAGAGCTTCAATTTGATGAAAAACGCAATGATGCAGGCCAGGCAGCATCCATGGAGAAAAGCAGGCGGTCAGTGTATCAGGTCAGACCCTTCTTAAAGACTGAAGATAGGAAAAGGGGAAGTCCAATATGGAGGAGGGAAAAGCAGAGCAGTGATGGGTGGACAAAAGAGGGGAGGTTGGTTGGGCACAAGGTGGTGATGGGTAGATGCAGGTAAGAGAGAGAGAAGTGCGGGGGAGGAGGGGAGAGTGGATCCACCAGGGGATGGGTCAAAGGTAAGGAGGAAAAAAGTGGTAGCAGAGAGAGAGAGAGGCTAGGAAAGGGGAGAAAAGAAGAATCATGGTTGGGGAGTGTGTGTGGAGAAGGGGTGTGGGGATTACTTAAAGTGGGAGAATTCAATGTTCATGCCTTTAGGGGTGCTGTTCCTCCAGTTTGCATTTGGACTTCTGGCAGTGAAGGAGGCCAAGGACTGATGTATTGGTGATGGAGTGAAAGGGGGAATTGAAGTGACTGGCAATGGGCAGATGCAGATCATGGTTACAAACGGATCGCAGGTGTTCTGCAAAATGGTCACCTAGTCTGCATTTGGCCTTGGCAATGTAGAGGAAGCCACACTTGAAGCACCAAATGCAGTCAATGATATTAAGGGAGGTGTGGATGAATCTCTGTCTCACCTAAAAGGACTGTTTGGGTCCCTAGATGGAGGTGGTGCAGGGGCAGGTGTTATACCTATGGAGGGGGCAGTGGAAAATCCCTGGGGTGGGAGCCAGATGGATGGGAGGGAGGAGTGAACTCGGGAGTCACGGAGAGAGCGGTCCCTGTGAAAGGCAGAAAGGGATGAGGAGGGGAAGATGTGCTTTGTGGTGATGGTGGAAGTGGCAGAGAATGATGTGTTGGATATATAGGCTCGTGGGATGAAATGTGAGGATAAGGGGGACCCTATCCCTTTTGGGTCTGGGAGGGGTGGGGATGAGGGCAGAGGTGTGCCTCCCTTCTTTTGTCCACCTATCATTGCTCTGTTCTTTAGTTCTATATATTGGGCTTCCCCTTTTCCTTTCCTCAGTCCTGACTACCTGCTTTTCTCCATGGATGCTGCCTGGCCTGCTGAGTCCCTTCAGCATCATAGTGTTTTTCATCTTGATATTCAAGCATCTGCAGTCCTTTGTTTCTCGAGCTTTGATTTGATCTGTTGCCGATGAGTTTTGCTGGTTAGTATGAATGCAGTCCTGTTTTGTAGATGTGATGCAATACTTGATGTGGCTCCAGCTACAACAACAAACAGGAAAAAAGTCTGCTTAGTAAGTACTTTATGCACATGTCTAAATGGCTGCAATGTACTTTCCACAGGAACAACTCCCAAACCAACAACCTCCTTCATCCACAGGAACAAACCATTAGGTACATAGAAGCACCTGGGAAATATGTAAAAAAAAGATAGGGATAGTTTCAGAAATCAGCCATTGCCATCTTTCTTCATCCTTCTGTTTAAATGTAGTAAGATCTTTGAGACGAGCACTGTTCTTCCTGGTTATGGCATTCTTTTTATGACTTTTGCACCAGTAATAATTGATAAAGGAACATATTCTGCTGCTGAATATTTGTAGGTGTTGCTTGATAGCACAGGAATGCTTTGTCTAATGGAAGCATCTCTCACGTATATTTTTGACCAGTATTTGTTAGAATAGGGACATCTTTAAAATGGGATTTCTTACCTGCCAATTCTCCTCCTCCACCTTAGGCAGTGCCTTGGGATTAAGGATGAATTGTTGCCACTCTGGTTTTGTAGGTTCAGATGTGGCGAATGCAGAGACCTAAGACCCTTTCACAGATGGGGTAGGAAGTGGCTGACAGGATGGGTGAGTGGATATTTTGTGAGGTGGTGCACTTCATTCATCACTTATACAGAGGCTTCTTTGTGCTCCCACACATGGGCTTGAGGTTCCCAAACCATCCTGAATGCTCCTCCACTTTGAGGGTCATAGCCAGAGGTTCCCAAGAGTCAATGAGGACGCTGAACATCTTCAAGGAAGCTTTGAGCACCCCTTGAGTCTTTCTTTCTGTTCACCTTGTGATCTCCTTCCACAACAGTACTTGGAATACAATATACGTAGGCTGTTTTTATGAATAGGTCTGAGGGTCTCCAGGTGTTTAGCCTGCAGAATGGTGCTGATCTGAATGTCAAGTTTAGTTCATTCCCTCAGTACTCCCAGTAGAGAGATTTTTTTGGGGCTTGAGCACCAGAGCTTAAAGTGAAGAAGCCGCAGCACATAACTGCAAAGTTTGGATAGCTACCACTCTTGGGAGAAGAAGATCTTTTGTACTATCTGTAACTGCCATTTTCCTAATCTGTTGCAGATTTGTAGAGTGTTTAAGCAGGAATTTAAGTGAATAGCAATTTAATTACTTCCATTTCATTAGAGGCAACAATATGCTGAGATAAGCAAAAGGTAATTATGTTCCATATACCCAAGACAAATGTATAAAATCTAAACTACATGGTTTTAAATTGATGCATTAAGAAAGCTATAATGGTGACTGTTTAGTCCATAGAAAATTTTTTTCATGATCGATATAATTGCATTATAACCATTACAATGATGGGAAGAAAATTCCTCTATTTGTCATCAGTTATGTGGAATTGCATAAAATATGCAATATAGAAACACACTATTCTGTCCAATTACCCTATACTGGGATTTATACTCCTGAAAGTGAGGCTTTGCCCATTCCATCTATTCTTTTCAACCTTTCAGCATATCTTTCTGTTCCATTCATCTTACAAACCTGGAAACCTTTGAGTTTGTTTTTCCAATAGACTGTTGGAAAGTGGAAATATTTTGCAGACACCTTTTGATAATGCTTACATTTTATTGTTACATAAATTGCAATTGGCGCTAGTTTGTACTTTTAGCTTTTGTTATTGGCTTGCCTTGAAAGAGCAGAACTTGCTGTGTAAAATGTTTGAATTGATAGCGTCGATTGGATTATCTGTCCTTTCTTAATTAAAAACCAGAGAGTTGAAATGAATAAATTTCACAAAGATTGAGAATACCATTGTGTTGCAACTGTAGCAGTGATTTCACTCCCTATCCAGAAAAGTAACACTAAACATGTTTGCAAACGTGATTTTAGTAACTGCTTCCACTCCTCCCTATGACCAAGAGTAAATGAAATTCCAGTAATCACCACAGCAGTCTTTGCCCAGTTATTGGAAGTACATGAAAATCAATCTTGTATATATCACCATACCGCAGAGCAGTGGTTGGAGATTGGTTCCTGCTTAAGGTTGCCCTGGTCTTCAAGTCACCACCTTGGATTTGGTGCACAACTACTTGGTCCCTAGGATAGGGTGATCATATTTGCTGAAAGCAATCCGGCAGAAGCACAGCAGGGAGCCAGAACTATATTTTATGTTGTGCAATACACCAGTCCAAAAGGTTGAACAATCTGCATTGTAACAGTTATTAAAATAGTAGTACTACAAGTTACTTTTTATCCCTTCTCTCTGTTCTGGTCAGATATTTTCCCCCTTTATTCCTTGTCTCCTAACCTTTGATTTGAATCTACTATGTCATACCATGTCAAAGACGTTTTAAGTATCTAAAAATAACAGAATACTTACGGTACAGAGGGATGCCATTTGGCCCATTGTGACCCCATCAGCTCCTGAACAGAGCAGCTTGTTAGTTTCACCAATCCTTCCTCACCAGCCTTTTCTCTGTCACCTTGAAATTCTCCTCCCCATAGGTTTGTCCAATTCCCTCTTCAAAGTCACAACCTCCATTCACCACAGCTGCAGGAATCATTCTTGATTCTATCCGCATACTGCAGAAAAATGATTTTTCTCATCACTCTTCTCTTTTATTTTGCACCCGTGACCTCTGGTCCTTGACCCCCTACACCAGCATTAAACGCCTCCCACTATCCACTCTGTCCATTCCTCTCATTATTTTGTATACCTTTATTGTCTACCCCTTCTAAAGAAACCTGCCCCTACCTGTCTAATGTATCCTTGTAACTGTCTCCCTTATCCCAGGATAATCTATACCTTCTTGAAAGGCCTCACATCATTACTATAATGTGGTAACAATTATTGATCACAGTACTGCAGTATTCAGTGTTTTATAATGTTCAGCATGACTACCCTGCTCTTACACTGCATGGCTGTAATGATAAATGTATGTTGTCAACTGCACTACTCCTGTGCATTCTTTCAATGACTTCAAAGATAAATAAAGTATTAGTCAGGCATGAGGGTCCCTTCCCTCCAACCTTGTTTTTGTCTGTGTTTTATTACTTTTTATTTTCCTTGAAAATTTGATTTTTTTTTAGAAGTTCTCTTCGCCTTCCTCGTGTGTTCTTAATATTTTTCCCATGTTCCTTGTTTCTTTTTTCAGCCTCCTCTCATTTAGTTCTTGTATGGCTCTTAGATGAGATTTAATTTTCCCATTAGATCTTGCATCCTTCACAAAGCTCCATAACCAGCTTTCATTTTCAAACACAATGATTTATTTCCTACAGTTTTTCTATTTATATTTTTTCCACCCAGTTTGCCCTCATTACTTGCCCTTTGTATATCTCTCTTGATTCTAATTTCAAATGTTTTTATGCCATATGGAAATAAACCTTCTGAGCCAGGTTGAATGGTTACGGTCATAACTGAATTTTGCATAAATAATTGCAATTTTCAGTAATTATAAACAGAAAATGCTGGAAAAACTCAGCAGGTCAGGCAGCATCTGTGGAAAGAGAAACGGTCAACATTTTACATCTGCAACTTGTCATCAGAAGTCATTAAGTTAATTTTCAATGGTTTACATCTGTTACTTACCTGGTCAAAGTAGTGTTGCAGCAAAACAGCCTTAAGATGGCTTTCATTTCATTGAGCTTATAAATGAGCATTCTTTAAAATTTTTATATATTGTTATACTACTTATCAAATAGTTTTAGTAGCATGGACTAGAATAAAGCCATCAAAAAAGGATTTTAGTCCAATTAAGTTTTCTTAACATTCCGGCCCCAAACCACAATTTTCTGTTCTTGATGCAAAGTATTTCTCAGTTCCATTCCTGGTGCTTTGTGATTGTTGGGATTGCCTCACTCAGTTTCAGGGAGTATTGTCAGTCTCCACCTTAGTAACAGTATGGTTAAATAATTTATCATCAAATTTATTTCTGACTGGAGTCCATTAAGTGCAGCATAGATGGATTATTATTCAAGCCCTGTTGGTAAAGGTAATATGTAAATAAAAGTGTTAATAATGAATTATGACTGACAAATAGTCTATGATTTATAAATAATGCAAAATTCAACTTCTGCCAAGCTGATCTATGTTTGAGTACACAATTACGGAGTAAATTTAGTGCGATGCAAAATGATCTTCGACCAGATGTTCAGTCTGCTATGTAACTCCACATAGTCAGAGTCCAACATAATTCTTAATGAGAGGCTCAGGAAATATGGCACTGAATTTAATATAATGCAAGGGCTAGTTTATTATGTGGTCAGAGGATCCATGGAAAATTAGAGATTTTACTAATCTACCAAATCTCTTCTTAAACTTTCCAAATTTGACTATCTCCATTCCATGCTCTGTATGGATTTATATTTTTAATTGTGAGGAATTGGCTGCTCACTCTTACATCCAGGCAGCCATACTGTACACCATGGAGACACAAGAGACTGCAAGTGCTGGAATCAGGAGCAACACACAAAATGTTGGAGGAACTCAGTAGGTTAGGCAGCACCTATGGAGGGAAATGGACGGTCCAGATGAAAGGTCTCAACCTGAAACTTTGCTGTCCATTTCCTTCTGTAGATACTGCCTGACCTGCTGAGTTACCCCAGCATTTTGTGTGATGCTGCACAACATTGTGCTTTAGGCAAAGCTAATATTACCAGCCAATAGGATAATGAATTTCTTCCACGACTGGAACTTCAACAGTGTACCTCAGGTTGTGAGTTTAAATCTTTGTCTGGGAACCTGTGTAACTGAATTCAATAAATGTGTCATTTTGGGGTTGGCATCAGATAAATTACTCAGAAATTTATCTGATTTCCACCAAATCTGAACTGTTTCACAGTCTTTTAAAAAAGGGATATTCCATGCCAAGCCTTGTGTGTGATATCAGTCCCACACCATATGGCTGACTCTTCATGTCCTCAGGATAGCTAGTGATGGTAACAAAGTACTGGCTTGTCATTGTCCCCTTGTCTCAAATACAAATAAATGGCAGCTACAGTGATTGTTACTTTATTGTTGCTTACAGTGATTGTTGTGATTACAAGACTGATAGTTGCAATATAAATGTGCCTTAGATTCTTTAACTAACTGATGCAAAAACTTGACACATCTCTCGGGAACTAACATTTGATTGTCAGTCAGGACTGGCTTTAAGAAAATTGAGACTCACTTAATTAGGTACCTGAAGACTATTTTGAAACTCCTGAGTACTTCCTCATAAAAGGTATCTTACTAGATATTTTCTAGTTTCCTGCTTGAGAAAGTGTCATTCGAATAGTACTCAGTGCAGCAAGGATTTTGCTGCATTTCTTACTGGGAACTGGAATACAAGGATTTGATTTGTGGATTTGAGGTAGGAATTGTCCTTTTTATGAAATATTGTTTGTCAGATTTAATTGTTTTGTACTTGGGGTAAAGGTATAAAAGAATAAAGCAGTTCACTTCATAGATTCTGGGAATTAGTCTGGAGATTTGGTTCCAACTATGCAGTTTCTAGTGTATTCCTGCATATGTTGTCATTTATGATTTAACATTTTAATCACCCCATGTCTTGAGAATTCTGCACTAAATTTACAGTTACAAATAAAAGTTTCAAGATAAGTTTAAAGTAGATTATTATGTAACTTCAATAAACAATTTGAAAATTATTTGCATTAAGACAAATACTATATTGTACTTGTGTACTTTTTTTCCATGGGGTTTCAAATTCAGTAAAGCCTAAAAGCCAACTATTCTCTTCTCCCAAGTAGTAGTTCTT
>JARFYF010000063.1:47290980-47304276 GCA_030265395.1 Rhina ancylostomus | reverse complement strand
GGGGGGAAATAAAGGAATAATGAGGTAGTGTTCAACACACACAAAAAGTGCTGGAGGAACTCAGCAGGTCAACCCATGAGGTAGTCCATTCAGAAATCTGATGGCAGAGGGGAAGAAGCTGTTCCTGAATCATTGAGTTTGGGTCTTCGGGCTCTTGTACCTTGTCCCTGATGGTAATAACAAGAAGGAGGCATGTCCCAGATGGTGAGGGTCCTTAATAATAGATGCCACTGCCTTTAGGCACTGCCTCTTGAAGATGTTTTTGATGATGGGAAGGGTTGTGTCTGAGTCTATAAGAGTTATAAAATTACTTGGCACCTTCCAGCTACAGGCCATTTATCTCAACAACTGAAAACATCTCAAACTTCAGTACATTGCATGGCATCTGACGATTTTCCATGTTAGTTAATGTGGTCCCGTTTTGCACACTTCTGTCTTCATTCCATCTACCTCCCAAAATATAACCTTGTACCCTGGCAGTTTCCACAGTTCACATTCCAACCAATTTGGAAAATTCAAGTGTCTCCACCAAAGATATCTTCCCTGTTCATTCAAAATCCTGAAGGGAACATTAACTCCCAACATCCAAACCCTTCCCCACACAAGCAAAGATGAAGCAACATCAACATTTTCACTTGCCCCTCACCACCATTACACCTTGCTGTAAAAACAGTTTGCTTGTACTTTAGAATAATTCTCTGCTCCTGCTGCAGTTTTATCCAGATTTATCTCGTATTTTAAGGAGACTAATATAAATTGCTTATTTTGCTGAACACTTTTATTCAGTTTATTTGCCTGCTATTTCTCTATCACTCGAATTTCGGTTTCCTGTTTGGTTCTAAATCTCAAGGGCAGCGTGTACAACATCACAAGTTTCATTTAGGCACTTTTCAGACTGACAAACCACAAGTTCATTTTGATTTTACCTAATCCAAAACTGTTGGCTATAACTGAGACTCTGAATAAAACAGCCGACTGCAAGGCTGATGCCTCGCCACTCAACTCCAAGATCAGAAGCTCCACGGCAGTTGGACCCTCACATCTCTACAAGGTTAGTATGGGGATGGCGCAGTAAAGGGGGTGATAATTATGCAGAACAAGTTGTATCCATAAGTTGAACCCACAGACGTATGGCCAGGAACAAGTGGCGGCAGCCCAAACCTCAGGTGTCCATTCCACTTTAGAAATGGCCAGATCCAATAACTAACCAATTCCAGGATCAGATTTCTCATTCCCAAAATATTTTTATATTTTCACATCATTAAAAATAAAATAAAAACTATGATCAAAGTGTAAACACTGAAGTGAAAGTACTTCCATGGTAAATAAATGTTAAATTCAATGTGCAAAAGGTTCTGATGGAAAGACCCAGCTTGAGTGAGAGGAAATACTATTGTTATATAAACATGATAGTTTTACATAAAGGTTCTGCAGAAAATAACATTTATGCACTAGTGAGAAAAATTATTTGGTACCAATAAATCAAGTCAGCAATGTAGAAACGAGCTCTTTTGCCATCTCGTCCACATGAGCTCCACCCTACCCTCCTCACTCCTCTTCTTTCAACTTTAACAGCACACCATTCCATTCTTTTCACCTTCATATGCTTTTCAGGCTTTGCATTTATGCTACTGCTTCAACTATCTCACAAACTTACTACTCTTTGGATAATACCATTTCTCTTAAATTCACTATTTGGTGTATTTGTAAATGTCTTATTATTTATGGCAAGCAGTTTTCAAATCCCCCAAAAATGGAGATATATCCACAAGCTCTCAGAATCTCAAACAGTAATTTCATCCTCAACTTTACCCATTTTAATCAGTTGAACTGCAGCCTAGTCAGCTTTTCTGTACCAACCATCAACCACTCATTTAAACCAATCCTACATTAATCAATATTTTTTCTCCCCACATTCTCATCAACTTCCTTCACATTCTAGCATTAACTTACACACTTTGAGCATTTACAGTGGCCAATTAGCCTACCAACCCATATCTTTGGGACACAGGAGGAAACCGGAGCACCCAAAGGAAACTCATGCGGACACAGGAAGAAAGTGCAAACTCAATACAAACAATATCCGAAGTCTGGATCGAACCCAAGTCTCCAGCACTAGCTATACCACTGTGCTGCTTCAATTGTCCAATAATTCTGCATTCCTCCATTTTTGGTCATTGTGCATCCAGTTTTTCTTTTCCCCACTGTTGACAGCACATTGCCTCAATTTTTGTGCATCAAGCCTCTCCATTTCTCTAAAATTCATCCTTGAAAACTTCTCCTTCAATGTTTCCTTTTTTGGTGCAGGAACTGTTGCTGAAATATTTCTAGAGTTTTCAATGCCCATACCTTTTCTGGCGTTAACTTCATTAGTTCCATTTTCTCCATACTCTGCCGACGGCCTAATCTTGGTCGAGCACCTGTAAAGAACAACAAAAAGTCAACTGCTTTGGTCCTGCTTTCACCCTTGAACATTTAACTGGGAGAAGGAGAGGCACTAATTATAACAGCTGTCCAAATATCCATCCTCTCATTTTCTTTTGCAGCCTCTTTGAAACATCTGTTAAGTATTTTAATTGCACATGCGCTGGCCCATTCTATGACCACGACCATGCACAGAGCTGATTTGTGAACCCCCACCATTATTTATTGTTGAGGAATATCCTGAAAGATCACCCGTTTCATCCCATTGGCAGCTCAACCATAAATACAGCAGTAGCAGTGATGGAGGCTGATACAGAAGTGGAGAACACACATTGTTGCACCTGACACCGCTAAGCCCCACTTCCAATGCTAGCAAGGGAAGAAGTAGGTTTGAGAGGCAAGGGCCATGGCAGAAGGCACATGGCACCAGCAGGCTACAGGAGGGTTAAGCAACCTGGTGTGCCATCTTACCAAAGAGAGAAGTCTGTACTCTCCCAGGGTAATCTGACAGGAAGGTTTTATGAGAAGACCAGTACAAATGCACTAACAGCTGGCAGGTTGTCAGGTCGGTCTGACCAATTGCAACAGACTGCAAGGATCATGAAGAAATCTACTATTGTTGTTGGTAGAATCTCAGAGGGCGACGAGATGTACAGGAGTGAGATAGATCAGTGGGTTGAGTGGTGTCGCTACAACAACCTTGCACTCAATGTCAGCAAGGCCAGAGAATTGATTGCGGACTTCAGGAAGGAGAAGTTGGAAGAACACACACCAGTTCCTCATTGAGAGGTCAGCAGTGGAAAGGGTGAGCAGCTTCAAGTTCCTGGGTGTCAACATCTCGAAGAATCTATCTGGTCCCAACACACTGATGCAATCATAAAGAAGGCACGCCAGCATCTCTACTTCGTTAGGGATTTGAGGAGACTTGGTACATCACTAAAGACTCTTGCAAATTTCTATTAATGTATGTTGGAGAGCATTCAGACTGGTTGCATCCAAGCCTGGTATGGAGGCTCCAATGCACAGGATCCCAAGAAGCTACCAGAGGATTATAGACTCAGCCGGCTCCATCATGGGCACAACTCTCCCCACCATCAAGGACATCTTCCAGAGGCAGTACCTCAAGAAGGAAGCATCCATCACTAAGGACCCTCACCATCCAAGACATGCCCTCTTCTCATTACTACCATCAGGGAGGAGGTATAGGAGCCTGAAAACCCACATTTAATGATTTAGGAACAGCTTCTTCCCCTCCGCCATCAGATTTCTGAATGGTCCATGAACACTACTTCATTATTCTTTTATTTGCACTATTTATTTTGTAATTTATAGTCATTTTATGTCTTTGCACTGTACTGCTGCCGCAAAACAACAAATTTCATGACATATAAATAAGTGATAATAAACCTGATTCTGAAATACTGATCAGTTCTTGTGGGTACTAAAGAGAGGCCCCCCCAAAAGAAAACTAAACAAGTCCATCAAGTTCCTATGTGCTCTATAATAGTATTAATATTCATTTACCTGGACAAACGAGAGAGATTTAAGTACTAAATCATGGAAAATTACTGGGTTGACAGGCAGAAAATTGCCAATACTAGGCACAATATTTATGCTGAGATTTGCACAAGGCAACTTAAATGATTGTTCTGAAGGCTGCTTCCCACTACAGCACAAGGGTAAAATGGGATCCCAGGATTTCCTTTACTGAATTTCTCTGTACCCACCTTGAGAGTTATAATCCAATTCATGACTTGTGGATAAGATGGAGTTGTTTGTACTGTAGCTAACACCCAACACCAACTGAAGATCTGAAAGATTCATTCGGGCTGTAAGTTCACCACTTTTATCCCCTACCTGCAAAAAGAAAGATTACTGTGAAACAGGTTTTATTTAATCTTATGAACTGTGGCCCCATTTTGTAAGCCAAATGAAGCCCAAATCATTTCAAAAGCTAAACTTATTAATTCAAGCAGTGAGTAATTAGGTTCCACCTCCCCAGTCTAAACACACAAAGTATCAAAAAAATTAACCATTTATAAAACCACATTTATCCCACACTTGAGAACTAAAGATTACAATTTTCATGCAAGTGACTCACTTATGTTGGAAGCAAGAGATTTTGCCCACTTATTATTCTTCATAATACACAGATTTGC
Source organism: Rhina ancylostomus (assembly GCA_030265395.1). Taxonomy (NCBI): domain Eukaryota; kingdom Metazoa; phylum Chordata; class Chondrichthyes; order Rhinopristiformes; family Rhinidae; genus Rhina; species Rhina ancylostomus. The sequence goes on along the minus strand of JARFYF010000063.1, from coordinate 47,299,693 downwards.
TCACAACTTATCTTGCAAAATATGGTACGTTTCTCAGAAACAACAGTCCTGATAATATACTAGGGAATTCAAAGCAGAAGACAGAAATTCTGGTTGAAAAACCTGAAAAATAACTCATTTGGTTTTAATTACTCATCGTAACAGATTTTGGAATAACATGCAAGAGGAAATTGAAGGATATAGTTCATGGAAAATGGAGTCTCAAAAGGAAGTAGTGACACTCTTTAAAAGAGGGACACCACACCTGTCATCTATTCAATTTTCTCTTCCTACACCTGCTGCCCGATTTGCTGAGTATTTCCAAAATGTTCCATTTTTATGACAGCAAGTTGATTTGCAATAAATAGGGACCTCACAAGGAGCAGCACTGTGGTCCTGCTTGGAGAGCTCTTACCTTACAGCTCCAGCAAACAGAGATCAATCATAACTTCTGGTGCTGTCTGTGGAGAATTTGCACACATGCTGCTGCAGGGGTTTCCTCTGAGTGCTCCAGTTTTGGATGGTGGAATCAGGCCATTTACGCAGGATGCTTGTTGTTGAGCTTCCTGAGAGATGCTGAAACTGCACAGCATCCAAGCAAGTGGAGGGTATTCCATCACAAATCTCACTTGTACCTTGTAGATTATGGGAAGGATTCAGGATGTTCGGAGGTGAGCCATTGGCTTCAAGATATTCAGCCACTTACTTGTCCTTGTAGCTAGTATTTCTATGTGGTTGGTTCACTTGAGTTTCTGGTCAATGGTCAATCCCTGGATCTTGATGGTGGGGGAATTCAGTGATGCTAATGCCACTGATTGTCAAGGGTAGGTGGTTATTCTCTCTCTTGGAGATGATCATTGTCTGGCATTACATGGGATGAATGTTACTTGCCAGTTATAATTTTATCTGTTGTCTAGATTTTGCTGCACGCAGGCATGGACAGCTTTATTTGCTGGGGGAATTGCGAATAGAATCATTGTGCGATCGTTAGAGAAAATCCACATTTGTGATTTTGTGATTGATGGAAGACCATTGATGAAACAGCTGAAGATTTATGGGCTTAGATCACTGCAGTAACACCCCCCGGGACTGGGCTAACTCATACCTGTGTATTTTTGGGGGCTCCTATTTTCTGGTGTTGATGAAAAGTGAAACACTGGATTTTGTTTTTTGTTCTGTTTGGAAGTCGTGTCTGACATACCAGCTTTTTCTATTTAAGTTTTGGATTCATTTCTACATTGTTTTATTGTTTCCTTTGTTTAAGTGTCAATATGAAAGTATGCCCAATAATCCTTAGTTATGGAACAGCTAGCAATTGCTCTTCAGTAGGCCAAACACGAAACCAGAGAACACAGATATTAAATGCATCATGTATGGCTTGGGAATATCCAGAATATTCTTGATCAGAGATATTGTTCCTTTCAGTTGCTAACTCAGGATGGAACTCTGGATGACAACCTTGAAGTGAAGTACATTGAAATGCATTCACTGATGCTAACAACTATTTTGCTTTGTTTCAAGTAAATAAAATAATTTTACCTCTCTTGAAATTTTGAAGTGTTTCTCTGCAAAATGCACTGCTTGTTCGTGATCTCCTACTGCAGTATATGCATTTCCTAAACTCCAACAAGCTCTTCCTTCACCAATCCTAAAATTCAAATAAAAAGATAAGTTTAGAAATCTATGCCATATTATTTGATTCTTTCCTCCATTTTTAACCAGTATTATCCTAAATCATCTACAACTACCGGCCAAAAGTTGAGTCAAATCTATTTCATCCCAGAAGGGAAAATCCATCTAGTAAAATCAATTATTTTATTTTTGGGGGAAATTTAAATCTCTTAGGGAACACCAACAACAAATTTGGAAGGTCAAAGGGTAGTTTGCCAAACATGACATCCCTGAGGTGCTAATCACGGTTCACAACAGAAGACCTTGTGAAGTTCTCAGAGGACTGGCAGTTTGAACATTGGATATCTTGTTTTCCCACAGAGTAGAAAAGCAGAGGCCATTGTGAAGGTGACCAAAGAATTGCTGAAGGCAGCTAAATAATCACAGTATACAAATATCCTCACCTACTGCAATCCCAATCCCTATTTGTGAAGACCTGTGCAGACAAGATAGAACTCTTCAAAAACAGTAAGGCTGCTAAAACCAGAAGTGCATGAAACTGCAAGGAGACAAAGGGATCTGCCACTTTTGAGATACCATAAGGATGAAGCTCACATCAGACTAATATCAAATGTGGCAGAAGGAAGTGATGCCACCAGTGACACTACCACCTCCATTGCCAACTGGTGTGGAAGAACATCACTCATAAAACACTATACCTGCTGACCACAACTACCTCCTCCAAGTGGAGGAATACTGATGGAGGAACACATTATTTATTTTAGGGGCAGCACGGTAGCATAGTGGTTAGCATAACGCTATTACAGTGCCAGCGATCAGGATTTGATTTCTATCGCTGTCTGTAAAGAGCTTGTAAGTTCTCCCGTGTCTGCGTGGGTTTCCTCCGGGTGCTCCGGTTTCCTCCCACATTCTAAAAAAAGGCGTACGGGTAGGTTAATTTGGGGTTTAAAATGGGTGGTGCAGACTCGTTGGGCCGGAAGAGCCTGTTACCATGCTGTAAATAAAATTTAGGATTCTGCAGGATGTTTCCTTGCCATGTTTAATGCCAGATTTCATGTGGTCCAGAGTACACACCAAGGACCAATAGTAGACTTCCTCTTTAATGTGAGCCACTAAGCCAACACTTCCAGTGGATTTTTCCTGCTATTGAAACTGGCATACCCAGGGATGATGACAGTTTCAAAAAAGGTACGCGTCTGCCTATGTCAGGCTGGTGCTCACCTAATCTGCAGGACAGCTCTACTAATTTTCAGATGTTCCCAGGGTATATCTTGGGCTGCATATGCCTTGTTTAAAAGCAGTGTGGGTGCCAGAAGCCACCTGAGTTTAGGGTTGCTCTACTTACTGAGGGATGATAGCAGCTATGCGAGCTGCTCCTGCTTATGCAGGGTGAAGCCACTTCCACTGGCCAGTAAATCTCATGGCAGGAACCTTCAGCCCATCCACACTACACTGGGAGACTAATCTGCTGATATCAGTCAATACCAGGCAGCAGCTGAAGATTCAAGCTTTTCTGAGAGAGGTTCAGGGAACCTGGACTTGGGCACAGGCTTTGGGCAATGTAACAGTTTTGACCTGGAAGTGGATAGTTATGAGGGTTGCAACTTACAATCAAGGAAGGAGCTAGCTTTGGTGAGGGCAGCCTCATTGTGGGAGAGCATGAGCAGCTGAAAATGGGGAAAGAGAGCAGGAGAAATTGAGAGAAAAATGGTATAGGGCTATGTAAAGGCTAAGGTGTCATGCAATCGACACCTGGTCAATCACAATTGAGAACATAGCTGAGACAGCTTTACAGCCCCTGTGAGCTATCTAATTGTAAACCATCCCACTGTGAGCTATCTGGAGAACAGAATAAGCAAATAGTGATGTTTCTGGGAAATTATATCTTGTGATAAATTACAAAAAGCTCAAATAAACATTCTGAACCAAATTAAGGAACCAAATGGTTGAAGTAAATGTGGGATGGCGCCAGTTGGAATTTGAAGTTAAAGGGTCATATACAAGTATGGATAAAGATTGGAATTACACTTGTGTAAATGGCAATAAAGAACTAAGCAATTCTTGGGAGGTACGTGAAGAAATGTACAAAAAGTTGCCTGATGAGATGACCAGCAGCAGTGACTCCGGAGACCAACCACTGAGACGACCCTGAGTCAGAGACTCAGTGAAGAACTCACAAAGATCAAACCCCATTAAGAGTGGGTAATATCTGAATACAAGTTGTAGATTTTGGAAGTTGTGAAAGTAAGCTAGAGTTATTTAACTAAAAGGGTTGTGGAACTGAAAAGTTAATGAGTCTTTTTTGAAACTAGATAGTGAATCTTTGAGGTGTTTTAACTAATCATGATTAATAAAGTATAGTTGTTTGGCAAAGTCATTGTCTGGTGTATCTTGTGTGCTGCATTTAATTGGCAACTACACAAATCATCGAAAGTTAAGGTGTAGCAAGCAAATCGGAGGGCAAATGGTTCATTAAGCTTTACTGCAAGAGGATCCGTGGGCAAGAGTAGAGGCGTCTTTCTCCAATTATACAGAGTCCTGGTGAAGCCCCATGTAGAACAGTGTGTGCATTTCTAGCCTTCCTACCCAAGGAAACATAAATCTGCAAATAGAGAGTGCAGCAAAGGTTCGTCAGATTGATTCCTGGGATGGCAGATTTGTCATATGGAGGAGGTATTAAGCAGTATCATACTATACCATCCCGAGTTTAAAAGAACAAGCTGTGATCTCATTGAAATGAGATAAAAGAAATTCTTAATGGGCACAATAGGGTAAAGATGCAGAGCTGATGGGATGTCCAGAACCAAGGGTCAATAATCTCAAAATAAGGAATCAGCCATTCAGGATAGAAGAAATTTTTTGACCCACGGTGCAGTGAGTATCTGTAATTCTCCGTCTGAGAGCTGTGATACTTAAATCACTGGGTATATTGAGAAAAAGATTGACAGATTTTTTTAAATATTAAGGGAATCAAGGGATACAGGATTGGTGCAGGTAATTAAAAGAACCCTGATCCTACTGAATGACAAAGCAGATATGAGGAACTGAATGGCAATTCCTGCTTCGATTTACGTTGTTCTGATTTGTTCTCCAGTCATTTGGACATCCTCACCACTGGACCAAGACTTTGTTCCATCAGGTCTATGCAGTCACCAGTGTACAACAGCTTGCCCATGTTAAAAAATTCATGCAGCAATATCTTCCACTTCCAAGAGTGGAAACAAGTCACCCTCTTTCCAAAATGACTGCCTATGATGGGGAGAGAGAGTCAATAACTAGGACAATTAAGTGTTAATTTTTTTTATTCGTCATTGTTACAGGTTGGGTATATCAGAGTAGTCTGCTGGGTCACTACTCAGATTTAAGCATGGAAAGAGGTCATTTGGGCCTGTTGAATCCATAATTGCTCCATACAAGTGCAATCCAGCAAGACCACATTCCCTTGCCTTTCCCCCCATCACTCTACAAGTTTCTTTCCTATCTTTCTGAAAGCATTGAACCACATTGCTATTGGCCTGGAAACCAATTGATCTATGGTCTAGAATCAGAAATAAGCCAGGATTGGCAAGGACTACTTTTCACCTGGCTCATTTAGGGAGACAGTTTCCTTGCTGTGTTGCTTTATATTACATAGAAATTCTACATCTACCATAGCAGTTTTTAATTTATTATTTTTTAAAAATTTTATTTACAGCATGGTAACAGGCCTTTCCGGCCCAGCGAGTCCACGCCACCCATTTTAAACCCCAAATTAACCTACCCGCACGTCTTTGGAATGTGGGAATAAACCGGAGCACCCAGAGGAAACCCACGCAGACATGGGGAGAACGTACAAACTCCTTACAGGCAGCGGCGGCAACTCATTAATTTTGGCTTTTAGATTATTAGTCTTGTAACGGAGCTTCTATACTTATTAATATATTGTAGACTGTGGTCAATAATAATAACAGGCTCAATCTAACACAAATAACTTTAAATATTACCTATCACAAAGCTCTTGTGCTATCATAAGGTGTTTCAAATGGTATTCAATGGCCTTTTCATAGTCTTGAAGCAGGGTGTAAGTGTTTCCCAGACTGTAACAGGCTTGTGCTTCCACAGCCCTGTCCTTCAGCTGTCGAGCAAGATGGAATGTTCTCCTGAATAAATAATAAAGAACTCGGGTCAAGATGCTTAATCTAACATTCAAATATTTTAGCGTCAATGTCATATTTCAATGTTTTAAAAAAGAAATTGAAACAGGTTCTACAACCACTTCTGCCTTCTGCCCTCTGCCCCCCCCCCCCCCCACCTAGAACAGTAAATCTGGTTCATTGCATTTACAATGGCATACGGCTAACCTAAGTGATCTCACTAATCTTGCACAGACCTTCCAGTGGGAACTCACTGCAAGAAGCTGACCCAATCCTCATGTGACTCAGGAACATAACATGGAATCAGGACAAACCTAATCAGAAAACTTGCTGCAAACACAAACCAAAAAACTGATAACTGGCTAAGCCACATCCCCTGATTTAGCATGTCACCAAAAATTTGACATCAGAAATATACAAAAACTATTCCAACTTAAATTTTAAACTAAAACAACTTCGAAAAAGTACATTGAAAAACTATAGTCCTCTACAGTCAGTGTCCATAATTAAAAAATCCCCGCTGTAAGTCTACTCTGTCGCAGATTCCTTGAGTGGATCCCCTGTGGTAGGTGATGAGGAATCTGAACAATTTCACACACGTGTGCTGACAATACTTTAGAACAGTTGCAGAAATGTTGAACAGCTGTCACCCATTTTAAGACTCTTCATGTGCGCAGAAATCCCAAACCATGACAGTTACATCTAATGCTACAGTCATTTCTTTTCCAAAATCTGGGCTATTATAACAGCTTTCAATGTTGTGGCCACATGACTGAGTGTATCCCATAGTGAACAGGGGGATTGCAATTGGTCTCTGGTCAATACCTAGCTAATTAATCAAATTACAGATCATCATGTAGGCTATTCAAATTGGCCAAAGCATCTCAGTTTAGAGATCAAACAAGCTACAGGGTTTTATGCATATTAACTTTGGACACTCGTCAAGTAATGACATTTCTATTCTTTCCCCACTGAACTCCCCCTTACCCCAAACGCAAAGGCAAAACAATACAATGGCTTCTCAACATTTAACTATAAAATTTAAAAGAATGAAGGCTTCAAATACAAATAATGCTCACTTGTAATATTCAGCAGCCACTGCAAATTCACCAAGAAAGACATGGGCATTTCCCAGATTGCTGCATGCTCTCCTTTCAGCTGATCTATCGCCAAACTCTTTTGCAATTTCTAAGCGCTGCAATCATGAAATGAATTAATCAAAGACAGAAGCTAAATGAAATTGACACTGCATGATGATACAGAACACTTGCATCTGACAGAATCAGATACGTGAAAAGTTGATTTTTTCTCTGAATAGCATGTATTTAGAGACAGGATGCTTAAAACTAAATTTTTTAATAAGTATTACGATTTCTTGGATTACTTGTGAATCACTTAAGTAACCAGATCTTGGAAATTTATTGAATACATAAAATATTAAATCTGTTCTCTAAATCTCTCTGAATTGGCCCAGGTGAATGCAAGTATGGGGGTCTGAGGGTACAATACATCCTGAAGTTTAGAAAAAGTTTAGTATGCACTTCAAATTCACAAGCCAGCACACTATTATTTTGAGAATAACTTCTATTTACAATGCTTCTAATTTTATAAGTAGAAATAATAGGAAATAAAGTAAGAAGAATGAATCAGTACAGTTGAAGACCTTTATATCTTGAAGGTGTTTGCTGTGAGATAGGCTGGCTTCGGATCTATGCACATAGCAAATGAAGAACAAAGTATTTCATCAGGATGTAAACTATTAATCCAAATCCAACAAAAATAATCCATTTGAATCTCCATGATGGCACACTGAAAAATGGTAGAGTGCTTTTGACATCCCATACCTCCTGATGGGATCTCACTGCTTTTCTGAAGTTCCCCAAAAGATAATGTGTATTTCCAAGATTCCCATAAGCCCGTCCCTGGGCTGCTCTGTCTCCAAGTTCTTTCACCATTGTCAGGTTTGCCCTATAAATAAAATTGTTACAGGTTAAACACTAGTCATTAGAACCTCGTTTAACACAAAAAAAATGCAATGATGAATTTGTGTTGTAAATTATTGACTATTCAAATTAACATCTCCAGTTACTTAGTATGAAATCCAGCTGTTACCAGAATATATTTGAACATCTGACCCTTGAGAAATACTTGGAAACAGCAGATATGATCAAAATAACAATGGTAAGATCCATTGTACTGGCTTTGAGGTCCCTTTCTATCTCTTCATTTGTCCTTCTCCAGGCACAAACCAGTAATGTTGTCTGGGAAACTTTAGGACTGATCAAAATTCCCCAGAGTTAATAGGATACCCTTTGAGACCAGAAATGTATCTGTCTCCTGAAAAATATTTAGTGACTTGGCATTTACGACCCTCTTCTGACAGCCAATTCCACAGGTTCACCAGCATCAGAAATTCCTCAGGGTCTCGCCCTGTAACTGGAAACTATGATCCCTCATTCTAGACACTATCTTCCTGCATCCAGTCTACCTTGCCTGGTCTGAAATGTGCAAGTTTCAATCAAATCTCCTCTAATTTTTGAAAACTCAAGTGAATACTATTCAGTTTTCTCTCTCCTCATACTTCAACCCCACCACCTCGGAACATTTGCTCCACTCCCCTCTATAGCAAGTAAATCCTTTCCTAGATAAGGAGGCCAAAATAACACAGAATACACCAATGTGGTCTCACCAAGGCCCTATACAATTACAGCAAGACATCCTTGCCCCTGTACTCAAAACCTCTTGCTACAAAGACCAACACACCATCTGTCTTAACTGCTTGGCACACATGTACATGTTTGCTATCAGTAACTGGTGTACAAGGGCACCCAGGTTTTTGTACATATAAACACTTCCCAATTTAACACTATTTAAATAATATGCCACCTGTTTTTCCTACCCCATTTATTCACATTATACTGCATCTTCCACACCCTTGCCACTTTTGCAATCTGTTGTCATGTCACCCT
>JARFYF010000063.1:47247636-47258629 GCA_030265395.1 Rhina ancylostomus | reverse complement strand
GATAATCTTATTTCATAGGAAACAGAGGGGCAACTTCTTCCACCCAGAGTGTGGTCAATATATAGAATGAGCTGCCAACAGAAGTGGTTGAGGCATGTACATTAACAACATTTTAAATGCACTTGGACAGGTACATGGATAGGAAAGGTTTAGAAGGATAAGGGCCAAATGCAGGCAAATGGGACTAGCTTAGTCAGCATGGACCAAAGGGCCTGTTTCTGTGCTGTACGACTCTAGGACATCAAGTACAGTTGGTAAATTACCTCCTTATGTGAAGTGATTTTTTGTACATCGAGTGGCTATTTATGATCACAACATTATATAGCACAGAAACAGACCCTTCAGCCCAACTCATCTGTGTCAACCAAGTTGCCTACTTGAGCTAGCCCCATTTGCCCATGTTTGGCCCATATCTCTCCAAACCTTTCCTATCCATGTACCTGTCCAAATGTCTTTCAAACATTGTAATTGTACCTGCCTCTAGCACTTCCTCTGGCAGCTCATTCGACATACCAACCACCCTTGATGTGAAAAAGTTGCCCCTCAGGTCCCCTTAAAATGTTTCCCCTCTCACCTTAAATCCATACACCCTAGTTTTAGACTCCACCATTCTGGGAAAAAGAATGACCATTCATGGTCAATGCCACTCATAATTTTGAACACGTCCATAAGGTCACCCCTCAACCTCCTACACTCCAGGGAAAAGGTACATGAAACTTTAATTTAGATGGAGTTCCACAATAGAGGAGCAAGGGGGTCAATGTATTCTAAGCTTCATTACAATGTCAAGGTAAGTAATGCAATTTAAAACAAATTTTATGGTAAATTTAATGCTGTGTTTGGGTCTTTCCTAAGAGGGAGAATATCAAAGTTGTTTCCCCTGCCCATGGATGGAGTACAAAGAAAGAAAAACAAAAAAAAGTAGAGGCTACCTTCATAGATTTCAATTTTCCATGCACTAAATTTCAATGGACAGAAATTAGTTTAGGAGGGTGTGGCATGGTGTTAATTATGGGTGTGCTATCATCTCCACCATTTTATTTTGCCCCTAAACTCTATCCACATGGGAGACAAAAATCAAGTTTTCTGTGGAGCATCTTCATTTTCCATCTGCAAGTTCCAAGATACAATTATATTCTAAAATGCAATTTTGCTCATACCTTTATTTGAACTCTTGGAATTGCAGTGTACAATACTTGGGATGAGGCTATACATATTTCTTTAAATTCCCTACAGCAAGGGCTATGCTCCATAGGAGTTTGGAAAAAGCAGTACAAGTACATTCAGAACCAATCCTATTACACATTGGGAACAGCTACTAAGGATGGGTTTACATGGCATGCAACCCACAAAACTGCAGTTCAGTGTCACAGAGCAGGAGACAGAGAATTCAATGTAACGGCAGTGGCTACAATAGGAGCAGCCACATTTGCAGATCACTGATCTGTCTTAAGTCAGAGAAGAGTTCATACATCAAAAGAGCAGATCAAGTACCAGAATACAAGCAGAAACAGCTGGAAATTAGTTCACAGTTAAAGTGGAATAGAGAATTAAAGTGACAAGCAAATAGAAGCTCAAGTATCACTCTTTTAACTGAATGGAGATGTTCTGAAAAGTTATTACCTAATCTGCATATAGCTTCTCCAATGCAGGAATACAATGTTGTGAGGACAAAATTGGAAGTAATGTCTAAGTAAATTGCTATTTCTCCCTGGTATCAAAGTTCAGGATTTTGAATGATGGCCAGGAAAGAGATGAATGCAGAGGTGAAAGCACAAGTTCAAAAAATTGAATAGATGTATTTGAACATCCTGTCAGCTATGGTGGGGGGAAACCATGGTTAAGGAAAAATAAAGACACCATAACAGATGGAAGAAGCCATCAACAGAATCAATATGACAGAGCTGGAAAAACTGAAGTCCTGGAGTGGGATGTGGTATGGTCAAGATAGCAGTGGAAGTCAGAGGGCCTGTAATGGATGCTGGCTATTTCCCCTGATAGAGATAAAGATCAGGAAAACAAAAAGTCAGATGGATGGTGGATAACACAGCAGGGTGGAAATTGGCAGCAACAAGATAAACAATTGAGCACTGTATAGAGCATGTAGCAGCTATGACAGCAAATAGGAGTGAGGATGGGAATTCCAATAGTTACATGTTTGATTTGGAGGAATTCAGTGGAGTTAAAAGGTGGAGCTCCATCACAGGCGTAACGTTTCAGGAACAGCTTCTTCCGCTCTGCCATCAGATCTCTGAACAGCCCATGAACACTACATCATTATTCCTCTTTTGCACTATTTATTTTTGTAATTTAGTAATTTGTCTTGCACTGTACTGCTGCCACAAAACAACAAATTTCACGACATATTCAGAATCAGGTTTATTATTATTGACATAAGAGAACAAGCTCAAGCAGATAGAGGAAGGCAAAATTTGGCTGGAACTCCCAGTTCAAGGAAGTGCAAATTGATCTCAGAATGGAAATGTAGAGGGATTGGACATTCATGGTGTAAATGAGTTAATTGGGACTAAGACATTTAAAACTTGGCATTGGACTCCTCCCTGGTGAAAATTATGGTATTAATTCCTTACACTGACCTGGTTTTAACCACAAATACAAATGATTGTTCCAGATTAAAAACAAACTCAGTATGCCAGCTCCCGTTTTGTTTCCTTGATTTTAATCTGGTTAATGTCTTATTTTCATGTACAAGCAACGCAGTGCCAACATTCTGACAGAGGGATTAATTCAATTAAAGACCTCCTCCAAGGGCCGTCAACAGCCGTCTAGATCAACGGGTGCTTCGAACAGTGGCACGGCTGGGAGCCCAGAGTAAAGGCTAGAACACCACTATACACGAGTTGGATCATTCGTTTATTACCACCTCGGCGAGACAGTTTAAACGCTCAATTAAAACGGAAGGTCCAAACAGAGCAATTCCCAAAAAAAAGTATGTATTCAGGCCACTGAGGTTAGAGAGGAGGAGGAAAAAAGCGAAAGCGGCAATGGACAAAGTGAGAAAGCCAAGAGTTTGTCACGGCCTGGGTAGAATGAAGTAATGGATGTGGAATAAAGTAGGCCAGAGGTGAGCAAACAGAAGCATTTTTCTGATATCAACCAGCACCGCAGTCCGTAGTTGAAAGCTTCAGAACCTGCCCGACTTTTGTTGGGGATTACTTCTATTCGATTCCTTCGCCTACAACTAACCATTGTTTGTAATTCAACGAGTTTGAAGCGATTGTCTTACCCGGAGATTACACATTAAGTATCGATGCCCGCCTCTGCCTTTCTCTCTATTCACTCCAGCCTTTTCCGCCCGGTCAGTAAGAGAAACTACCACTACCACCGCCAACTTCGTGGTTCAATGCTCACGGTGCATGTCCGAGATCACTCGTGTGGTTCTCTACCAGTCTGCTCAACCTTCCAACTCTACATCAACGGCAGTTGTGTAAATTAAAGAAATAATGATTTCCCGGGCTACCATTGGTTCAAATTTGAATCGAGCCCCGAGGTGAAGGCGGGGTTTAGCTCCGCCCGCTTGCTATGATGATACATAGGGTATAACCCTGAAGGAAGAACTGTCGATACTGGGAGAAGCTAAAACCTCGCTGTTAAATTAGTGTCCAAGCTGGAGTGCAATGGTCAATCTACTTAGATGTCCCTTCGTGAATGCTGCCGATTAGCACATTCCTGGTTGCAGGAACACGCACTGGGGGACCTATCGAAGTGTGGTGTAGCTAGCATGAAGGCTTTAACCACAGTGCAAGGACACCTGCTTCCACTGGACATTGAGGGACTGGGTCCGATGTAACAGCCTCTCGGGTGTACTGTTTAAAAAGGAAACACGCGTGGTATTGGTGCTTAGTAGGAGTATATATTGACCGCGCAATGTCCTTCTCTGGAAGACACTAAATATTCCTAAACTAACTGATGGGCTAATTTCAAGTAACAGAGAGGAATTCATAGGGCTTAAAGGCTGACAAATCGTGAAGACCTGATGGGCTGTGGGTTTCTCTAATGATTTATCCCTTGTGGTGGTCTATCCCAAGGCTTTTAAAGAAAGTGGCTGCAGAGATTGTGGACACTTTGGTTGATTTTTTTTTAAAGTTCCTAACACAAGATTGGAAAATAGCAAATTCCCTTGTTCATAAAGGAAGGCAAAAGGCAGGAGCTAATCGGCCAGTTAGTTTAATATCTATTGTTGGCAAGATGCTCAAGTTGATAATCATACAGCAAAGAAATAGGCTCTTTGGCCCACTATGTCAATGCTGACCATCAAGTAAGCATTTATACTAATGTCATTTTCCAGCACTTGGCCCATAGCCTTCTATGCCTTGGTGATCCAATGGCTCTTCTACTTATACTGTATGTTGTAAGACACTGCCTCCATCACCCCTCAGGCTGTGTCATCCAGATTCCAAATCACCTAGTGAGAGTAAAAAAAACTCTCAAATCCCCTCTAAACCTACTATCATTTACATTAAACCTGTATCCTCTGGTTTCATACACCTTGTCTATGGAGAAAGGTTTCTCATTATCTACCCTGTCTATGCCCCTCATCATTTGTATACCTCAATTAGGCTAATGAAATATTTCACTCAGTGATGTTAGGCATAAAGTTTGGAAATACATACTATAAATTACTTAGTATAGTGCTACTCTATATTTAATCTTTCCTGTATGACTCTACTATATGAAGCCACCTATAATTTACAGATTAATTGATTATCTAATAAATATTAGATTTTTTAAAAATCATTTTTGTTATAATTCCATCCCCATTTCTGGGCTCCAGTCTGGAAGGTAGATTCAATGAGCCATTTATCAAGCTACTCATTATTCATTCATTGGAGCAGGTATTGATTTGCACATTCTTAAGTGAGATATAGAAATGAATTCAAATGCAACATCATTTAACTAAAAGTAAACTGCTGAACTTTAATATTCTTTAAATTCAGACCACATTTTGAATTTAATTAGCAATACTTAGAAATTTTGCACATGCTTATCATTGTGTCAGGCAAATAACAGTTAATATAGAAACTATTACAAAAGTCTAGAATGGGTTGAGAGTTTATACTGTGTGATCCAAATTATACTTACAGCAATCTAAAACCACACTCATACATGCATATAAAAATATGTTTCTCTTGACAGTCAATTTATTTCAATGAACTCACTACCAGGTTGACCCGTAAGCTTAGAAATCTTGTGGATATTTCAGAGTCATGTGTCAGATGGATTGCAGGTCATTGCCAGGGATTGCCTATTGTAGTTATTGCCAGGGATCATGGGAGGAATCTGCATTGAGTCATTCAGATTGGGAATATGTTTTTGAAAGAATCATAACTTGGGGTGTAAGGAGATTCAAAAGCCACATGGACTTGAGAGTCCATGGCCCCGCCCAAACAGACCACTAATCAGACGAGCTTGGATGGCACCAAATTGTCTACAGCTAGGAGACATTTGCAGACATGGGTTGCTAGGTGCATCTCCAGTGAACTAAAGAGAGGAAGTGAAACTTGCTACAATAAAACTATTTGAGGAAGGAAAAGAGAGCAAAGATTTACATAGTAGCAACACAATGAGTAGAAGGTATGGAGGAAATATGGTTTTAGAAGAAAAATTTCCATGCTGTAAAATGCTCAAGCTAATTAATTCCCATCATCTTGTGAATCTGGATATTTCTCAGAAAACAAATTTTCAGGAGATACTGAACTGTCATCAGATGAACAGGAAGTTTCAGATAAGAAACAGATCAGAGCTTCAGCCAACATAGTAAAAGAGTAAGCCAATGCTCTGGATAGGGAGGATAAGGAAGTCTCCTCAGTTGGAAAAGGCATTGAAAGAGAATAAACTGCTCAGGAAGAGGTTTCAAGCTATGCTGCTAACACAAAGGAAAAACAATGAAGATACACAGCATGGAAGACAACCAGAGAATGGCTAAAAAATCTTCCACACAGATTAATGCTGGGTTATCTCAAAAAAATATTCAAGATATTAGAATTCCTACTCTCAAGTTGGCTCAGAATCTTAGGGTATTCTATTTATTGAATTTGCTGGTGAATTTGTTGCAGCATTGGTATTGGAATAAAGTTAAGGTATTAAAGTGAAAGGTTAGTTCATTGTTATTCCATGTAGTGGATATTATATTCAAAATCAATAGCACACAAACAAGCAATACTTACACATGAAAATTGTTCTGATACAGATACAACCCTTGAAAGTGGTTATGAAGGACCAACAGAGGTGACACAAAATAGGTAATATGGTGATACAGTTTGCATCACAAGTAAAGACACTAGTTTTCTCTTTCATCCCAAGGATGTGCAGATTAGTACATTAATTGGCCATAATAAATTGCTCTGATGTGTAGGTGAATGGCAAGATCTGGAGGGAGTTCATGGGAATTTTGGGAGAATAACATGAGATTCGTGTAGGATTACTGTGAATAGATGTTTGATGCAGACCCATTGGACTGAGGCCTGTTTCCATGTTGCATTACTCTATGACTCTGTGCCACACCACTAATTTTGGATGGGTCAACATCTTTCATGGATTCCCAGTGTCAGCGATAAAGAAATAAAGGAGAGTAGAAAGTATTAGGAAAGTTGGACAAAAACCACAAGGCTGACCCAAAAACAAAATGGACTTCAGGAATGGAATCACTACTGGAAGCAGTACCATGGACTTAATATCAGAAAAAAATCAGCTCTCTGAAGCCAAGGTATGATAGAGGTTGATGGCAAAAGTTGGTCCAAACAAGAGACATATGGTAAGGGAATGAACATACAAATTAGAATGAGGAATGGGTCTTTCAGTCTCTCAAATCTGCTATGCCATTCAAAAACATGGTTTATCCGATTGTAATCTCATCACCACATTTCCTTCTACCCACGGTAACCTTTCATTCTCTTTCTTATCAAATATTTATCTAGCCCAGCTTGTTCAACTTTTCCCTATAAACAACCTGTCTGTTATGTCTAGGAAACCTTATCTGATTCCAATGAATTAACAACCTTAAAGGAAAACAATCCTGTATTCCAGATGTGATCTAATCAATACCCTAAATACCTGAAGCATAACCTCCCTACTTTCATATTAAATTGTCCTTGCAACAATGACTTTCTACTAGCATCCCTAATTACGTGCAATACATGTATACTAGCCTTTTGTGATCATGCAACAGGACACCTAAATCCCTCTATGTCAGAGCTCTGCAATCTCTCGCCATCTAAATAATACACTTTCCCTTTTGCCAGATCTTTGCCCATTCTCTTGGCCTGTCAGCCCTTTATAGCCCTGTTATATCCAACACAATTTAATTGCCTGCTGTATCTTTGTGCCATCAGCAAATTTAGCTAATGACTCAAAGTTTAAAAAGAACATAGAATCATAGAGACATAACATAGAAACAGGCCCTTTAGCTGAGTCTGCACTGATCTTCAAGCACCCATTTACACTAATCTTACATTAATCCTTTTGTTAAAATTCTGGTATATTCTCAGGTGCTTAAGGGCACTAATGTCTAGTTCTGGGTATGTGGTTTTAAACCCTTTAGATCTAAAGGGTTGGTGCAGACAGTCACTGGGCCATGATGGACCATGACTGTCATCATTCAAGTTATCCATCAAACTGTCTGTTTACTGTAGCTCATGGAACTTCAGATTAGTCCATAAAAGAGGCAACAAGCAGAATTAAGGTCCATCAATTTAGTTCCTAATCTGGGAAATGAAAGATTAAGCCCCAGGCAGCCAGTAGATCATGTATCCTCTTGGTACACTGTCTTCCCACAGAAGATGGGGCAGAGCATGGCAAGGTTGATGAAGAGTTCCAGGGGAGGCAAGAGCCCAAGATAGATGTCTTCAATGGGAAATCCTTCAGTGGATATATTTGTAGCAAAGTCAAAATGTAAAGAAAAGGAGTGAATTACTGTTTATGAATTGGAGAAAAAAAGAGGAAAGTCAGGATGAAAGACAGCATGGAAATAAAAGTAGGAAGACTTAAAAGGCAAAGTAGTGACTTTGAATTCATACATTTAGCAGTGTGCCAAATATCTCGTATGTTTTTTGTTGTAGCTGTTAAACTTATTAAATGTTTGTATTAAGATTTATGTAAATTGTGTACTGCATGGAGCCTGTTCAAAGTTAGGAAGATAATTATGTTAATGCAACAATGATAGACGTAGTTGCCAGATCAAATGTGCATGAGAACTACCTAATGATTTATTGAAATCACTAATGTCTGAAGTGGATATTTTGGAGATGTTCAGTAGTGTCCTAAATTAAGAATTTTGTAAGAGAAAATATTAAAAAAAGATGAGTAAATTTGCATTTGGTTAAGTGTATTACTGTGTATACATGCAAGTCTCCAAAACATCTATTAGTTCATTTCTGTAAAGAATTTTCTGAATGGTACAAGTTAATATACACAGATGGTTTGCACAAGCTTGTTATCTCTTTCTAAAGTTAGGCATTTCATCCACAACCACCCACTCACTCCACCACTGATGCACAGTAGAAGTAGTTTTCCTGGTCTGCTTTTCCCTCCTATATATTGGGCTTCCCCTTTTCCTATCTTCAGTGCAGAAGAAGGGTCCTGACCTGAAACGTTGACCGCCTGCTTTTCTCCACGGATGCTGCCTGGCCTGCCGAGTCCCTCCAGCATCATCGTTTTTCATCTAGATTCCAGCATCTGCAGTCCTTTGTTTCTCCTGTACCATCTACAGGATGCACTACCACAGCTCACCAAGGCTACTCAGGGAGCACCTTCCAAACCCATAATGTCTACTAGCAGGTTGCCAGGGTACAGCAAAAAGGGAAGCAAAAACATGGGAACACCACCATCTGGAAGTTTCCCTCCAAGCCTCACACCATCCTGACTTGGAACTATATTGCCATTCCTTCACCTTTACTGGGTCAAAATCGTGGAACTCCCTCCCTTACAGTATTGTGGACGAAGGCAGCGCACCGTCACCTTCTCAAGGGCAATTAAATGCTGGTTAATCCTGTAAAGCCCACATCCCTTGAATTAAAAAAAAGTAAAACAGCAAGAGTGAATATGCCTTTAAGACCTCAGTATGCCACTTAGTGTACTCTGGATGAATGGTTGTACCTCACACTCCTGTTCAGTGTGAGAATAGTTGCCTTCAGTAAGGAATGTTGTTTTGATTTTGGGCAGCAATGTTCAAGAAACTCACAGACCTTATTGGGGAGAAGTGGACCAACCTTGTCCATAACACAAAAGGAAGAAAATAATTTTGAAAGCCGACTGGTCCACATGCCCTGAAGTAAATTTTAAAATACTAAAACACTTGAAATCATGCACTTTTTAAAAAAAATACCAATTAACTAATACTTACCAAAGTTGCCTTACAACCGTCCCCTTTCATCTAAGTGAATGCACTACATCCAATCTAGTGCAGGATCTTCAAGCACTTTCTCCACTGTTAAATGGTGGGCAGGCACGATAGTGTAGCGGTTAGCGTAACGCTATTGCAGGGCCAGCGACCCAGCCAGTGTCTGCAAGGAGTTTGTACCTTCTCTCCTTCGATTTCCTCCGGGTGATCCAGTTTCCTCCCACATTGCAGAGACGTACGGGTTAGGAAGTTGTGGGCATGCTATGTTGGCGCCGGAAGCATGGCGACACTTGCGGGCTGCCCCCAGAACACTCTACGCAAAAAAATGCATTTCACTGTGTGTTTCGATGTACATGTGGTTAATAAAGATATCTTAAATAATCCACACATACGAGCGCAGTTTGCTGCCCAGGCTAACCTAACAGCAGCTTCCACGGTTCTGTATAACCATTGAAGGAAAATCATGACAAAGTTCTGATGTTTGCGAAAAAAATTTCCTGGAGAATCCGGGCCACCATGGCTCGCAATTCCAGATACGTTAATAAATGCCTTATTTCAAAATTTATTTAAAAATAATGTGCTAAATATCTAGTGAAACAAAATAAAGTTGATAGCAAACTTAACTTTCGGAGTGAAAAGCACATAATTTCTGGAGATATGCTCGAAAAAAATACAGCTATCACCCTTCCTGACTTATTCCGTCTTCCCCAGGTTTCAGCCTATCCACCTGCTGGTGAAACCCATCGTTAAGGCGAGACTAACATCAGGACTAAACACTTCAGAATAGGATACAGAATCAGCGAGTATGAGGATGCAAATCCATTCAGACACAGGTGGTGTTGCTTTTTGAAGTGGGTGACAGTGCCAATGGATTAAATTCTTTCATGTAAGTGAAAACTAACAAGCTTCACAGACTTTAGTGAGAGTCCCGACACAAACGTGTCTTACCCTGTTCTGTAATGAACATGACACGGTTAAATTAGCGCTGGAAACATCCAACCACAAGAATCTTGTCCACGCTCTTCAGCCATAGCTGCAGCTTCCTCGTCACCATAACAACTGCAGCGAACCCGGGCCCTTCGTCTCGGAACCCGATTCAAATTTGAGCCAATGAGAGCGAGCGTCGGCCTAATTTATGCAACCGCCGTTGGTGCAGAGTTTGAAGGGGTGAGCGAGCCCGCGGATGGGCGGCGTGTCACCGAACGCACGGCCAGTCGGCGCGGAGAGCGCAGGCGCCACCGGACCAGCCGGCAGCACCGTGAGTGATCACCGACGGGGGCGATCCCTCAACTGAAGAAAGACAGAGGGGGAGGGGGAGAGAGAGAGAAGGAAGGGGCGATCCCTCACAGAGGAAAGACGGAGGGGAGAGAGAAGTGGGCGATCCCTCTCTGAGGAAAGACGGAGGAGGGGAAGATATCTCACCGAGGAAAAAGAGGAGAGGGAGAGAGGAGGGACGATCCCTCACTGAGGAAGGGGAGAGAGGAGGGACGATCCCTCACTGAGGAGGGGGAGAGAGAAGGGACGATCCCTCACAGAGGAAAAACGGAGGGGAGGATCTCTCACTGAGGGGGAGAGAGAGAAGGGGCGATCCCTCACTGAGGAAAGATGGAGCCAGACTTTTGAAAAAGAGCAGGC
>JARFYF010000063.1:47231657-47243055 GCA_030265395.1 Rhina ancylostomus | reverse complement strand
TTTTAGATGGCAAAAGGGATTGAGGGAGGCATGAGATGCATCATCTGTACTTAACCCACTCTATTAACCACAGTATTTTTATGGCTTGTCCAAATAAGTGTGGTCTCTGGTGAACTTTCCTGTTTTTATGCTCCTTAAAGGCTGAAAACTCCATGTTTCCCTAACCATCAATGATGAAATCTGGCCCTCTAGTTTAAAACTTATTGAAGTTACTTTTATTGCTACAATGTATACCATTTTAATATTTTCTGAGCAAACTTCTTAAAGTTGGTTTGTTTTATTTAAATACAACACTAAGTTTTAGTCTTGTGGTAATTAAGAGGTTTTATGCAAAAAGTACAGAGTATGAATATCTGTGAAGTAGATGTGGTGAAAAGCTTGCTGGACAGCTAGTAAATGTAGTATTATGTAATTTCAGTACTTGCAATACAAATTGGCATAAGATCACATATATTGATATGATACTTTAAAAATTACATTCTACTATTAAATATATAGTTTCTGAGTATTTGGCAAGTAATGCTTTTAAAGTGCATTCAAATTTTAAGTATAGTAACCCTGGTGTGATGTTCCTTTTTTCTGTCCTGCATAGATTATTCAAATTCTGGAGTATTCATTTTAGATTTCAATGATGGCATATACTGGAATAGCACAAAAACATAACTAGCATTATAATTTCTGTTAATTTAGGAAAATGGAATACTTTGAAGCAAATATAAACCTTGATACCACAGATGAATTGGATACAGAAAACAGTGAAGACTTTTTAGAGAAAATGGATGATTGTCAGTTTGTCAGCTATGTGGAGAGCCACTGTAATAATTTGCAAAAATCATGTGGCATCACAGAAGAAGAATGGATCAAACACAGGACTAAGAATTCTTTAGTATGGGAGAAATCCTTTGAACATGAAATACTTCTAGATGTGGATGATGATTTCAACTTGAATTTTAATGATATATGTGATTCCTATACCATCTGCCTTTCTCGGTCATCAGCAGAAGATGTTAGTGTTAACATTACAGCAGGTTTGTAAATGTGACCTTTTTTGTGAGGAGTTTCCCTTGCTAATGTTCTCATGGATAAGAAAATATTGAGAGGATATTGCACTAGTACATCCATTCTTCAATGGTCACCAGATGAATGAGGACTATTATTCTCTCACTGTGATATACAATCAATAATACAAATTTTAGTTGCTCTGTAAAATTAACCAAGATGTAACATTAAAAATCAATATATTGAATGTTTTGCATTCACTTGTACATCATCTATCCAACACTGTAACTGCTTTCCTGGCTCTTACATAAAATCAGAAGTGATACAGTGACTAAAACTTAAAAAAACTACAGTCAACCACATGAAGGAACTCTTTTTACTTCTGTTAGATCTTTCATTCTTCTTCCCTTTCAGATGTGTGAACTTAAAATAATGGACTTCAAGATGTTAACAAGACTAATGTGATTTTTTTTTTTCTTAATTTGTAATTATACATGACATAATCAGGTTCCAAATTCCTTTAATACTAATCTTGGTGGCTGCGTCCATAATGGAACGTAGTGAAAATAGTTCACTAATTATTGCTTTAATTAAATTTAATGCTGCTGCAATTCAGATTTCTCCCCTTAGTTTTATTTGTGCTCAGAAAATTCAACTAGGCAGTTTCTATGGACTGATCTGTGCCTTTGGACTGAAACTTGTCTACCTTATGACTAAAGCAAATAGGAGAATTGAATGAATGGGTATTAAGCAAGGTCAAAAGAGAATAAAGGCAAAGATAGGAATCCCAGAGCTTGAGGTTAAGATGGCTGAAAGGATGGAGATCTGTGGTGACATGAAGAAAGTGTAGAAATAGATGAAGTTCAAAGAACACTGATTTCATAGAAGATTGAGGCACTAGAACATAGAACAGTACAGCACAGGTACTTCAACCAACAATGTCTGTGCCAACTATGGGACTAATTTAAAATAATCCCATCTGCCTGCATATAATCTATATCCCTCCATTCCCTGCCTGTTCATGTGCATGTCTAAATGTCTCTTAAACATTGCTATTGTATCTTCTTCTACCACCTCCCCTGGCAGTGTATTCCAGGCACCTACCACTCTGTGTTAAATAAAAACTTTCCTCCTAAATCTTCTTTAAACTTTTCCCCTCTAACCTTAAAGCTATACCCTCATGTATTTAATATTTCTACCTTGGGAAAAGATTCTGACTATTGACCCTATCAATATCTCTCATAAATTTATATACTTTATATAATTTTATATTAGGCCACCTACATTTTTGTCCAAATCATTTGTATATATAATCATAGACAACAGAGGTCACAGCACAGACCCTTGTGGAACACCTCTGGTCATAGACCTCCTGTCAGAACAACACCTTTCCACCACTACCCCCTGTCTTCTATGGACAAGCCAATTTTGAATCTAGTCTATTGTATATTCCATGTGCCATATCTTTTGAATCAGACTACCGGGAGGTATGTTGACAAATGCTTTATAAAGTCCATCTATACTGTATAACATCCACTGCCCTACCCTTAACAATTGTCTTCACCTCCTCAGAAAAAAAATAGAATAGTTTGTGCAGATAGGAAGAGAGAGAGAGCAGGGATTTAATGCCAAAAAGCAAATCTTAAAATTGAAATTTTAGTGGACTTGGACCCAGTGTAGATCTGCAGGTATAGAGAGTATGACTAATTGGGTAAGGACACACAGCAGAAAGAATACGTTCCCCCCTTTCCCCCTTCTCTTTGAAGATGAAAGACAATCAGGTCTGTAATTTCATGAATTATATTTGGTCATTTGTGATTAAAGGTATAAAATTTGGCACTTATTTATTGTACTCATAATAGGAAGTGAAAACTTGATAATGTGAGTGATCTGAAATTAAAGGAACTAAAATACAACACATGAATATGTTGAGCTTTCCTAAAATGTAGATATTCAATGATGGGGAGAATTGTTACCTTCAAGAAGTTCCAAGAGATCCAATAGACTCGATGGGCACTGTGTTGAGACAAAAATTCTATGAAATGTCAATCTGAAACTGTTTGAAAGCACTAAGAGGGTAGTGTGGTGAAATTTCTAGGAATATGTCCAGTGACATTTAAAAAGCTGGCTACACTTGTCCTGCCAACAGAGCCATCACCTAGTACTATTTAACTTAAGATTTTGATTTTGGAGTTGCATCAGCTATTTTATATTTATTTGGAGAAAGAGAATCCTTTTGATCTAAAACTATTATCTTAAATGCAATCACAAAGAAATGAATGCTAAAGTAGACTCTTTTTTTGAAAAAAAAGGTAAGGTGGCAGACGTTTAAAGAGATATTTTATAAATCTCGACAAAGATGTCTTCCATTGAGAGATAGTCTGGGAGGGTAAGTATCCATCCATGCCTAAAGGAGTTAAACTTGTGGGGGAGGGGGTGGGGAGAGAGCAGATAATGCCACAAAGGATAATGGTAGGCCAAAAGATGGAAAACTTTAGAAACTAGCAAAGGATGACCAAAGCAAAAGAGAACATAGATTATGAGAGTAAGCTAAGAGAAATGTAAAAGCTTTTAATGTCTATTTTTATATGTGTATGAAAAGGAAGAGAGTAGCAAATGTTGGTCCCTTAAAGATAAGACCAGGTAATTAATTTTAAAAAAGTATCTTTATTAGGGCAGAGACTTTTAAGAGAAAAAGTAATAGGCAAACCAATGGGACTAAAGGATAACAATTCCAATGGAATTGATGGCCCGTGTCCTAGGATGTTTGAAGGAGTGGATGCTGAGACGATGGATGCATTGATTTGTAGTCTTTCAAAGTTTCCTAGATTGGAAGCTGCAAATATAATGTCCCAGTTCAAGAAAGGAGGCTGATAGAAAGCAAAAGGCTGTAGACCAGCTTGCCCGATTTCTGTCAAAGTGTTGAAATTCATTATTATTTGTAATTAGGTGGGGTGGATAAAAGAAGACCAATAGATGTAATGGATTTGTATTTGCAGAAACATTCAAAAAAGTGATACATAAAAAGGTTACCGCATAAGGTAAGTGGTCATGGAGTTGGGAAACTATATATTAGTATGGATGGAGGATTGGTTAACTAACGGAAATTAGAAAGTAGGGAAATATAGAGCTTCGCATGTCCAAGGAATTTCATTGCACCCTGGTGTATAGGACAATAAACTAATCTGAATCTGAAAATTTTCTGCTGTGCAGATGAATCTAGAGCCATATATGAAATACAAAGTATGCAAATACAGCAGATAATTAGGAAGGCATGCGGAATGTTGGCTTTTATTGCAAGGAGGGTGGAGTATAAAAGTAGGCAAGTCTGGCTACAGTAATGTGGAGTGTATGTGAAACTGCACCTGGATTACTGCATGCAGTTTTGAATTCATTAGAGATAGTTCAGTGATTTCTTGATTCCTAACATGAAGGGGTTGAGGTATGAAGAAAGGCTGAGAAAGTTGTGCCTATGCTCACTAGAGTTTAGAAGAATGAGAGTGATACTATTAAAACAAATAAGATGTTGAGGGGCTCTGACAAAGTAGACGTTGAGAGAATGACCTTTGAGGTAAGCTAGAAGCAGGGGGCACTGCTTCAGAATAAAGGGTTGCCTAATTAAGATGGGGATGAGGAAGAATTTCTTCCCTCAGAGGGCATGAGTCTATGGAATTCTTTATCCGCAAAACAACAAATTTCACAACATATGTCAGTGATAATAAATCTGATTCTGTGCTATGGAGATTGAACCTTTACCATATTCAAAGCAAAAATAGATTTTTGGTCTATAAGGGGTTGGGGAACTTGGGCTGGAAATTGCAACTGAAGCCAGTTCAGACCAGGTAAGATTGTACTGAATGGCAGAGCAACCTTGGGGCCACATCATTTAATCCTGCTCCTACTGTTTATGTTCGCTCATGGTCCACGCTACAAATGAATCAAAATAATATGTAAAATAGATGCATTGAATTGAATGTAATAATTAGTTCAAATCTATATAATTTGAAGAATAAAATGATGTAGGAAAATATTTCCTCACATTTTTGAGTTATAGGAAAATATTTTTGTAAATCTTAACCGATTAAGATAATTCATTGTTTATTTAACATGATAATAAACCAAATAAAATATAATAATGAATTTTCTCAGTGTGTGATGACTCAGATGGAGTCTGATGGTGATTAACATTACACCTAAAAACTTTACTGAAAATAAAGTTGTACTTCCACTTTGATGGTGCTTTTCTATTTCTACGATAGATGATATATGCAAGATTGAAAAGCAATTTGATGGCAGCGATGAAGATAAAAGAATAAACACTGAAGAAATTAACTATCAACATAACCAAGATATTCACAGTTCTAACTATTCTGACATGCATGATGAAACAAAAGATAATTTGGAAGGATATAAATGTCAGGACATAGCTGCCAGTACCAGTGATGAGGAACAGGAAGAGTTGCCTTATGACAGTAACTTAAAGAACGTTAGTGAACATCATACAGACATTGATTTAGGTAGCTATGTGCCACCATTATTCAAACTTCTTGGGAACCCATCAGGTCATGAGCCTGTTAGTGGAATGAGCCAAAATGTCCCACTTAGAGATCAAAGATCAATTGTGAAAAATATGTTCTCCCAACAAGAAGTGCCTGACACTGAACTGAATACAGAAGTTGAAGCTTCTAGTCATGAAAATAAAAGAGAATTTAATGCTACTACATCAGAGCAGCCAGTTGATTCGTTGATACCTAGCTATGGAACTAAAGCAGCAAAAGACTTTCAGCTTGGTGGTGGAAGATCAAACATTTCTGAATCAGTTCGACATTACTCTTTTGAAGAAGATCAGGCACTTAGTTCAACTATGTACATTGACTCTGAGACTTTACCAGAGACCTCTTTTACAGATAGTATTGAAGAAACTGTTATTAAAAATCAAATTTTATCAAATTCCAACAATGAATTATTCATGAAAAATAGCAATTTTTGTAAATCAGAAACTGACCTTTCAACGAAAGAAGAGACACATGGAAAATTTGGAAATAATGAACAATTGGTACAGGTGATAGGTAATTCTCACTGCAATAGATTTGCTGAAGTGAAGGTGGAAAAAAATGGCACCTGCAGAAGAAGGACAAGTTGTGGTCCGGAGATTCCACCAAAAGTAGTACAAGAAGAGAATGCACAAGCACCACTTAGTCATAAAACAGCATCAGGAACTGCTCAAAATCCAGTGTTAAAAATGGGGAGAACAATTTCTTATAATGAAATCAAATATGGCAAAGGAAAACAACATTATCCTCTACTTGACTTTTCCAAAGTTGCACCCAAGGTTAGAATTCCCAAGAGGAATACTTATAATAATTATAAATGTCCAAGATCAAGATTAAAAAAAGCAAAATCTTCACCCAACTCACCAGAAAACCCCCACGCCATTCATAAGTCAACAGTGGATGTACTGCAAAATGTACCAGATAACACACAACTTTCAGTAATTGCTACAAAAACAGAAGTTAATAGTAAAAAACAACATGTGGAGGCAAATCAAACCCTTGAACATTTCCAACAATTGCAGGTAATATCAATTTTATGGTCAGATTTGTGCACTGTGCCATGCAATTTATGGGCCAATGGCAGGACCACATCTAACTGGTTCACTGACATCTTTGAGATACCGTCAGCTATACATAATCCAACTGATTTACCACTGTGCATGGGGCACAAAAGCTGTGTCTTGAATATTTTAATTCTGAAGTGGGGAAGAACATTTCTATTTTTCCTTGCTTCACAATAACCACCACATAGTGTTGTTGTTCATAGTCTAATTTGACAATTTAGTCTAATCTTACTTAAACAATATGACTTATGGTAGTTTCAGGTGATAACTTGAATGCTTCCTTCCCTCACTGCCACAATGGGCAGTGCATTTCCAATGTTAAGTGAAGATGCACACACTGCTCCATTGGAATGCAAGGCACCTATTTTACATCTAGAAAGTGGACACTATACCATGAGTGTTATTACTATTTCACCACTCCTTTCCTGGTTTGATCTTACTGAAGAAAGATGCAGTTAATACAACAAAAATGTAGGTTGGAGTCTCTGTTTAACTGGTTACCAGTCTGTGATTTTCATAATCAGCTGCTTCAATGAGTGAATGTGATAATGAATACAGAAGGAAAAAACCCTTCAAATTTACATAATTTAACAAAGTTATGCACAAAGGAACCTGCTCAGATTACTTAATGCAATATCTCCAGTCTTGGTTTGCACACATCAGGAAAGCTAGAGATTGCTTGGTGAAGGGGTGGAGGATGGTGATCAGAAATTATATAAAATGATCATAGTTATTAGTATTAAACACTGTTTTATTTTCAAGAACCTCTTGTTTATAAGGTACGTTTATTTTTTTAATGAATTGCAATTTACCCACACGTACATAATGTAAATGATTTTGAATCAGTTGTCAATATGGAGGCAGGTATTTTGGATGCCTTATTTCCAGCAAGAATAAGATGTTCCTTTGTTTTGTTCCAACCCACCAAATGGAATAACAATGACCCTCTAACTCGATGTAGAGAACATTGTTAAAATTGTTGATCTTCTGTTTTCTTTGATGGAATTTTTAAACTTAAAAATTCACAACAATTTTATTAGAATTTGCCACCTATTCTTTTGTCGATATTATTGTCAGCAGAATTTTTTGGTCTGCAAGTTTCCAGAAAACTGCTCAGTCTTCATTTAATTTTATTCCCATGTTTCATTCTTAGGAAGAGTTTGACAAGCTGCTAATAAAGTATGCAGAAGCAGAAAATACCATTGATCAGTTGCGGTTTGGTGGTAAGGTAAGTACATTAGTTTTAGCAACAATATTCAGGTATGTTCTTTCTAACAATATATGAAATGAATACCAAAAATTACACCGAGTTGAGCCTTTGCCAAACATCTGGCACTGAGCTCACTAATAAATCATAATTCATTCTTGCATTCATGATTTCTTATGTATGAGTTTCAGCAGAGCAAGAATTAGAAATGTAGCAAAGACTTAAATTAGATTATGAAAGGAAAATATAAATTATACAACTTTTGTTGGGGGTGCAGACTGTTGAATAAATTTATAAGATTCAATATGTATAATTCAGTTCCATGACTTGTAGTGTTCATCTATACCTATACTTCGTTAATGCCAAAAAGCCATAGGCAATACTTGACTGTTTTGAAATAAAACCAAAAAAAATGGAACTGCTGAGTATTCCCAAGATTTTGTATTTTTATTTTAGATTTCCAGCATCTACAGTATTTTGATTTTGAATCTTTTGATCCCTCGTGGGATGAATTCCATCAAACATCTTACTAATTGTTCGTCGTGGAATTTCAGATTTCATTGTTGATTTTACTCAGATATGAGTGAAATATGTGGTGGCTCTGAATTGCCTTGTAATCCCAGAGTTGCATATTCTGCAAATTTAATAATTTTGAATTGGTAGAACAATCTATTGTTCTGATTAAAGACAACTAATAATATGTTTTTCACAGAAAACCCTCTTTATATAATTGTAAACTACTTCTTAAGGGACATTGAGATTGAAGGTTCCATTAAGCATTTCAGATACACAATATTATGTTCTCATGTACAAAAATACCACAAGGAGCAAATGAAATAATAAAGTTATTTGTAAACTATTGCTGTTTTGAATCCAGGCAGTTTCCTTGCTCTTTTTCTAATATTTAATTTCAAAGACATTTTGACAAATAAGGCAATGGGACATCAGTACATAGCTATTTAGGTAGCATTAACTCTGGGACTTCCATGCCTGCTACCTCAAGTGCAAAAAAGTAGGACTTACTTGAAAAGCATCTGTCAGTTTGCTCCATTGTTGGAATGCACACTATCACCTTTCAGATTGTGGACATGAGGCAACAGGATAGTGAACTTTAATTTTCAAAATTATTTTTGGTTTGCTTAATGCTTTTACTTGTGTTTAGGTAACTCCTATTTTGTAAAAGAAATGTGAGTAATTTTTAGATTTAAAAATGATGTACTTCAATTTTAATAGTTTTGAAATGCCTTTTTTGACAAAGCCATTTATTAAAAAATGGAAATGCATCACAGCTTTGACAGTCAGCAAAGCTGGGAGCAAGATTTGCTGGATGCCAAAACTTTCAGTGGCATTTCAAGGCAGGGCTTCTTCACTGTGGCATGGGAGGTCCTACTGCAATGAGATCACCACTGGAGGCTTGGACACTTCATGCCTGCAAGTATCGTCGCAGAAAACCAGAAGTGATGATTCAGGCGGGGAGGGGGGGGTGCGTAGGAGAGCAGAATAACCCAAAAAGATCTCTTCAAGTACTTTCTAAGCTATTAACTTTCTTAGTTTAATGTGGTAACCTAATGGAAGGTTTGATCTTACTTTTTCACCACAATTAGCATTTGATCTCTTTAAAATAATTGGGAAAATTTCCAAAGTGAACATAACAACATACAGATGAAAGCATTGATTTAGTTGATCATGTGCCATCGCTAATCAGACTTGCTGGGATTGTCGGGTCATGTGTTTGCCGATGCTATATGTGACAAGAAACAAAATGCTAAGTTACAATTTAAATCTGAAGTTGGTTGTAACACAGATCTGAAGTGTAATGGTGTGAGAAGCTTTCATTCTCTATCTGCCACAACCAACTCAGAGAAGCGAGTGTAGATTCACACCACAAACAGAATACAACTATTAATTTGAGACTAGCAAGTGCAATACACACAGAGGCTCAATGTCGCTAACATAAAATGTTAATTTTAACTTTTTATTCTTATATTAGGTAACAGTAAATTCTGATTTATCCAAATCAAGTAAAATGATTCATTCTGGAATTTTGTCATCACCTTGTCAATTAACCAATTTGACAAGTTCACAGCAACGCAGAGCTGAGTCGGTATGCACCACTGAATCAGTCACATTCTTCCCTTTAGGTAAATAAATAATCTCTTGAACATGGAATAGTATTATATACCTTTTAGACTTATTCATAGGAAATGTTGTTGAATGGATAGAGTAAGCATGTAATCACGTTTCCATTTAACTAGTTGCTATATCTCGTAATTGCAAAACGTCCGTTTTAAGTAATTTCAAATTTTCATTTTGATCTTTTACCCTCTATGATGAAGGTATTGCTAGTACCTTTATTATGTAAACTGACTGCACGAATTACTTTAAAAGAACTCTCAAGTAAAGTTTGCTGTACTCCCTCTAACAAGGCTTCAGAAATGGATAGCTCAGCTTTATGCTGTTCAAGGACCCATATATCTTATGAAATAATACTTTCTTACTCTTGCTTAAAGGTGCTTTTCTAACATGTTTGAGTTGGTTGCATTCAAAAGCAGCCAAATATGTATAAAATTGACAGAAATATGATATTCTGACACACTACAGAAGTGATTACATGTTAAAATGGACTTCATAAGCTGTAAAACATTTGAAACCTTCCAAGATCATGAAGGGTGTTACAAAACTGTGTGACTTTTTTACCTTTAGATTTAATGGGAACTTATGAATGTATTGCAAATCATAAAGATTACAGAACTAAACTCAGAATTTTATTTTTGGCAGAATCAACACATAACAACTATCCCATGTCATTATCAGTAACTTCTGCTGGATCTAAGCCAGATTCTTGCCAACCTATTTCTGAATTTTACAAGGCAACAGGAGAACAAATGGCTCAGAAGCTAAATAAACATATTGAGTATTTTAAACATCAGGTAATCAGTTAACTGGAACATAGCACTGAAAACTATTTAACATTGTCTACAAATACAGGATGAGAAGAACACTCTAAATATAATGTGAATGTACTTCTGAAATTCTATTTAAATTAAGCTTAAATACGTTATTGGTTAATTTACATAGATTAATAACATATAATAGTAAACAGGTAATTAAAAAAATAGGAATATCAATGTTTGATGTGGCTAATTTAGTAACATTGCTTAAATATGACAGAAGCTACTCAGAAATTCTACTGTTTCAAATTGCAATGTTTTTAATCCCACCCTAATGCAACATAATAGAATTTAACATACAAGCTCTACTATGTTATTTGTGAAAATTCATGTGAAGTGAGCTGTGGTAGCAGTTGAGCTACCATTATGGTTTCATACCAGAAAAAAAATTGCATTCCCCTATACTATTCATGCAGTGCCAAAAACAAAAATGGCAAGAAAGTATTTCAATATATGTCCAGTGAATGGAACAAACAAGTTGCTGAATAGTTTCAGGGGAAAGTTTTATATAGTGCAATTTAGCAACATTTTCAATACCCATAAGACCCAGATCTTCTACCAAATCTCTCCCACTGCACCACAATGCCCTCCAACAACAACGGTTCATAGCGAGAATATAAAGCA
>JARFYF010000063.1:47166982-47177003 GCA_030265395.1 Rhina ancylostomus | reverse complement strand
ACAAAGATTATACAATTTAAACTGTATTGATGGTTTAACTTACAGAAAGGATGGGTACATCAAGAAATTTCCAATTTTCAATGATGTCACGGTTTTCTGCAACTCTTCCATGCTGGATGAGCTTGCCGAGATTCTCTTCCGTTGTTCCTATAACAGAAAGAGTAAAAACACTTACTTTTCTGTTGTGAATCATTTTTAATTTAACATCACACAAATTCAATATTTATCATACCACCCCATCAGCTTTATTTTTCAAATTTGAGAGCTACAAACTCATCTATACATTTTTCCCCCAATATGCAACAGTTCCAAAGGCTTGAATATGCCAAATATCTGCTAAAACAGTTCCCATATGTGCCTAGCCCATTTGATACACATTAGCAGATTAATTCACTGTACTGTATAATTAGAAGTTCTGAGGAGATGGTCAAAGAAAGGGCAAAAAAATGGATCAAAAGATCTTCACACTTTTTTTTACAGAATATGCAAATTAATTCAGTCTTACAGTTATCAGACAAAAATATTCCTGTTTTATTGGAAACAAATTGTTTATTTGACATTTCTAGTATGGAAAACGTAAAGAAATTAAAACACTTCTGATCCAAGACTTAAGTCATAAGGGCAGAACATAAAAACCTAAGGCCCAAGTTATGTAGTTCTATAAGTTTTCCTTATTGGGTCCATTTTTTCTACTATTAGTTATTGCAAATTTTCTTGATTACACACTCACTCTTAACTTATACCTTTAGATCAGGTTAAGACCTGCTTACAAACATTGCCACATAATTATTAGGCAACATAATGAGATAGCATTATCTTTCTTTAAAATATCAAAATAAATAATGCTTCATTTACTTTTCATCTGGTTATAACATTGGTATGTTATACTTCTAGAATAGGGCAGATTACACATATACAGATGTCAATCACAAAATATGCTTCCTGTCTATCTTAGATGAATTTGCATTCAGCAGTGAAAAAAAACAGGAATTTTTGAATTCAGTTTTATTTAAAGGAAGCTGGTAAAGAAGAAATTTCAGAACATTAATTCTCAACACTAAATGATGAGTCAAAACTCCAACATCTCTACTTGATAGATCTTAATTTTAAGGTAAGCGTTGAACTAGTTTGAGCTATGAGCTGAAAAGTATTCTTACAACACCAAGAAAAAGTTCAATTTCTATTAAAAAATGCTGATTTTTCCACGATTTCTTAACCTTCATTAAACCTATATTAAAAACGATTAGTGCCAGCTGTCAGAGCAACATAGTAAGACACTATTTCAATAATCACATCATTATATCTTCTTGAAAATCAGTTGTGACAAACCAACTTCCTTTAATAGGGTCTATCATCTTGATAAAGAAAATAAAACCTGTGCAAAATATTACAAATTAGTCTCGTGCCACAATTCTGTTTACAGGTGTATGTTAATGTGAAAATTTGTTTATCTTTTGTGCAATTTGAATTCACATGTAGGAAACCAAACAAGTACTGGACACAAACAGCATGCCACATTTACTGTACCATTCACATGGAAGATATAGAGCAAGATGATCCTTAATTTGTCATAATCTCCAATAGACTTGTCCAGCAAAAAAGGAAGAATGATTCTCATGGGGTCCTTAATTTTCTGGCTTTGTGCGTCAGTTCCAACAGCCAGGTCCTTAAGAAAAGAAACGTTAACAATAAAGGAAATCAATACTCAGCAAATCTTTGGCAAACTCTACTAAAAATGGTCTAAATCTACTTTTATGATCCAACATAACACATTAAGTTATGGTTTAACTTTCACCATTTTGAAGCCCAAAGAATGTTGTTTACCTGTTCAGCCTTGCATAGTTTCTCTACTATCCCGTGGAAATGTTTCATACAATCTTCAGCTAGAGTCAGGTGGACTGTTTGCTACAAAGAGAGGAGGATGAGAGGACAATGAGTGGAGGAGGGGAAAATACGCCACAGGTTAAAGAAGGCATCTTTCAATCAAAAGATTTAAACAAAAGTGCTGCCAGATCAATCTATAACTTCACGTTCAGTTGTTTATGATCACATTGTAGAAGTGACCCCTGACCCTTTTACAGTAAGGATAGCTTACTATAAATATCCCAGGCATCATGACTTTTTTCTTGTGCTTCATTAATATGACAACAGAGCATTTATGCAGTGCATTTTAATACCAGCACTGTTAGAAGTGATGCATGACACACATAGACTACTTTCTGGGATTTAGACTGCTAATACACCAATATAGCTTTACTGCGAGGTCATAATCTATCATCTACAACTTATCATTTCAGAAATCTTTCAGAACAATAGTGTTAATATCAATTAAGTTTTGCCTTCCACCACAGAGACATGATATTTAATCTTTATTTTAAAATGTAGCAAGTCTATAAAATAGTACTTTGAAATATAATATTCTTGTTGGTCTGCAATATAATCAGTAAATAAGTAACATTAATAACACCAACATAATACATAAATGGCCAATCTTTGAAATGTAGAACAACATATTCTTCCAGCTTTATTTCTTCTGTAAATGTATGCAGTTTAAGGCTTAAACCTGCCCTGCTTGTTCAATATCCATCCTTGTTCCATAACATTTGATTCTTAAACTCTCTCAGGGTTGTTCACCTTTCCTTGATTTTCCACATTGATGCCTTTTTTCTACCAAAATCCTGCTATCAAATTGTGACTCATTTTTGTAAAGCACCTGGCACTATATTAAATAAAGTGCAGGATCTTTTTTCTAAAGACACTTAGTCACACTGGAAAAGTTTTTTTTAATCTTCATTATTCATTTATTGTCCATGTTGCAAATGGAATTACAGCAATGGCAGCACATTACAATTAACTGAGATTGAGAATAGGTAAAGAGGAGGAAATATGTATGCTGCATAAATGGATTAACCAGCTAACTGAAATGGCTGCAACATATTGCATATCACACAAAAATCAATCCAGTGTTGTTTTATACCTTAGCCTTTTGTTTTCGGAAAGCAGGCAACTTCTTCATCATTTGAGATAAAGAACTTACGGTAACCTGGAAAATAAAATATACCCAGTAAAATTACTAACAAGGGTTAAATTAGTTTAAATTTGAATATTGTCCAGCTGGAGCCAATCACATTTTGAGGCTGGCCAAACTTTGTTGAGGGTTATGATCAGAATGTAAATCAGCAGTTGGAATTAAAGGAACTTTATTTCATGAAATGGATTCTAATGAGGACAAGTGATCACCTCCAATACTCTTATCCCAAAATCAATTTCATATGTGGATTATTATTGACCAACACTTATTTATTTTTGTTCTTACTTATTTTTCTATTTCTTTTAATACTTCAATCCAAGACCAAGGTCTATCTACTTTATTCAGAAGAACAAAAGAAATGGGAACTGGAGTAGGCTGTACCAGCCCTGCCACACCAATTCAATATGACCTTGATTATGAAATTTTACATCTCTTCCTCTCCCTGTCCTATTCCCTTATTGCCTATAAATCTATCATTCTCAGTTTCAATATACTCATCAACAGAAGACCCACAGCCTTTTCTGGCAGAGAAGTCTAATGATTCAAGTCTAAAGAGATTTCTCCTCATCTCTCAGGGTCAATTACACACACTCAACTGCTGCTAATGTACAAATATTCTCCACTTTAGCTTCCAAAGTTCTTGTTTGAGTATCCTGTGATCCCCTCCTGGAGAAACTGCCTCTCAGCATCATCCATATCAAGCCAGCTAAGAGTTTTATGCATTTCAATGAGATCAGCTTTCATTCTTCTAAATCCTAGCAAATACAAACCGATTCCACACAATCATCTTCACAGGGCTAATCTCTCATCACAAGATGTCCCTTTTGCTTAGATGCAAGGAGTCAGCTTTCTAGCACTTCTCTGCACAGCCTCCAGCTCTTCACAAATTACCAACAGGTGACCTTCAATCATCTTTTGCTAGCCTTGATCCAGTAGCATCAGGCAAGACTATGGACCTATCAAGTCCAAGTTAGATATTCTGTAGCTACAGCCAGTGAAACCAGCAATGAAGGAAAAAGTAAAATGGAAGCCCATGATCAGTCCTTGGTCCTGGTTCTGCTATCAGCCTAACTCACTGGGGAATCTCACTGTGTAATGCTCCAAGAGTGTTTGCATGTTAAAAGGTGGATAAAATACTTACTTTTCCTTCTGTTGCCTTGCTGCTTTTGTTAAGTTCCTTTACCAGTTTGGGTATCTTCCTGCATGAAAGGAAGTATACAGAATGCTTGTTTTTTTAATATGTCAGAATAATTTATTCCTTTAGCATTTGCAGCTCCTACAAACTAAGATTTACAGTAAACAAATTCCAAGCCAATTTTAGAGAAATCAGCTTGTGTGCATGAAACTACTTAAAAATGCACTACATCTTCATGGAAAAAAATGCTTCTCTTGTATAGAGCATTAAGACAATTCATGCACTGTTCCCCCCAAATCCCCATGTCAAATGATCTTCCATAGTTTAACTTGATCATTTGTGAAATTATCATCACAAATGTGATTAATTTTTTTATTCTCATAAGACCTTCTATTATTGTGACTCATTGGCTGGTATCCTGAAGAATACATATTTAATCACCATAATGTCTTTCAGGATTACAGTACAACTTTGGCTTCAGCATTAATACTCCTTGGATGTCATGGTAATAATGGTTACATCCTGGCAGGGACAAGTCATTATAGTGCAAGCTAAGAAGAAATTACTGAGCCATTTGCACTTTGTAGCAGATCATTAATCAGCCATCAAAGCTCACAACTACAGTGATCTAGAGTCTACACTCACTGTAAAATGACATCTGCTGTTGCTTGCCCTACTGTTTTGAAAGTGATATCAGAAAGAGATTTGTTTATCTGCTGGTTATATGGTGCAGAGATGCACAGTAACTTGATTTTAAAAGGCTTGTGAAAATGAGGCCAAGTTCTCTTCCTCCCGAGATCTTTTGGCAGGAAGAAAATGATCAGTACTGCAGGGTTTGGATGGGTAGTGGTCGAAAGACAAAGAATTAAATCAAACATATTTCTTGCTCTCTTCCTTCTAATTGCACATTGCATTCTATTTCAGCAACTATTACTGTTCAGGACGGTATCTATAATCCACTATGATGCTCAAAGTGTCCAACTCAATATTCACCCCAACATTCACAAACTCCATTGGTGGCCTTCCCCTCTTTACATTAGAGAATGCCTGCTGTTGGCCTGACCTGACAACAGCAACTGGAGTCTTTCCAAGCAGCAAACCATGGCCTCCTAAAGTATCAGTGTTCCGGCCCTTTACAGAATGCTCTTAAAATGCACTGTTTCTTCTGTCATATTGCTCACCTTAAATCAGGTGATATACAAATGAAAAACAGACCAGATGCCGGAAATTTAAATAAAGTCAATAAAAGTATAAGAGGTAAAAGGGGAATTTAACATATCCTGCGAAATGCTTAGCAAGGTGTTGTGGGAAAGAAGAGTGTCTTGATGGTGATGGAAGGATGGACCAAGATGTTGCAAGGAAATGATTCCTTTGGAATGCTGAAAGAGGAAGAGAAGGGATGCAGTGCTTAGCTATGGTATTTTACCATAAAGTGGTAAAGAATAATCTGTTGAATGTGGAAGCTGGTGGCATCGAATGCAGGCCCAAGAGGAAGCTGACTGTATTTCTGAGAAAGAGGGGAAGAGGTGAGAGCAGTAGAGTGGGAATTAGAATAGGCACTGTTATAAATATTGTCAATTATCATGAAGAGGAATCTCTCTTTCTGGTTATATTCACTTAGTAGGATAAGTACATCTGGCAATTAAATAGACAATTTTATTTTCTGCTTGCAACATACAGTTGTGCCTTTTTAAGACCTGGAAGTTCAATTGTTGAGTAAAGTTTCAAGTCTCTTAGAGCACAGCAGTTTGGTGAGCAAGCTTTGGAAAACCATAAATTATATATAGGGCCATTGATCAATGAATGGCTTTATTTTCTGGGAAAATTTCTGCAAAGTCAGAGTAATGTGTAGAAATGCAATAGATGAAAGTATTCAGATGAAGCATTAAAAAGGCACACAAACCTTTTCATTCCATTCTTGTTGATGGTACTTGTATAAACAAGTATAAACATGGAAGTTTAAAAACTTCTCATACACCAAGCTTGTGAAGAAATCAATTGCCTTAGAGAGTTTCATGCTAACTGCACAAGAGACAAGGGATATCCCTTCAGCTGTCGTGGCACTGAGGGAATGACAACAAATGAGGACAGCCCAGAGAGTATGGTTCACTAAGTTGCCATTTGGCAAGCCTCTTCCATTACACTACTTGAATTGCCTTGCTTGTCAGGGCTAGCACAGTAGTGTAGCGGTTAGCATAATGCTATTAGAGCACCAGCGACTTGGGTTCAATTCTGGCCACTGTCTGTAACAAGTTTGTACTTTCTCCCTGTGTCTGCACGGGTTTCCTCTGGGTGCTCTGGTTTCTTCCCATGTTCCAAAGATGTACGGGTTAGGAAGTTGTGGGCATGCTATGTTGGTGCTGGAAGTGTAGAGACATTTGTGGGCTGCCCCCAAGCACATTCTAAGCAAAGATGCATTTCTATGTGTGTTTCAGTGTACATGTGACTAATAAATAAATCTTATCTTGAAAATTGCTTTACTTCAATACATTAATAAATCAGAGCACAAATGATATATTCAATCTCTGTTGAAGGTAGTTTTGTTTTAACCTGTTGGTCAATTTTTCAAGTTTTTGTCTTGCCAAATTCTGCGTGATATTTTACTCCATGAACTTCTTTCACAGATTGTAACAGCATTGCAACAAATATCTTGGCAGCATCAGATTTTCTAGCTGACAGATACAATATCAGCTCCAAACAGATGTCGATACATACACCTTGTATGAATTGCGATAAAGCATATTTGTAATATTTTAATATTTCAAACTTATAATTGAAGAGGCTGTATACATACTCGCCAACTTCTGCAATATGTAAATGCCGCAAGTTTACCCAGAGTGTGTCATCCTCATCCAAGAGAGCCTCTTTGGATGTCGGCTCATCTCTTATTTGATACCTATTAAAATTAAGGCAAAAAGATAGCATGCTTTTCTCACAGAATAAAAACCACTTCAGAGAGCGACACCCTATCAATGACTCAACAGGTGTACCAGTGCATTGCTGCATGCAAGATGTCAGGTGAGAAGAATCAGACTCTGTTGTGATATCCCATGTATCACCCAACTAGCTGTCATTATTATCAAGGCATAAGAATAATCCTTGTGATTAAATGCATTGAATCTCAATTACTCACTGTTCCAGAATGCAAAATTCCAAATTAAGATTAAATCTGACCAACCCAAAAACAGCAACTTTGGCACACTAGAACTTCTCACTATTATATGAAATAATTAACTTCTGAGCCAACAAATATCAGTGGAACTTGACCTAATTTCAATACATGTATCATAGTTAGTCAGCAAGCCAAATTTTGTGGCACAGAGCCAGAGGAAAAGACTAATTCCAACTCATTTTAGCATTATAACTTGAACACCTTATTGCATTGCACTTTCTCTGTAGCTGTGACACTTTACCCTGTACTGTTATTGCTTTTACCTGTACTACCTCAATGCGCTCTGTACTAACTCAATGTAACTGCACTGTGTAATGAGTTGACCTGTACGACTGGTATGCAGACAAGTTTTTCACTGTACCTCGATACGTGACAATATTAAACCAATACAAGCTTGCTTTTGTTTAAAACCTCGAAATAATATTGGCGTGTTCCACATTTTTGGAAGTTTATAATTTTTTTACTTTTTGGCTGGGAATGTTTTATTTTTAAATGGAATTGAAGATTTAAAGAAAGCCAACCTGCATGCACAATTTGGATGAGGGATAATAACCCTAGGAATGAAACCACAGCTACCGCATGTCAACAGATTGAGGAAGGTATCAGGAAAATAAGTAGGCCCAGCATTTCCACGTTTTCTGCCAGACAATCTGCATAATCAGCAATGCTGGAATATATATTCAACTTAGTTTAATTCAGTTATCTTGAGGACATCTCCAGTTGACAGAAGCTAACTTGGTAATATGTTCCCTCTCCTCCAGTGCTGCCAACTGGTTAAAGCCACCGACTTCAGAGAAAAACACAAGAAAGACCCCACGGTATCTGACACCAGCCTACTGGCACAATAATAGCCGCAAACTGCTCTTCATGTGTTGCTACGTCGTGGTCAACATCTTCCTTTTTACGTTTGCGGCTCTGAATCATAGCAGTTATGGTGAATGGTTTATGTTGGCAAGAGGTTGTGGTCAGTGCCTTAACTTCAACTGTACCTTGGTCGTGGTGAGTGATGACACATGTTTCCATTTAAAGTAAACTCTTTCACTGTGACTTTGCCTGTGGGAAAGAAAATTGTGAGGGCTTTCCTGCTGATTCAAGGCCTTAGTGTTCCATTCACTGTGGTACTTGATCCAACAGGTGGATCAGGCATTGTCGTTCAATGATTTCCCCCATGTGGAAGGGCGAACTTTAGTTTGGTTTCTCTCTTTGATTGTCCAGAGGTTCAACCATGTTTTCAATGAAGTAGAATCCTTTGGCCTTGCAAACTGTCCTCCGTCACCCACAGCCTTTCATTAATCTCCCTTCTGATTTTGAAAATGTTCTAATCATATACAGGTCCTCTCCAGGTCAGCTTATGTCCAACCCCTACATACGAGCAAGTGTTTGGGAGACTGGTGGGATGGATTTACTGGCTGCTGAGGGTCCGCAGGCATCTTCTACCTCCTGGGAACTCAGTTTGCGGCCACATTTCTGACCTTCAAACCGTCCGGGTTACGAAAAGTTCTCAGGAATGGAATCCTGCCATAATGTGGAGAGGAC
The DNA here is from genome assembly GCA_030265395.1 of Rhina ancylostomus. Taxonomy (NCBI): domain Eukaryota; kingdom Metazoa; phylum Chordata; class Chondrichthyes; order Rhinopristiformes; family Rhinidae; genus Rhina; species Rhina ancylostomus. The sequence continues at coordinate 47,168,129 of JARFYF010000063.1, read as the reverse complement.
CTGTAATCAGAAAATCCTTGAAAATTACTTATTTACAATGTTGCTGTAGTGTATGATTGCGGATGACTATTGTTTCCAGTGGTAGAAGGGTTGGTAACTAAAGGGCACTGATTTAAGTGAACAGAGTGTAGCTTGAAAACATTGAGCCAGGCAACAAATTGAAAGTGGTAACACACAGCAAACAGTCTGTTCTGCAGCAAATAAAGTTAATTTAATCAGAGAACAAGGTCTCCTGGAAGAACAGAGGATGCAGAAGTTACAGCAACTTCAAATAGAACTTGTGTGAATTGATTCTTGTTTCCATTACTGTTTGTGTCTAAGATTTAAGAATATTTTAGCTAATTTTAAGGATTTTTCTATTTTAAAGGTTCTCATGCTACGTCGGTGTCTGACCTGGTTAAGAGCAACCTGGGTGGTGCGAGTCCTGCCATTGGACCAGCATGTACTCCTGCATCAGCTCGTGGGATTTGCCATATTTGGACTGAGTATCGTTCACACTACCGCACACATTGTGAACTTTGGTAAGTGCTCAGAAACAGTCACAGGCAATATTGCTTAGGTAGTAAAGCACCACCAGGAAAAGTTTTGCAACCAGTAAGAAAGTTGAAGAACTCTAACAAATCAAGTCAAGTCCGGTTTATTATCATGTGCACAAGTATGGTGAGGTACGGGTACAATGAAAAACCTGCTGGCAGCAGCATCACAGGCACATAGATTCAGACAACAACACAGAGTATAAATTATACGTAAATTGTACTTAAAAATTATACCATACAGTGAAAAAAACAACCGTGCAAAAACAAGACCTAAGGGCAAAAAAAACCAAAACCATAGTTGGAGACAAGTCCAAAATGGTGCAAGGGGTGGTTCGTAGTGTTCCATTGCTGCATGGTTATGGTTATCCAGTCTTAGGATATGTTATGTGGAAGCTGTGACATTTTATATTATTTCACAATGATCACAAAACACAAACATCCTCAGCAATCTGTTCAAATTACCTTTGATTTCATAAAAAAATTCTTGTCAAAAGAGGCAGGTACAACACCAGCAGTTCCCTCCCCTCTTCCATTCACTTCCTCTACAACAATTCCTCTGCCTACATTTTTTGCTGCCTCGGTGAAGCAGCCAACATAATCAAAGACCCCCC
>JARFYF010000063.1:47034552-47045219 GCA_030265395.1 Rhina ancylostomus | reverse complement strand
TCTTAAATTCAATCCCTCCAGCAATGAAGGCCAGCATTCCATTTGTGTCTTGATAACCTGTTGCACCTGCAAACCAACCTTTTGTGATTCATACACAAGCACTCCCAAGTTCCTCTGCACGCTGCAATCTTTCACCACTTAAATAATAATCTGATCTTCTATTTTTGCTTCCAAAGTGGATGACCTCACATTTACCAACATTGTACTTCATCTGCCAGACCCTTCCCCACTCACTTAACCTTTCTATATCTCTCTGCACTCTCTCCGCATCCTCTGCACAATGTGCTTTTCCACTCAATTTAGTGTCATTGGCAAACTTGGATACGCTGCACTCTGTCCCCTCTTCCAAATCGTTAATGTATATCGTGAACAGTTGTGGGCCCAGCACTGGCCCCTGTGGCAGTCTGCTCACCACTGATTGCCAACCAGAGAAACACCTATTTATAGGACATAGAACAGTACAGCACAGCTTGGGCCCTTCAGCCCATGGTGTTGTGCTGAACAATATAAACCTAACTCTTTCCCCCTACACAGTCCATAACCCTCCATTTTCCTTACATCTATGTGCCTATCTAAGAGTGTTTTAAATGTCCCTATTGTATCAGCCTCTACCACCACCCCTGGCAGTGCGTTCCAGGCACCCACCACCCTCTGTGTAAAGAACCTACCTCTGACATCTCCTCTAAACTTCCCTCCACTCACCTTAAACAGGTGTTTTCTGGTATTGGCCACTGCTGCCCTGGGGAAAAGGTGCTGGCTGTTCACTCTATCTACACCTCTCATAATCTTATACAACTCTATCAAGTCACCTCTCATCCTCCTTCACTCCAAAGAGTAAAGGCCTAGCTTGCTCAATCTTTCCTCACAAGACATGTTCTCTGATCCAGGCAGTATCCTGGTAAATCTCCACCGCACCCAATCTAAAGCTTCCACATCTTTCCTATAATGAGGCGACCAGAACTGAACACAATACTCCAAGTGTGGTCTGACCAGAGTTCTATAGAGCTGCAACACTACCTTGCGGCTCTTGAACTCAATCCCCTGACTAATGAAGGCCAACACACCATATGCCTTCTTAACTGGTGAAAAAGTAATTAAGTGAAAGCCTGAATTGGTCTGTAAACTGTGCAGAGCTGTCACCTTTGTGGTTACTAGTAAAGCCACCTGTTGGATTGCAGGACACCATCACAATGCAGCAGACATTAAACTAAAATAATTCCAGCCTAAACTTTCTGCGCATTAGAGATGTCACTAATAGAAACTAAAATGAAAAAAGAGCATTGAGGAAGATAAGGTCATCACTTGTACATTTATTGGGCAACTGGGGGCCACATTGAATCAAGCAGATGGACCCATTGGTGAACTGCTTTAGAACAGAGTCACTGCAATGAGAACTCTGCCACAGGTATGCCAGCTTTGCAGCAAGTATTTGCAAGAGGTCTTTGTAGACAATTTGTGATGCATTGCAAGAATTGTGTGTTTAAAAAAATGTGCAGAGATGTATGATGATCGAGCTGTAAGAATCCTGTTTTTAGTTCTGTAACAATGAAAATGATAACGGGAAGAATATTGTTTTGGCCTAAATGGACAATGCGCAAATGTGCAATTTCCTCTTTGCAGCAACATTACTCGGAAAAATTCTCAACTCATTCAACACAGGGCACTTAATATGTCCATAAGAGACTGAACGTCAAAGCGCAGCTATCTAAAGACTTTTAACATCCAAAATTAATAGATTTTGCCAAACACTAAGACAAATTGAAAGACAAATTCCCAGACCAACTAAAAATGGTTACACTTTTACAAAGACCTCTTGCAAGTACTAGCTGCAAAGCTGGGGAAAAAATGAAGCTCCCATTATAAATGAGAACATCGAGATTTATCATGGGACAATCTGAAACACAGGAGATCTAACTTGTAATATACTATAAGGGTTAATTTGGTTAATGAAACTAGAAGCAGTACTTTGCCATATAAAATACCTTTATGTTTGTGTTTTCAATGTAGCACCCTGTCTCCCCACCAATGTCACAGCAAGTATAGATTGCAAAGTTAATTCAGCCACGCTTTCCTGGAGTAAGAGTGAGGGTGCAGTGTCATATATTGCAACGGCGATAAATCAGAATGGAGAAGTCTACTGGTGCAATACGTCAACAACACAGTGTGAAATTAAACAACTGCATTGTGGTCACAATTACAATGTATCTGTAGAGGCCACGAATGGAAAATGTAACAGTGAACAAAGTGACCTTTTTGAAATCCAGTCAGGTAATGGAAATGTTTCTTTATTGTACAATAAGATATACACCATTTGGACTCAGATTTGCCAAAGATATTTGGAAGGCAATCAGTACTTTAGATAGACAGTATACAATGGCCTGGAATTTTCAAGCAGTGATAAACTACCTCTTACCTGCCCATTAAATCTACACTTGTGTGCATTCCCTCAGTGAGAATGTCCTTGGTAAAAACTGTACTAATTCTCGCATATATGGCCCAGCACAGTATTAGGCCATCCAGATGTAAATTCCAACATGGAACATGGTAGGGCCAGAGGAAGCCCTGTCCACAAAAGTATGATTAATCTAAGCTTTATGCTCTGTACTAAATATCTGTTAGAATTATTGATACTATGCATAATATTTCAGGCAGGGTAGAAGAGCAATGGAGGGCCAAAGGGAATGTAATTGATGTGGTGCAACCCTGGGTTGCTGTAGGAATAAGTTGGGATGGCTGTTCAATCTCTCATATTCAGAAACATGAATGAACAATTACAATTGCAAAAAAAATGTATGCTAGAAATATGAAAACACTTAAAAAGATTCAAAACCTTGACATGAGCTTAATTGAAAAACAATTCCATAAATTACTTAATACCATCTGAGTCCTTTGCAGCCCTTCCTCTCTATTGACATGAATGGAGTCACAATTCCTGCACCACAACCAACAAGCAAACTCTCCTGCATGAGTGCAGGCAGTGGGAATTGCTAGAGATTTATGTAACAGTCCTGGATTCCAGAGGAGACCAACTGTCAAGTGTATTCAGAAAAATACCAGCAAACACATGTAGAAGTCCTAAATTTCTTCCCAAACTGTAGAATTCAAACCCAAAGATGAGAATTCAAAATGAGAGGAAAGGGAGTTTGAGGTACCAATGTATGAGGAGGACTAAAAGAGTCTGCTAAGAGATATTGATACATTAACTGAGTAGGAAAGAAAGTGGCAGATGGAGTAGTTTTTGACAAATGTGAGATTGTTGTAGGAAGGATAGTAATTATAGAATTATTATTTCACAGAAGGTGAGAAACTAGTAAAGAAGGTCAGAAAGTAAACATACAGTTACAGCAAGCATTTAGGAAGGCATTAGTGTGCTGGCCTTAGTTGGAAGGGGATTGATGTAGGGAAATTGTGAAGTCTTCCTGTGATCCTGCAGGGTTTTAGTCAGAACTCATTTGCAGTTATGTGTGCAATTTTGGTCACTGCACCTAAAGAAGGATTTATTTACCTTGGATGGATGCACACAGATTTACAATTTTATTTCCTGAGATGATCGTTGTCCAATGATGGAGACTGGGGAAAGCTGGTTCAGAAGAATGAGAGGTGCTTTCAATGAGACATGCACAATTCTGAGAGGGATTCACAGGGCAGATACCAAGAGGCTGTTCTTCCATCCGGAGTATCTAGAAATAAGGGGCATGATCTCAGGATGAGGGGCTGGCCAGAGATGTGGTTAAGTTTCTTTGTGCAGAAAGTTGTTAATTTTTGCTTTAGATCCCTCTGCCTCAGAGGGCTGTGAATGCTCAGTTGTTGAATATATTCAAGGCTACGTGTGATAGCGGTTTGAACACAAGGGGAATCAGTGTTCCAATTTGGTTCAAGTTTAATACATCACTGATTTACAAACTGTAAATTATAACAATCATTCATTTCAGGGGTATTTTTATCTCCGTCATGTAAAATGCAACCAATGGCTTCTGTTGTTGGTATTTTTCAGCACCATGTGCACCAGAGGATGTTGAAGCCCACTGGAATTGTGGATCGGGTATGGCAGTGGTTTCATGGAGTCAGAACAGTGGAGCATTGCAGTACATTGCAACTGCAGAGGGAAATAACGGCCACACAGAGTATTGCACTACCACAAATGGAAACTGCACAATGTATAACTTAGAGTGTGGGCAGAGATACACTATCACTGTCACTGCACAAGGCTACTCATGTGACAGCACACCAAGTCGCAGCTTCAAGCTCTATACAGGTGATTTTCAATACATGTGTCTCACAAAATTAATGTCATGGCAACTAAGTACTTTGACAAGATCTGGATGATCCATTGTCCACATAAATATCCTGATAAAATTTACATTAAATTATGTCAAAGTGCAAATAGATAATCAAATATCTCACAGAATAAATAGTTCCTTCCTGCTGAGGAAATATCAATGGAATGTGAGTGATAATTAGGGTTTACTAATAGGCATATAGTAAAATGCTTTCCTAAAATTGAGGAAGACGGTTTTCAGAGATAAAGATTCAGAAGTTAATCTCCTTGGGGAGTTTTTTCACCCAGTTAATAATGGATTTAAAGTGATTACATTATTCAGTTGAGGAACACACTGAGCATGTTCCATGAGGGAAATTGTTCGCGAGGTTGTGGAATCTATACCAGAACAATGGAAATAGAACGTGAAGCACAGGGCTCTTCTGCTCTTTCATCAGTTGGATCCTTCCTATAGCTTAGGGATTTGGTCCAGGTAGACTTCACTTCCCTCCTTGGCCCAGTTAACTTGGGTCATCTCAAGTTGGCTTGCAGTTGTGATATCTGGATTGGGCATGGAGATCTGAGTCAGGAAGCTAAATATGAGCCAAAAATCACTTAATTCTTCTCTGCTATGATACCTACTGGTTAGCTCAACACTTCCCTCTACTGCTGCCTTGAAGCCCTAAGAAGAAAAGCAGTAATAGTATAATGAAAACACTCAGGTCTTAATTCCCTCCTTAACGATTCTGACTTGAACAAATATTATTTTTTCATCACAAACAAATACATCAAATATCCTGACATTATCTACCTAATACCATTGCCAGAACTCCATTACAACAAGGCCTGCAGACCTCACCTTTTCAGAATCAAAATCAGATGTATTATCACTGACCTATATGATGTGAAATTTGTTGTTTTGCATCAGCAGTACAGTGCAAAGACATAAAATACAATAAATTACAAAAATAAATCAATACTACAAAAAAAAAGTAATAACGAGGTAGCGTTCATGGATTCATGTACAGTTCAGAAATCTGATGGCGGACGGGAAGAAGCTGTTCCTGAATCATAAAGTCGCACGCCTTCAGGCTCCTGTACCTCATCCCCGATGGTAGTAATGAGTTACTAATTCAGAGCAACTACTTGGGCAGCTATTGCAACCTTCACCCATATTGAAGAAACAATTTACTTTTTAAATGCACGGTAGTGTTGCAGTTAGCGTAACGCTTTACTGCGTCAGCGACCCAGGTTCAAATCTGTGTCTGTAAGGAGTTTGTACGTTTTCCCCATGTCTGCGTGGGTTTCCTCCGGGTGCTCCAGTTTCCTCCCACATTTGAAAGGCGTACAGGTTAGGAAGTTGTGGGCATGCTATGTTGGCACTGGAAGCGTGGCTACACTTGCAGGCTGCCCCCTGAAAACTCTACGCAAAAAGATGTATTTCACTGTGTGTTTTGATGCACATGTGACTAATAAAGATATCTTACACTGGTTAAAGACACAATCAGCTCTGTCAAATAATGTGCTTGTACTCACAACAAGAATCTCTTGTGAACACAAGCCAGTTGAAGAATCTACCAGACGGTGTACAGCACCATGGAATCATACCTGTGGGAATGCAAACCCCAGCATATTTGTTTGAGAATCTGAATTCTATTTAAAAATCAATGAGGAAATAAAGCAAATGTCTGTAAAAGCATCTGTAAAGCTGCTGAGATATCCTAAACTCCCACCTGGTCCAGCACTGAATCATGGGTGGACCTCAAACACCCTGAGATGAAGGACTGGATACATTTCAACCTGTCATTCTCTACAACAGCCCATTTCATTTGAATAGGGTAGCTGTCCTGGATGGAGTAGGTAAATGAAGCCAAGCGTTTTTTTTCTTGTTATTTTAATTAATATGAATTGACTTGCATGTTAAATATGTGTTGAATAAATATAGTTTAGTTTTTAATTGCTTTAAATAATTCCTATTTAATTGCTTTAAATATTTGAATCTATTTCAACTGTTTTTTCAATCTCTGATCTTCAGAGAACGTGAAAACAACTGAAAAGGATCTGACAGGACAATCAGGGCAGCCTGGGGTAGGGGCTTCAGGACCCACTGCCAGAGATGTAGTCACTGTGAGTGGACATCTCTTTGAGGTCAGCTGCAGTAGTGAGGCCTCCAGCTCAATTAGAACTATTGGGACATCAAAGCGTTTAGAGCAGCTGTGGGGGATTGGGAGAATGAGGTGCCCACCCAGCAATTCACAAGAAGAATCAAAATCAGGAATCAAAGAAACATTGAAAATTATTGACACAGAGAGAGGTCGTTCAGCTCGTATTTGTATAGGTCCAGCTTTATCCATCTTCCACACTAGGTCCAGCAGCCCAAGTACTGTTTAAAAGTGAAGAGGGATTTTGCCTGTACCTCTCTGTTAGGCAGGAGTTCCAGACCCCGATTGCTTCTGAGTGAGAATCTTACTCCTCATTGATCCATCTCCCAATTTCTGTAAATCAGTGTCCTCTGTTGTTTGACTAGATGCTTCCTGTTCATGCTTCTCATAATGCTGATCTGCATGAGTAGTAACGTTCCATTTAACATACATTAATGTGTTTAATTACACGATTGTTGTTACAGCATAATAATAGCATAACATTCTGTTCAATTGCTCACCTTAAGACTCATTTGATACAGAAGTAACGCCACACCAAGAACTTAAAAATATTTTTCCATTCAATTCCAATTAATTAGTACACTCGAGACTTCCAATTTTTTGTTTGCTTCTGAGTTTTGCTAAAATGACAAATTGTAATAGAGATGTTATTTTATAAATTAAATTGTCCTTGGAGAATTTCAAAATGGACAAGTATGAGATTCTGACGCCCATTTTAATTTTAATTTTCAATCTTATTTTCAGCCTCTTGTATCCCACAAAATGTTGAAGTACAACTGGCTTGTAATGAAAATACAGCACTGGTATTGTGGGACTATAGTAAAGGAGCGCTGTGGTACACTGCCATTGCAGAAGGAGCTGGTCGGAACACCATGTCATGTAGAACGTCAGGAACATCATGTAGAACTCCCATGTTACTCTGTGGCCAGTCATATTCTGTATATATTGTAGCATCTGACAGGACTTGTAACCACTCTCTGAGTTCAGTGGTTAAAATTCAGACAGGTAACTCATTGTTTTACTGACCTGCGGTACTTCTGACATCTGTCACTTTTGCCAAATAAAGTGTGTTGCTAAGAGAATCTATATGATTCATAGCTGTGCAAAATATTAGCTCATTTTACCTCCCCTGAGGTGCCAAGTCTTTCTTACTTTCTCTGTTTCAATTTCAGATTTTCAGAATATCTAGCATTTTGCTTTTGCAAAATTTCTATTTTTAAAAGCAAAGGTCCACTCATTTTTGACTCCCAGGGTGCACCACATCCAGCTCATCTCAGTTTGAGTAACATCCAACTATTGCAATTTTTTTTCTTGTCCGTGAACTAAAATACAGAACATTTGTGTTATATTCCTGAATGTTTCTTGTGAGAGACATTTACAAAAAAATACACATAAATTCTACACCAACTGCAGTCCCTTTGCATATTTCATCAGTTTCTTCGTGTAGGTTTGTCAAGATAACATGCTGACAGTTGGACCCAGCTGGGCAGTAAGTCTACCAAACTGATTTTGAAGTAATTACCATTCATTAACACAGAGTTATAAATATTTAATTTTTGATATTTCTCTACTACTTTTCATGTTAATGATAATAATCACATAGAATTTATTTTAAACATTTTCAGATGCTACTTCTTTATAACCACACCTGACTTTCAATAAAATTCTGACGATGCCTTTGTCCATCTTTTTTCTTGAATAATTTCAGCTCCTTGTAGTCCCCGGAATGTAAATGCTTATTTGGACTGTGCAACACGTGCAACATCAGTATGGTGGGATCAGAGTGAAGGTGCAGTGTTCTACACTGCCATTGCAGAAGGAATGGAAGGAGACAGGTACTCAAGCAATGCAACAGAAGCATACTGTGAGATCGTAGGCCTTTCATGTGGCCAGATGTACAGTATAACAGTGTTAGCAATGGACGAGAATTGCACCAGTTTACCAAGTCCAGCTTTTGAAATTGAGACAGGTAAAATTGTAGTTATCATTTTACAAAAGCATAAAGTTCTAAGAAGACAGGAATATTATGAATTAGGATGGCATTACAACACTGTACATCATGAATTATAACTTGTATTTTGTTTATTGATAATTGCTTGTAAATCTTTGCCATAAATTCAGCTATTAAACTGTTAATCCTATCAAGCACTGATCAAGATGTGAGACCCCTGTTGCTCCTAACTCATTTTCATTCAGTATTGTGATCGATTTTAATCTATCCTTTCTTCCTCATACAGAGCCTTGTATCCCACAGAATGTGGTAGCTCACATCAACTGCGAAAATAACACCGTCTCAGTGTATTGGGATCCCAGTAATGGCTCAGAGTCATACCATGTAACAGCACAAGGGACCAATGGCCATTGGGCCTACTGCAATGTAACAGGCACTGAATGTGAGGTCTCCGACGTGTATTGTGGACTGTACTACTATATAACTGTACAAGCAATCCGCATGGAGTGTAACAGCTCACAAAGTTCTGCTTTGACAATCAAAACAGGTAATTTCAGGAAAAATGTATAGTAGTAAATTCTACACAGATTATGTGGAATTTTGTACTTTTTATATCTTACTGTATTTGTACAGTAGGTACAGTTTATGAATTTTCTTCTTGCAGTACCGTGCATACCCCAGAATGTTGATGCTTACATGGACTGTGATGCTGGACATATGTCAGTCTCCTGGGAGTTCAGTAAAGGTGCAACATCATACATTGCTACTGCAGGAGGAAGTGACGTGCAGCAATGCAGCGCCAATGATACGCTGTGTGACATCACTGACCTGTCCTGTGGAGAGACCTACACTGTCACAGTTCGTGCGCACGATGACACGTGTGACACTGCTGAAAGTCCTTCCATCACAATGAGAACAGGTAACTGCAGAGAAGTGCAATTTCTGAATCACTGCTTTCTCTATTGGTCACACTAACACTGATAGTGAAAGCACTGTTCTCTTGGTAAAACTCTCCTGTATCTTTGCGTGAAATTAAAAGAACCAGTACCTTAAAGTTAGCTGCTGCTGAACAACGACTGCTCATTTGAGCTTTTTGTTCTTTTCAGTTTCGTGCATCCCACAAAATCTCGATGTCCATCTGGACTGTAACACAAATGATGCTTCAGTGTTGTGGAGCCACACTAAAGGTGCAGTGTCTTACTCTGCAACAGTGGAAGGAAGTGATGGGCACACAGTTTTTTGTGAGACGGCCAATAGAAAATGTCAGATAACCAACCTACACTGTGGACAAGCATATAATTTAACTCTAACTGCACTGGATGGTGTATGTGACACCTCACAAAGCTCTCAGTTTGAATTCAGCACTGGTATGTCGTTCTACTATATTTCTTTAGGATGATTCTAAACAGTGCAGCTTGTTTGACACAACAATTTAATTTACATGGTACATTCCACAGTCAAAGTATTCCAATGCACTTAATTGGGACAAGAATTTTATTAACAAAATTATGATTTGCAGTGCCAAATTATTTATCTTTCTATTGCAATGCATGCAAAGTTTATTCAAAATGAAAAATATATTTAGATTATCTAGCTTTAAAGTAGATTCACATTAACAATCTAACTTTTCTCCTATGCCCTGACAAATCTTTCTGTAGCTTGAAAACATGGAAACATTGACAGGTAGACTGCAGGAACAGGCCTTTTGGCCCACCAAGTCTGCACCAACCACGGTGCCAACTTAAATTAATCACATCTGTCCACACATGGTCGTTATCAATTTATTCTCTACCTGTTCAGATGTCTGTGTAAATGCCTCTTAAAAGCAAAAATATTTTATTGATTTTGTTCTTAATAAGTTCTTTGACACGTTATAAAAATGCAAGTTTTTGTAAATATATGGTTACTGTCATTCTTGGCTTCTGTATTTGAGGTTTCTTTGTCAATATTGTCAAAGTAATTTTACATTGTCATAACCATACATTTTGAAATATTTGTCTTGTAACTATTTCCTCCTGGTTTGTGTTTCATACTTTGCAGCTCCTTGTGCACCTGAGCACACTTCCGCCAATCAGAACTGTGACACCAGGAGTACTTCAGTGACCTGGGAGAAGGCTGATGGTGCCATGTGGTACATTACAACAGCAGAAGGACAACATGGACACAGTTCACTGTGTAACACACCGGAGACGAGCTGTGATTTCATGGACCTGCACTGCAGTCAAATATATTCAATAACTGTAATGGCGATGGACAGGTACTGTCAGAGTGTAAATACCTCCACTGTTGATACTGA
>JARFYF010000063.1:46988474-46998924 GCA_030265395.1 Rhina ancylostomus | reverse complement strand
CGCTGTGTGACATCACTGACCTGTCCTGTGGAGAGACCTACACTGTCACAGTTCGTGCGCACGATGACACATGTGACACTGCTGAAAGTCCTTCCATCACAATGAGAACAGGTAACTGCAGAGAAGTGCATATCCCGTATTACTGATTTCTCTGACCTTCACACTAACTTTAGTGTCTTCACTGTTAGAATACTCTCCCCCAGAATACACTTGCATTAAAATTTAAATTTTAAAAACAATTCCATAAAGATATTAGCAGTTGCATGCAAGTGTTCTTCATCTGTTCTTTATGCCCTTTTCAGTGTCATGCATCCCACAGAATCTCGATGTCCAGCTGGACTGTAACACAAATGATGCTTCAGTGTTGTGGAGCCACACTAAAGGTGCAGTGTCTTACTCTGCAACAGCAGAAGGAAGTGATAGGCACACAGTTTCCTGTGAGACGGCCAACAGAGAATGTCAGATAACCAACTTACACTGTGGACAGATGTATAATTTAACTCTGACAGCACTGGATGGTGTGTGCGACACCTCACAAAGCTCTCAGTCTGAATTCAACACTGGTAGGTGTTTTGTGTGATTTAAAGTTTGAAAATTAACAGTGCAATTTTTCATGAAAATTCCTTCCATGTATCGAAATATCACACCACATTGAGAGAGAAAATTGTTAGAGATGCCCACAAAAAAATCTATGCGAAATAATATACATGTTTGGATAGCTTGTTAACATCAGGCATGGAATGACCATTAATTGAGAAAACTGGCCATAGGGAATATAAAGTACTTTCTATCAGCTAGTTTCCATGATCCATACAGTACAAGTGCAGAGAAAGGCTGTAAATGTAACTCTGGAAAGCGTGACAACTGAATGATGTATTAAAATGCAAGTACAGTAAAACTTCAGTTATCCACTATTTGACTATTCAGGAATCCTGATGGTTTGGCATCTGGCACACCAGGTAATATTTGATACACTCCCCTTCAGCTCACCAGGGCCCCAGCTCCCATCCTCTTGTTATGCTCACCAGGGCCCACTTTCCATGCTCCCCTCCTGCTGACCCAAGTTCCTGCACTCCCTTCAAATTCACCTGGCCCTGGATCCCGAGCTTCCTTTAAACCCATAGGAGCAGGGTTCCCTTTCTCCCTTCAGGCTCACCAGGCCCCAGTTACTGCACTGTCTTTAAACTGACCAAGACCGTGTTTTCTACTTATTCTTTAAACTTACTGGGTTCACTGGAAAAATTTTTATAATACTGTACAACATCCAAAAAAAAAGTAAATTAAAAATGCATTGGTGTATTAGTAGGAGTATAATCCAGTAGTCCAGAAAATCTGCTGGTCTGGCACCACCAGAGTCCTGAGAGTCTCAGAATATTGGACTTTTACTGCAATCAGTACTGAAAGTCCACCAAACTCTTAGTCGATTGTTTCTAGAGGTTTTTGGTGTTATTTTCAATAAAATCAGCATCCTCATTGAACATAACTAAGCTCAAAAGTCCTGTTCAGAGTGGCCTGTTGCTCCAGTAATTATTGCTTTAGAGAGTCGAGTATTTTAAAGGAGGTTATTTGTTGATAGAAAGTACAAAACTAAATTAAGCATTCTCACAAGTACAAAAATAATTCTGTTGACAACATATATTGATAGATTTGGATTGCAGCCATTCCTGCCTGGTCACAGTTAGTGTGCTTCTGTACTTTGCAGCCCCATGTGCACCTGAGGGTATTTCCACCAATCTGAACTGTGACATGAAGAGTACGTCAGTGACCTGGGAGGAGGCTGATGGTGCCATGTGGTACATTACGACGGCAGAAGGACAAGATGGACACATTTCACTGTGTAACACAACGGGGATGAGCTGTGATTTCATGGACCTGCACTGCAGTCAAACATATTCAATAACTGTAATAGCGATGGACAGTTACTGTCATAGTGCAAACATCTCCAGTTTTGAAACTGAAACAGGTAAAATTCATAAAGTAGTTTAGGATAGGTGAGAAACATTTCATTGCTGTGGCAAAAAGGCTGTCCTAAAGACTGCAATCCTGTCAGTTCACACTGTTAGTTTAGGAATTCATGGAGACTCTGGCTTGCCTCTCCGTGGTGATATCATAGAGCAATGAGTTGGAATGCTTGGTTGGTGGGTTTCCATGTGTCTTCCAGCATTAACCCTTTATATTAGATGGTTTTCCTTCTTCCATTTTCAGATAAGTGATCCAGGGCCTTATGACAAATTGCCTGATTGGAAAATTAAGACCCTGTTGAACTGAATGTCTTTGAATGGGAATATAGTTACATCATCACTGTATGCATCTCTCTAGCGAAAGTAGATTTTCAGCTCTGAATATCAATGGAAACAATTGAACTTCTGTTCTACTATCATTGATTAATGATTCATTTATCTTCCTCCCCTGAAGCCCCTTGTCCCCCTCAGAATGTACAAGCTGATTGTGCCGCTGTCACTGCCTTTGTAACATGGGAGCCCAGTAATCTCACAGTGTGGTACACTGCAACAGCAGAGGGGAGTGATGGACACACGGCCACCTGTACCACAGCTGAAACAACCTGTCTCATCCCAGATCTTCACTGCAGCCAAATATACAGCATCTCCGTACTCGCATTTGGTGAAACCTGCAGTAGCCTCCAAAGCTCCAGTTATGAAATTCAGACAGGTAATACGGAAAGAGAGAACTTCTCTCTATATATGAGACCTTTTCATCTCCTCAGCACATTATAAGACTTTTCACACTCAATAAAATGAGCCCTGTTTTGTTCAGAACTTGCCAGCTGTTATACACTTAATTGTTAATAATCTAACAGCTTTAAATATCTCTGATTAAAATTCAAAGTAACGGGCTGTCCAAAGACCACAGGGGCTTTGAGGGGCAAGGGTCAGCATGTGTTGCCTGAGGTCTGCTTGCAGTGCACAGCCTGCTCATCCTCCTGGAATGCCTCTCAGGTATGGAGGATCAGCTTGGCATTCAGATCAAGTTAGTGCAGGTAGACAGTATGTTTGTTTCCTTAACTTCTCTTCAGGAGGAACTCCAGACCATTTTTTTTTACCAAACTGATAGTATTTGTTGATGACCACAAAATCCACCTACGATTCAATATTCAGTGAAAGCAGACAGAACCTTAATGGTCGGGCTTGGTGTTGACTCTTTCTATAATCTCGACTTGTTTAACCAACATGTAAATTGAGAATTCATAGTTTAGAATATAAAGGTAACTTTGTCAGAGCTATGTACGTTCTATAAAATGTTTGCAACAACCATCTCTCCACAAGATTTTCTGACATGAGCCCAGTGGATTTTAATGTTTACATTTCATTTTCTATAGCACCTTGTGCTCCAGATGAAATCATTGCCAATGTGGACTGTAATTCCAATAGAATGGTAATTTCATGGGGCCGGACTAATGGAGCAAAAGAGTTTGATGTGACTGCAGAAGGAAGTGATGGACATACACACTCACACACCACAACAGAAACAAGCTATGAAATGCTGGATTTACATTGTGGACAGTCCTATAACATAACCGTAACAACACTGAGTTATAGCCGGCATGGCATTTCAAGTACTTCTGTCCAAATACAAACTGGTAATACTATTTAGTAGTATGCACAACAGAAATGGTCATTTTTATTAATTATGGTATGTTCCAGGCAGGGGGAATTGATACCCATTTTTATTTTCTGATTAGCTCCCTGCATTCCGGAGAACCTAACAGCTGAGGTAAACTGCAGTTCAAACACAGTATCCTTCACATGGGATGACACTGATGGAGCAAAGTTATATACTGTCACCGTTCAAGATAGACAAAAAGTAATGGCCTTATTCAACTCAAGTGATACAATGGCTCAAATCCCACACCTGCAATGTGGTGAATATTATGCAATCTCTGTTCTAGCAACAGATGACATCTGCAACAGCCCTCAGAGTGCAATGGTGAATGTACATGCAGGTATCACTCAGTTGCATTTGTTGTTTGTATTGATGTTTCGGGTCCTGTTATATGACTCTCTGTTCATAGTGCAGGTTAGAGTAGAGACCACAACTGTACTTAGTTTAATGCTTCTGTTATCTTTTGAACGATAACTCAATTGTAAGGATATATTTTGTTTAATTTGAAATGTTTCCACTGATACATTGATTGATGTTCTGAAGATTCTGGATAATAGAGCTAACATTTCCCAAAGCTGTATGGCTAATAGCAGCTACATTTCTCTAACTGTAGAATCTCTCACATAAAGCATTAAAAAATATTCAAAATTATTAAAAGCTAATTAAACAATTAAAAGCTTTTAAAGAGATTAAAGAAAGTAAAAAAAACCTGAAACTGTTAAAACAATTTAAAAACAAATTAAATAACTTCAATAATTCCAAAAATATAACTAAGATGTAGCCCCTAGCAGTCATTCCTTTCACAAAAGGAAGTGGGGATGGGCCAAACCTTTCACTGACCAGCAGACCATATTAGTTCACAGGACAACGGTCCTTGAGCCTTCTCTTAATTGTGTGCAGCCTTTTGCTGGGAATTTGGCTCACATCTGACGAAGAGCAGAACTGAGTCATTGATGGCAAGGGGACAGCTGAACCCTCAGGTGAAAGATCATCAACCGGAAAAAGTAACTCTGTTTTCCCTCTCTCCAATATTACTGCCTGACCTGTTGAGTATTTCCAGCCTGTCCTCTTTTTATTCCTGCCATCCATTTGCTTTGACTAGCCAGTGAGATCTTGCCCCCAAAACCCATTATGAAGCTACCAATGAGATTGTATGTCAGTGAACTTTAAAAAAAACACTCAAAAACTTATAAAAATTTAAGCATGCTATTAAAATATCTACAATATTTTACAAACCTGCTTTTAACAAGTTGGAACATTCAAAACACCATGAGCACAATTAAAAAATAATTAAGTATATTTAAATTAATGATTACATCAAATAAAAAGGAAACTACCTTAGATTCCTGTTCTCACCCATTCCTTCCTGTTGAAATTATGGTGCTCCCCCCGACTCATTCTGCAGGCAGATTTCCCAATCTAAATTGCCCCTTCCCATTTGATTCCACAAGAAATCCTACAATACAGTAGAGGTATCTGAGGATTATTGATTATCTGACTGGAATGTGGAACTTCGAACTGTGCTCATAAATCCCAAACTTCCACCTAATTAAGTAGGTAAAACCTGCAATTCCACTTGGAACTGCTGCTTTTAAATGGGAGATATACTGTGCTGTTCCTGTACCAGTTCTGCATTGTTGAAATTCCTTAGCAAGTGCAGAAATTCCGAATTTGATGGCAATTTCCATGGAAGTACCACTGGTTATGTGTAGAACCGCCAGCATTTTCCACCGAACCCTGGCAACCATTGGGTATCCCTACCTAAATAACATTTTAGCATCAGTAAAATATTATGGAATTCTGAGCCACATTATATGGACTGCGTGGCAGATACTTAGAAGTGAATACTGAACTCACAGATCCTAGTATTCTAGAACCTTTGGGAATTCCCTAGAAGAGAAAAATACTTGTGACAAAAATATATACAATAGGGATCTATATGTGACCCAACTCGAGGAGCCTTATCAGTCAACTAGAAAAATCTAGGTTTTAAAATGAGATAAAGGAATAATATATGAAAATAATTGATGCTGGAGGATACCGAAAAAGCATCCCATTGGTTGAGTCATGACCACTAATTAGTGTGTTGTCACAGACCGGAATCCATGCTGTCACTCATCATTTGAAATAATCTGGCAAAAGATATCCCTAAACTAGTTGAGTTTTGAAGGATGATTTCAGAAGCGAGTGTTGATGAATCAATGGATACACATGTACTCTATTATACTAATTACTTTCCTGTATTATTTTCATGTTGGGTTTCAATAGAAATATTGTATTGGACTTCTGTGAGAAGTGCTAACAGTTTCATAGAATGGCTGGCATTTCCTTCTGTAACTGTCAGGAAGTTCAGGACTCCTGAGTTTGTCCATAAATGTAGATGTCCTCAACTTCCTAAGAAGTGGTGCCAGGAATTTCCTGACTGTGCTCCAGCATTAAACTCCTCAGCCAATACACTGCAGAATCAGTCAAGAATTTGCTTTAAACCTCTGCCACTTTGTGACCTTGTGTTATATTCATGTTGCACCAACCCTCTTGGAAATTTGATCTAATTCTACAGTGTATATATGTTTATGACTTCTTCACACATCTCTTACTGTTGTCCAAAAACTCCATGTCTTTTGTCTTGTTTGAAACTCATTTCTATTTTCAATGTTCCAAGAAATTTTGATTATACCTATTTTTAATATAAGAAGTTGTCCTTTAAATCCTCAGGAAAACATTTTCCAGTTGAAGTCATCGAAAACTGTTTCAAGGGCACAATACTGTTAAAAAATACAGTATCATTACAATAGTGTAATTAAATTACACTTCAACACAGGAACAATACAGCACATTTAGCAGTACTATTACACTACATTATATAATTGGAACAATTCAATATAATTGTAATAAAAATGCTATTACAATAATACTGTGCCATTAGAATGCAAATAGTACACTGTCATAATACACATATAATACAATACAGTTTTTGTAGATGCGCTATTAGTACCAAACTAAAGCATATTTCCTTTTTCTGTAGGACCTTGCACTCCACAGACCATTGCTGTTCACATTGACTGCAGTATCCACAGTGCACAGGCATCATGGGAACAGAAAAATGGGAGTGATTTCTACATTGCAACTGCAAAAGCAAGTGATGGACATACACAATCATGCAGTGCACAAGAGGCAGCCTGTGAAATATTTGACCTACACTGTGGGCAGTCATACAACATAACAATAGTGGCAGTTAATGAAATGTGTAACAGTTCACAAAGTGCAGTGATGACTGTTCAGACAGGTAAGTATTTCTACTTATGTTCTGTTTTAGACACTGTTCACCTACGTAAGTTATACTTACAAGTTCATGCTTGAAAGATTTTCAATAGTCATGCATATCAATTTTATACATAGTAAATGATATGCCAGTTGTGGCAATTACATTATTGCACAATATTATTTATGCACTCTATGTTACGGGCAGCAAAGACAAATTCTAAATATCTATAAAGTCTGATGGCTAAGGTTATATTTATTTTTAATGCACATTCCAGGTCAAAATAACAACAGCTTTCTTATTTTGCCATTGGTTTCCTGTTCTGGTGTCTATATTAAACAATCTGCTAACATCCTAGTTATTCATTAGTCTCAGTATTTTGAAAACCTGAATGATACGTCTTTTTAATCATCTGTGACATTTGTGAATATGTCTTGATCACATTAATTTTACATTTACCATTTCATTTATCTGTTAACTTATTCTTTCCACTTTTTTGGCCTGCGTTGGTAATAACATTCATTTTGTCCGTTTATCACTGTCGACAGTGATAAAAGCGCAAGTAATGTTGTTGAATCTCTTTCACTTATCTTTGATCAACATTTTCTATTACTTTCTCTGATGTTATCGTCAACTGACCTTTGTCTGACTGCCACTCTTATGAAGCCACCTTTTATTCTCAAATCAAGTCATTTCTAACTGTGGTCCCCAGAAGTTATTTTATAAAGCATACTGCTATTAAATGGCTAGCTTATGTTGTATGTAACATTTACCAAACTGAAAGCTACTCTCCTTCATAAAATATAGCACCATGTATCCCAGAGAGTATCACTGCTCAAGTGGACTGCGATACCAATGATGTCTTAGTATCATGGGAGCAGAGTGATGGGAGTGACTATTACATTGCTACTGCAGAAGCAAGTGGTGGACATGAGCACCAATGCAATACCATGGAGACAACCTGCAAAATGATTGACTTGCACTGTGGACAGTCATACAACATAACAGTAATAGCTGTTAATGAGATGTGCAACAGTTCAGAAAGTGAACAAGTCTCTACTCAAACAGGTAATGTCATCATTCTTTTATCCTACCAACTACAAGCTGTTACCACCCTATCTGGATTATGATACCATTGCAACTAGTATTGTGGAACTAAGAAATGAAGTAAGGTTAAATGGCAGATGCAAAGAGAAGTGGAGGATAAAATATTTTCATGCAATATAACAATGTAAATATTACAGTAATTGTGTCAGAGGGTGGTTAAATGTACAATACAACTAGAAGACAAAGATGTAAATTATTTTCTAATGTTCAAAGTTTATCTTTAGTTCTAAAAAGAAATTAAGTTGAAGCAAAGCAATTATTAGAAATGTTTTAAATGTTACAATTTTGTCAGACTGCTAATTTCTTTAAAAATGTTGCCAAATAATAACATGTAAGCTTTCCCAAAATAATTCCAGGACCATGCACCTCAGGGAATATCTCTGCCTTTGTGGATTGCGATACTAATACAGCAAAAGTATCATGGGAGCCAAGCAGTGGGAGTGATTTCTATATTGCAACTGCATTGGGAATCAATGTAGAAACGCACTCGTGCACTGCAGAAGATGTAACCTGTGAAATCATTGACCTGCAGTGTGGACAATCATACAATGTAACAGTGGTAGCTGTTAATGAAATATGCAACAGTTCAGAGAGTACAATACGCAGTTTTCAAGGAGGTAACATGTTCTAACTATACAGATTACTTCAATTCAAGCTATGAACCTAGAATTTATTGGGATTATTTTCCATTATACATATATACACACAGATAAATAACCCGTTCCTTCCATGAATGGAAACTGTGCAATATTTATCATAATAGTAGACGTTGGTGATAACATATAATGATATTGGGCTTGATTAGCCAGTCTCCTTCAATATGGTTATTTAGAGACTTTACATTGACTAGTCAACAGAGACCTTTAGTTGTCTGATCAAATGCAGCAACCTGGACAGGTTTCTGTGATATTTGTCAACAAGAAAAGCAGCAGGAAAGCTCCTCAATCAGTCAAACTAGAGAATTCTCGTGGGAAAATTCAGACTTATAAGCAGAAAATCTGATCTTGTTAACTCTCCTCTAACCCTTATACTGGTCAGTTTAAGTCACTCCCCATGCCCACTTGCTCTGTTTCTCTCTGTGATTGCGCTGGAGAGAACGCCAGGATTGGAGGACTTTAGTTATGAGGGGAGATTAGATAGACTGAGCTTGTTTTCCCTGGAGCAAAGGAGGCTGAGGGTTGATGATATGGAGGTATATTAAAAATTATAAGAGGCATAGACAGGGTAAATAGTCAGAATCTCCTTTCCCCAAGACAGGGGTGTTAGAAACGATGGGCCATAGTTTCACAGTGAGGAGAAGGAGTTTTAAAGGGGATCTGAGCAGAAAGTTTTTACACAGAGAGTGGTTGAAATCTGGAACATGCTGCCAGGGATGGTGGTGGAGCCAGATGCGATCACTACATTTAGGAGGCATTTAGACAGGCACTTGATTAGGCAAGGCATAGAAGAATACTGACCTAATAAGGGAAAATGGGATTAGTGTAGATGGGTAAAAAAAAGATTGGCTTGTGGTAGGCCAAAAGCCCTGTTTCTATGCTGTACAATTCTGTTATTCTATGACTCATACTTCACTGGATTGAAGTTCGATTTTTCTACCTACCCGACCAATCCATTTATACCTTCTTATGGAATATATTTTCTACTCTCCTCACTATTGACCTCATAGCCAATTTTCATATCAGTTGAAAACGTCCTAATCTTGGTGCCTACATTTAAGTCTAATCATTGACAAAGAACACCAAAATCAAAGGGCTTAGTCCTGAGTCCTGCAGAACAAAGCTAGCACCTTTCCAGTCTTACAAATCAGATCATTGCTCTTTGTTTACTGCCACTGACTTATTTTACCCTCTATCTCATCTAACTTTTTAGAATGTTGAATTCTCATTCTTCTTTTTTAAGTTGTTTCAGTAATTGAAATGATATCATGCTTCCACCATGTCTATCTATGCTGTTCACTCATATTTCATTCATTAGTTTTCTTGCATTGAAGTATACAACAATAAGCACTAGCAAAGTCTATTTCCAAGCTTTTTATTTGCTTGCAAATCACATTTACTAACCCCCCCCCGCCTTCCATATCAAGTTTTGCTATTCTCTTTTCTGAATCCATGCACAAGTTCCCATCCCTTTACTAAATCCAATTTAAATCATCCCCAATAGCACTACCAAACCTGCCTAGTCCTGACTCTGTGGAATTGCAACCCATTTAACTGAGGTCCCAGCTCCCATCGAAACTGATCTTCAATGCCTGAGGAATCCAGACCTCTCCTTCCTGCGCCATCTCTCTGGACAGTTATTGACCTGCACCATCCTTTTATTTCTCTGCATAAGAACATATGAACCATATTTCCCTCAAGCCAGCTGTGCCATTCAATAGTGCCCCCTAGTTCTCAGAATCTACCTCATCACCCCTCCCCCCTCCCCAGAATCTTAATAGGTTTTATTTAGATCACATCTCTT
>JARFYF010000063.1:46917925-46933464 GCA_030265395.1 Rhina ancylostomus | reverse complement strand
CTGTTTCCTGGTGATTTATTTTGTGTTGGTGTCCTCGGGTTATGCTGTTCCCCACAAGAGGAAACATTCTCTCTGCATGTCTTCACCAAAGCCCTTCATAATTTTGACGACATCCCGTGAGGTCATCCCTCAGCCCTTTCTCGAGAGAGGATAAAAAAGGCTTGATCTGTTCATCCCATCCGGACATGTATCCTCTTAGAGTTTTGGTTTCATTCTTGTAAATCTTCTCTCCGATCTCTGCAGTACCTCTTGCATTCACGTAATCCCTTTCATTATCTCAAGGTACCACCAAGTGCTTTACGGTCAATGATGTACTTTACTGTGTAGCGTAGGAAACTTGGCAGCCTTGCTTGTGCGCAGCAAACATTAATTAAAAAAAAGCAAAAGTGTTTTGGCGATGTTAATTGAGGGATAACTATTGAGTAAGGTACTTGGGATAATGCCCCTGCCCTTGCTTATAGTCCCAATTAAACATTTGTTTCCATCTGAGAGAGCAGATGGGGGCTTGATTTAAAATGTCTTCCTGAATCTCTGGCAGTGTATCATTCTGTCTGCAGTGTTCTAAAGTTATTCTGTAGATTTTTGACCTGATTTCTGGAGTTTGAACACATACACTTTAGATTTGGGTATAGATGTGGTACGATCTGAGCCAGAGCTTACAAAATAGATTTTGGGACAGTGGTTGTCAGATCATATCTAGACTTGCCAGAAGTCTGGAGAGAAAATTAAGAGGATGCAATGTTGAGTGTAACTGGTATCAGAGTGGATAAATAACTTGTAGAATAAGAATAATGGGGTTCAAAAAAGTGATTTTTCTTTGCTGAGGTGGCTATTTTGGGAATATGTGGTGAATTTAACTGGTTAAGCAAGGAGGTTATTATTGAATAGGGATTCTTATCCTGTTTGTGCATTTGGTGCTCCTGCATATTAAATGCCCCAAATTAAGTTGTGATGCAGTGAAAATTAAATGTAAAAACATTAATAGCAATAATGATCTTGCTGTTAAACTTTGTCTAGTACTGATGGGAAGTAAGGCAATTAACCTAACTTCCTTTGTTACTCTGTGTCATCTGGTCAGAAAGCCACCATTAAAAGTTCTTGACAGAAAATTGTAGGGAACTTGTTTTTAATTGCAACAATTGTGTTGTGTCCATTTATCTAAGTTAATGGAATTCTTTGTTTGTGTAACGTTAAAGTCTCAGATTGGCAAACATACTCAATGTGTTGATATAAATGCTACGATAGTTCTTTTTAATCAAATTATTTTTAAAAAATTTACATAATGCCTTTACAATAAAGATACCTGACTAGGAATGCAGCCTTTTGGACTCTATACTGAATGCAAAAATTTCAGATAACTATGTGTTTGTATCAAACATGGTGAGCTCGGATGTAACATTAACTGGATTTTGTCTCTGCTCAAATGCTACCAGTGCTACTAAGTATTGCTAGCAATCTTTGGTTTATTTCAGATTTCCAGCAGGAACTGTATTCTTCATTTCAGTTCGAGATTTTTTTTCCACAACTGCCTCATTAATTTTCCTCTGTTTATAATCTGCCAGACAGATGAGCTATGATCAACTTGTATTCATTTCCTCTCCCTAAAGGTACAGAAAGCAATTGTCATCATCAATCTTAGTTGCCCGTCCACTTCCATCCATGGATGTTGCCTGACTTGCTGAGTTCCTCCAGCATTTCGTGTGTTGCTCCAGATTCCAGTATCTGCAGTCTCTTATGTCTTAATCTTAGTCACCACCCTCTTAAACACACTACCTTTGTTCCCCTGCCGCTCCCCAGTTCTGCAACTTAAAACCTGTTTACTCGCGCTTCCACTTCTGATGAAAGGTCACTGATTTGAAATGTTAACTCCTATTTATCTCACCACGGATGCTGCCTGACCCACCCACATATTTTTTTTGTTTGTATTTAAGCATCCTGCCCAATTTATCTCTAGTTGCATAGCAGCCTCCTTGCACCCCTCCCATCAATCCTTATTTTTTTATCTCTCTCCCTCATGAGCTTCTTAATATTCTGAAATTCAAAATATCCATTACTCTTTGAGGAGGAAGAATTGAAGGAGGGACATATCAGGCTTGGATGTTCACTGCTTTTGCAGGCCTTGCAAGAACCCCCCTCCCCCTTGTAAAACGTTAGGCTATGTAACAAGCAATAATTTGAAGAGGAAAAACATACATTTTTTCAAAAAAGTTCTGGATTTTGTGGTATGAACAATGGCAACACTTCCATATGTATGAAAGCAGGGTTGACCTATTTCAAGGAGGTGGGGATATAAAAGTAAACATGTCTTTCTGCAATTGCACAAAGCTTTGTTGAAATTGTATCTCTGATATGCTATGCAGTTTTGGTCTCTGTACCTGAAGAAGGCTGCACTTGAAGTCAGAGTAGCGTAAGTTTATTGTTGTTTGTTTATTATTGTCACATGTACTGCGGTACAGTGGAAAGACTTGGCTTGCATACCGTTCATACAGATCAATTCATTACACAGTGTATTGAGGTAGCACAAGGTAATACAATAACAGAATGCAGAATAAACTGTTATGGTTACAAAGTAAGTGGAAGACTTACAAAGTAAGCAGTGTCATAATGAGGTAGATTGTGAGGTCAAGAGTCCATCTTATTGTATTAGGGAACCATTCAGTAGTCTTAGAAAAGCAAGATAGAAGCTGTCTTTGAGCCTGGTGCTATGTGCTTTCAGGCTTTTGTATCTTCTGTCTGTTAGGAGAGGAGAGAAAAGAGAATGTCTGGGGTGGGAGGGGTCTTTGATTACACTGGCTGCTTTATTGAGGCAGCAAGAAGTATAGACAGAGTCCATGGAGAGGACGCTGGTTTTTGTTGATGTGCTGAGCCATGTCCACAACTCTCTGCAGTTTCTTGCAGTCACAGGCAGAACATTTACCATACTAAGCTGTGATGAATCCAGATAGAATGCTTTCTATGGCACATTGATAAAAATTGGTGAGGGACTTGCCAAATTTCTTTAACCTCCCTGAGGAACTAGAGGCGCTGGTGAGCTTTCTTGGCCGTGGCGTCTACGTGGTTGGACCAGGACAGCTATTGGTGATGTTCACTCCTAGGAACTTGAAGCTCTCAACCCTCTTGACCTCGCAGGAGGGCTGTCTTCTGATGAAAGGTCAAGCGAGAATATTCTATATTTATGTTCAGGAGAACAAACAATCTCATTAAAACATCTAATTTAAGATTCTGAAAGGGATTTAAAAAAATTCGTTGTGCATTCATGGGGTGTGGCTTTTGCCGGATGTGATACCATTTAATGCCTGTCCCTTGTTATCTCTGACTGTGTGTTTGGAGAGCTGTTTGGGAGAGAAATCGAATCAAGATGTCTGGAGTTGCCCATAATACAGATTTGGTAAGGACAGCAAACAATATACCTTGAAGGACATTAATAAAACTTATTTTTTTTTAATGACGATATTGCTTCATGATTGTCACATCTCATGCAAGCCCATCATTTTATGTTTGTTTGGAGAGTGATTCAGGAGATGTGGAAAGCAAGCAAGCAGGTTTTGCAAGGAAGTAAGAAGATAAATGATATGTTGCCTGGAGTTGCAAGGAGTTTCGGCCATAAAAGTAGCAACATATTGCAGAGATTTACAGAGCATAAAGATCACATTTGCAAAGTAGTGAGCTGTGTTGGCTTCTGTACCTTTAGGAAGCTATTTTGGCTTAATAATTAGTGAAGCTTAAATTTGCAAGATGGAATCTGAAAAGTTGTCTTACGAAAATGTATTGAAGTTTAGCATGCATTCAATTTAGAAGAGAGGAATTATGCAAGATGCCTGGAGGAATTAACGTAAATGCTGAGGGGCTGCTCCTCTTGGTGGAGAATCCATGGTTAGAAGTCACAGTTTCATGATAATTGGGTATTTATGTTTGAGATGAGGGAAAATATCTTTATGTGGAGGGTTTTAGATCTTTGGAAATCTGTTCTTTAGGTGCTGTGGATGCTCATTAATTTCATTAATTGCATTTCAACAGTGGGATCAATGGACCTTTGGACACTGAAAGAATTGAGAGATCTGCAGATCTCACATAGGTTTGAGATGCCAGATCTGCTATAATATTATTGATGGACAGGTCAGGCTTCAGGTGCTGTGTGGCCAACCTATTATGTTTTTAGAAAGTATACATCACTGTTACCCTACAAAATTTCCAATAATTCCTGGAACTCTTTTCATGTGTAGTTTAGGTTGGTTAGATTATTATTGTCATATACAGTGCAGTGTATATGTGCGAAGTACAGTGCAAAAACTTGTCTTGCATACCATTCATACACATCAATTCATAGCACAGTGCATTGAGGTAGTACAAGGTAAAACAATAACAGAATGCAGAATTAAGTGTAACAGCTACAGAGGAAGTGCAGTGCAGGTAGACAATAAGGTGCAAGGTCATAACGAGGTATATTTGTGAGGTCAAGAGTCCATTTTATCGTAACTGTTCAATAGCAGGATAACTGCGGGATAGAAGCTGTCCTTGAGCCTGTGGTACCTGCTTTCAGGCTTTTGTATCTTCTGCCGGATGTGAAAGGGGAGAAGAGGGAATGTCTGGGGTGGGTGGGGTGTTTGATAATGCTGGCTGCTTTACTGAGGCAGTGAGAAGTATAAACAGTCCACGGAGGGGAGGCTGGTTTCTGAGATGTGCTGAGCTTTGTCCACAACTCTCTGCAGTTTCTTGCAGTCACGGGCAGAGCAGTTGCCATATCAAGCTGTGCTGCATCTGGACAGGATGCTTTCTATGGTGCATCAATAAAAAAGGGTTGATGGGGAGATGCCAAATTTCTTTAGCCTCCTGAGGAAGTAGAGGCGCTGGTGAGCTTTCTTGGCCATGGAGTGTATGTGGTTGGACCAGGACAGGCTACTGGTGACATTCACTCCAAGGAACTTGAAGCTCTCAACTCTCAGATCAGTTGAAGTGATGGGAATTTTGAAATATAAAAACCTCATCCTGTTGTATATTTCACACGTCGTTACTTGAAGTCTAAGTGACTTTTGAATGATGCATTAAACTATAATTTGTTGCTTTGGAAACTATCTAGCCCTACCTACAGACTTTAATTTATGTATGTATAATTTCCTTGCATTTAAAAGTATACATTTGTTTTCTATTTCAGGCTTTACCAATGTTCCAATCTTTATTCAGTATGTTGTATAATGTTTGGGGAAAATAAAATGTTCTTTTTCATCGTTGCTGGAGACGAATGATTCCCTGATGACTGTAGCAGGCATCAGAAAAAAGTCTTGCCAAAGATCATTAGATCTAAATGGCAGCTTCCTTCAAGAGCAGCAGAAAGTACTCCAGATACACCATCCATAAATCTTAGGTCAACTTCCCCAACTTCAATAAAATGATTCTTTTGAAGAAAATATGAATTTAAAATGAACTTCATATTAATTTACCAGCAATGTATCAGAAAATAATTTTAAATTCTTAAACTCATTTTGTGTCCATTTTATTCATTTGTCATGTGATCATTGAAGACTAAACAATGCGGTATAACTGATGGAAGATCATCAATCTGAAGTATAAATATCATTTCCCTCTCCATAGTTGCTGTCTAACCTGAATGTTTGTGGGTTTTGTGCTTTTATTCTTGCAACTTGATAGTCACTTTATAAGACTGGTCTGGCTAAAGGATGCATTTATTGGACTGGAAGTTTGAAAAATTGCATGGTCGGAGAAGCATTACAAACCCCAAAAACAACAGGATTTGGCTTTTAACTACTAGTGAGGAGAAATTTTCAATCATAGTAAAAGTACAATGGTCAAAGTACTGGATTCTCTCTCTACATTTATGACTAATTAAATGGGAGCTGTCCAACCAAATATCATCCAGCTGTCCCTGCACTGTAATTGAAGATTATAAATTAGGAACATAATTGACTAAATTCCCTTCCTTAGCTGCACTAGCCTTATTAGGGAATCTGCCCTTCTCTGTCTGACTTTTAACATGGGCATCTAAAAATTTTGGTAAGTTTTTTTTATAATTACTTAAAGCCCAAAGTTAAACATCATAAAAATGAATTAATGTTTCCCTTTAACTTTGCAGGAAAGTGAGAGTTAAAAAATGGAGCTCAATTTGAAATACATTTCGCTGGGAGTTTTAGTGTTTCAGACAACCAGTCTTGTATTGACCATGCGTTACTCACGTACTTTCAAAGAAGAAGGACCCCGTTACCTAGCATCAACTGCAGTGGTCATTGCTGAGCTGATGAAGATTGCAGCATGTCTCCTATTAGTTTTTAAGGATTCTAGTATGTACACTATTTAGCATTCTTTCTTGTTTAAAATTGTGGGAATCCTTTTATTAACAATTGTGAATAAGACGTAACAATGGAATGTTATTTGTAAATGCTGATGTGCATTTGGTGGAAGTGTATGAGTTTTCTTTAATTAGGTTTTTGGAGATCAGAGTGAATAGAAAACCTGAGTTCCATATGAACTGCAAATTCTAGGCAGTGAAACCTGTGAACTTGTACCCATTTATAGTTTCCTGCTTTGATATAACCTTCACTCAACACTTTTTCCCCTTCGTTCACTGTTTCAATATGTAAATTGAAGAAAAATGTTAACACTAATCAGTGATTCAGAAATGAGAATATGAATTTGATTTTTTTTAAAGAAAGGAAAAGTTAGGACTATTGTGTGCAGAAGTGTTGTTTTATGGAATGTCAGATTTCCATTCTAAACTCCACAGAGAAAACTATTATACTATGTTTCATAAAAGCCCTTAAAACAGTTATAAGGGACTTGCTGTATAAATACATAATTGAATTTCTTTCATCCTTTTTTCATTTTCCATCTTTGACCTAATGCTAGAATTTGTGCATTTTGATGATCAGTAAATTGTAGTTTTATAAAATGTTTCAAAACTAAGTACTGTATGTCTCAGTATGAATTAAGCTAATTTTGTGCTGTTTTTTTCTCCTTTAGGTTATAATCTTCGAGTATTACATAGAGTATTACAAGATGAAATTATTAACAAACCAATGGAGACATTAAAACTTGCCATTCCTTCAGGAATTTACACACTTCAGAACAACCTCCTTTATGTAGCATTATCTAATTTAGATGCAGCAACTTATCAGGTACAATATTAACTTTTGTTTTCATGCATTTCAAATTTTCTCCTATTGTAATGCATTGTGCAGTTTTGGAGGTATATGAAGACATGTCTTAGTGGAAGAAAATAATTTAATTGATTTTTTTTTGATGTCCTTTGATTAAAATTTCATATAGGCTGCATCCTTCCAAGATAAAAATGTTATTGCAAATTAGCTAACTGGATTCAAATTTGAATATGGAAACAAATTAAAAATTCCTAGCAAGAGTGACAAGCAATGGAATTTTAGAGGTGTCATTTACAAGGGTTGTGAAGACTGTTCTGCAACAATGGCTTGTGTTTGTTCACCTTTAACCTAGTAAAACATTGCAAGATGCTTCATTAAGAAACAAATTTTGATATCGTCACAAAAGATATTAGGATAGATGGAGGTAAGTTTTAAAGATGGCATTCCAAGAGGAGGGTTAAAGGAAATGGAGCAGTAGAGAGAAAG
The DNA here is from genome assembly GCA_030265395.1 of Rhina ancylostomus. Classification (NCBI taxonomy): domain Eukaryota; kingdom Metazoa; phylum Chordata; class Chondrichthyes; order Rhinopristiformes; family Rhinidae; genus Rhina; species Rhina ancylostomus. The sequence continues at coordinate 46,925,869 of JARFYF010000063.1, read as the reverse complement.
AGGCAGTGGTTTATGGAGTAAATTCCTGAGCTCAGACCTTGGGCAACTAAAGCCCAGCAATGATGAAAGTTTAAAACTGGGGATGTGCAAGAGTGCAAAATTGAAGAATTGCAGAGATCTGAGGGTTGTAGGGCTGAAGGAAGTCGAATTGTGAAACCACACAGTGATTTGACTGCAAAGAAGAGCATTTTAAAATGAAGGCGTTGACAGAAATCCAGTGTAATTTCATATTATTTAGTATACCCAGAATAGATTTTATGCAGAAAAGCTTAGTGCTGCTTCAAGTACCATTTTAAGAAGTCTGATATCTGTATAGGCAACATTGGAATTGAAGGTTTTGGGAATGATTAGCAGATAGAATAATTAAATTATCTATGCATATACAGCAAGCATATCTTGTAATAGATGGGTCTATGAAAACATGAGTGGAAAGTAATTGGCCATATTTGAATAATGAACATGAATCTCCAGTGGATTTCTGATACTCCTGTAAGTAAAGCTGGTGTTATAATTTTATTCTCTTAAACAGGTTACCTATCAGCTTAAAGTCCTCACCACAGCTTTCTTTTCTGTGACTATGCTTGGAAAAAACCTCAGTGTTTATCAGTGGCTCTCACTCTTGACATTAATGGCTGGCGTTGCACTTGTTCAGGTATGTGTAATGAGATCAAAAGGTTTTATAAGGAAATTTATAACTGATTCTAATATTTTAATTTTGATACATGAACAGTCAGCAACAATTCAAGTTTCAAAGACTGTTTCATTTTTGTCTAATGATGTGCATTCCCATTTTATGTATTTTAAAGGGCATGCAGATATGCAATATACTGAATCTGTCTTAAAACCATAGATATTATGGATATGGTAATTTTATGAAGAGCTGCATACTTAGTTCAAGCTTACTCTTGCTGCATCCATTCAGTCACCTGTCTATGTAACTGAAAGATGAGTTAGACCGCATGTACATTTCATTGCATGATAGAACACTCCTATTGAGGTATTTTAGCTAAAGCTTTCTTTACCTTGAGGTTTTGTGAATGGGAACTAGTTGGCACCTCAAACCTTTATAGGTTATCTCTGGTTTTCTTTTGTGTGGCTATTTGAGCAGCAGGTTAAAGTTCCACATCAAGATTATGAATCGACTCAATGAGTTTGGGTGAAATTGTATGGACTGAAGCTATGTCACAGTTAAAGGATCCTTTTGGACAAGAATTCTTGATGTGACTCCTGCATATTTTGCCTACTGGTTCTAGATGTCAGTTTTCTGGAGATATTGTCAGTATATCAACATATCAAGCATGTCCATTGGTATTTAGATGTTGTAGAATGTAACATTGTTTTTATTTTGGGGATTTTAGTATTGGAATGATAAGAGTATGTAACATTTGGGTAAAGAATCAATTACATGCTTCCAGTGAATGTGGAGCCTTGGTACTAGTTCAACATCATACTGATCTTTGCATTGGGGTGGTAAGTCTTGGTTGTCACCATATGCAAAATGATGAGAGTTTGAGACTGGGAAGTCACTGACTTGTATCTTGGAGAGCTGGGTGAGGGCTGGCTGCCATTATTATGCATGAACAAAATATTTTTTTTTGCTTTGGGATACTGCTAACAATCCAAGTAGATAAGCTCTACTGTATTCCTGGAACAGTTTTATCAGCATTCTTTTTATGCAAATGCATGAAGCCTGAGGTTCAACAAGTATTCTGTTATATGTGGTCCACCTCTGAAAGTTAACACCATACATAGGCTGGGGAAATGCAGGGGGTTGGGTGGGTAGGTAAAACCATTGCTTGTTGCATTACCTATAATTTGTATAATTGCCTTGACTGTTGACCTTTCTTACTCGCTGGTGCTGGATGTTAACGGTATAATTTGAACTATAACTATTGAGTATGTTTCTGCAGAGAAGAATTGAATTATGTAGTAGAAATTCTAAAGCGTGATGTAAGATTAACCACTTGTCAAAGGAATGGGCTTATTGAGCTTAATGGTTGTTTCCTTTGCTTTAAATTTGTATCCTCCCTGATTTTACTCTGGTGATAAACTGTATAAAAATATAATGGAAGCAGAATACTGTTGGTTTAAGCAACTAAAAATGTGTACCCTTCTTGAAAAAATATAGGGACCATGGATATTTGTAGGTTAAGTTCATTTCTTTCCAAAGTCTGAGATGTGTATTCAGTTAACCAGAAAAACAACTTGTTTCATGGGGTCTGTGTCTGTGCTGTATGACCTTTTGCCCCCTATACCTATGCTGACCATTTGTCCATCCACATTAATCCCATATGCCTTCATTAGAATCATATCCTTCTATGCCTTGCCTATTTAAGTGCCTGTTCATCAACATTCTTTAGTACCCTACCCTTTACTGTGTATGTCCTACCTTCCCAAATTGCATCACCTTGCACTTGTTGGAATTAAATTCCATAAATGTGGCAATGTAAATTCAATGGAGCAAATTGTCTCAGAGTTTCACAAGAACATTATCAAATAAAACTTAACCGTGAGCTGCATGAGAAGATTTTAGAGCAGATGCCCAAATAAGGAATAACAAAAAAAACTGCAGAAGCAGTAATTCTGATTCATCACCTGACATAAAGACAGATAACATTTCAGTGGATATACTTCTCTTCACAATGCTTTCTTACATGTTGAGTTTTTCCAGCATGATTTGGTTAGAAATTGGTTTTAATGAGCATCTTAAAGGTGGAGTGAGGATTGGGGAATTCGTGTTTGGAGCCTTGGCAGCTAAAGACATGGCTGTCACTGGTGCAAGTAAATCAGGTGTGATCAAACTGTCGGAATAGAAAGACCATAGAGTTTCCTTTAATTCCAGTCAGTTAAGTTACTATTTTAGTTTTAGATCCCACTTGGACAAGGAGATGATTTTAAATTGCTTACTTAAATAATACATACCCACAGATGTATAATTTCCAATGGCTGAGCAATTGGCACAAGTTCAGTTTAAAAGGGTAAGCTAGATGTGCATCATTTTAAAAAAAATTAGTGAGCCCAGGTAAAACACAGAAGGTGTGACAATTCCTTAAGTACAGCAGATGATGGAATTCTGAAATAAAACCTGATAATCTGCAGGTCAGGCAGCACCTGTGGGGAGAGAAATAGTTAATGCTTCAGATCCATGACTTTCATCAGAACTGGGAAAAATTAGAAATAAGTTTTATGTTGAAGAGAAAGGGAAAACATTGAAAAGAGCAAAAGGCAAGGTTTATGATAGAGTGGAGCCCATATGGTGTTGAGAATGGTTGACTAATGAATAACACTGAGCTATGTCTGAAGTGGGGAGGTCAAAATTGAACTGAACATTTTGAGGTAAAAGACTGGAATGGAATTGTTGCATTCAAGGTTGAATACTGAAAACTGTAATGTTCCAAGTCAGAAAATGTGCTGTTTTTTGAGCTTGTATTGATCATCGATGGAGAAACATGGGAGGTCAATGGCAAAGATCGTAAGGGAATGGGGAATTAGTATTGGGCAACAGGAAGCTCAGAGTCTCACTTGAGAATTGAGCAGGGGTGTTCTGCAAAGTGGTCACCCAATTGTGGGCATTTTGCTTTTTTTTAAAAAATAAGATTAAAATGATGGAATTAAAGCCCACCCAATTGTATTTGGTTTCCCCAGTGTGGGGAGATCATATCATGGCCAGATGGACTATATGAAATTAGAATAAGCACAAGTAAATCCCTGTTTCACCAAGGAGGGAATGTTTGGGTCCCTTTAAGACAAAGGGAAGAGTGAAAGGGCAGGTTTTGCATTTCTTGAAATTGCATTGGAAGGTGCTATGAGAAGGAGAGTGGTAGTCGGGGTTGTGGAGGGAGTGGTCCCTTTGTGATGTTGAGAGGGGGAGGGAAAGTGGTCCAGTGCTGATACTGAAAAAACAGAAAATGCTGGAAAACTTTGGCAAGTCAGGCAGCATCTGTAGAAAGAAAAATCAGGTCTATGAGCTTTTGTTAGAACTGCTGATACCTTCTGGTGCTAGTATTCATTGCCAATGGAGGTCAAAAATTATGGAGGAAGATTTGTTTAACATGGAGGCTAGTGGTCTGGAAGGTGAGGACAAGGAGATCCCAGTCCTTGTTTTGGTGGGAAGAGGGTTGAGAGCATAAGTCCAAGAAATTGGAACAGACATAGTTGAGATCCCTATCAATCCATAGTGGAGGGGAAAGCACAGATGAGAAAAGAGAACACATCTGAAGTATTAGTATAGAAGGTGGACTAGTCAGAATAGATGCAATGGGTACTCAGAACCAGGGACAGTGGAATGGAGCCCTTATATGAAGCAGGGTGGGAAAATGACTATATAAGGCTGCTATGGGAATTTGTGAACTTTGGTTGGATTCTGGTTGCTGACCTATCCCTTGAGATAATAAACCAACGGAGAAGTCAAGAAAGGGAATAAAAAGTGATGAGCCATGAAAGGAGCGCAGGGTGGAAATTGGAAAATGGAAATCAGTTTTTTGAGTTTGTACAAAGGCAAGTAACAGTACCTATATAGTCATCAATATATTGGAAAAAGTGGAGGGAGGGGTCCAATTGGGACTGAAATGAAGAATGTTGTTGTATCTCACAGATTGCAGATTAACAATGTAATGGGCAGGAGCAGAAGTGTTCTGGAGTTTTTCAACGTTGATTTTAGTGGTATTTAAATACATCTCTTGCAGTACCTTGTTGCTTTTTGGAAAATTACTGTGGAATCTGATTTTACCTTTTTTAAACAATCCTGTTTATGTATGTTTGTGAATGGGTATGTGATGGGGTTGGTGGGCAGAACATTCACATTAGTCCTTTATAAGTCCTTTTGTGGATTACTTTAAACACATGACCCTTTGGATATTGATTCACTTGTCTGAAGAAGTGGTTCCTCCTTGCCCGCTTTGTCAAAATTCCTAATTTTCAGAGCCTCTATCAAGTCTCCCTTTAATCTTTTTGGGCCTAAGGAGAATAGTCAAAGCTTTTCTATTCCCTCCACAAAATTCAAGTCCATCATCTCTGGTATTGCTGCAATAAAAGTTCTCTTTTCTTTCCAAGACTTTGACATCCTTCAGCTGAGATTTAACCCAATGATTTGTAAAGATTCAGCATTCCTATTTTTTTGTTGTTAGATTTCGTGGACCTTTTCATTGCTGTGCCGCTTTAACCCTCCCAGTTGTGCCTCAGAATCTGGATCAAGGACACTGGTATTGGTATTGGTTTATTGTTGTCACTTGTACCAAGGTACAGTGAAAAGCTTGTCTTACAAACCGATTGTACAGGTCAATTCATTACACAGTGCAGCTACATTGAGTCAGTAAAGAGTTCATTGATGTAGTACAGGTAAAAACAATAACAGTAAAGAGTAAAATGTCACAGCTACAGAGAAAGTGCAGTGCAATAAGGTGCAAGGTCACAACAAGGTAGATCGTGAAGCTGGATGAAACAATAGCACATTGTATAGAATTGTTTTTTTTCACCTAATCGTAAAAGCTTACAGCACAGAAATGGACCTTTGTGGCCTACCTTGTCCATACCAACCGTGATGCTTGTCTACACTAATCCCATTTGCCCACATTAGGTTTGTACTCCTCTACGCCTTTCCTATCCAAGTACCTGTCCAAATGCCTTTAAAATATTGTAATTGTATCTTCATCCACAACCTCCTGTCAATTCATTCCAGATATTCACCACCCTCTGTGTGGAAAAACTTACCCCTCAGATCTCCTCGCCATACAACCTGAGGGCTTCTCAATTCACTGGATGGACCATACCTCGTCATAGCTCTTGCACCTTAATTGTCTACCTGCACTGCACTTTCTCTGTAAATGTGACATTATATTCTGCATACTGTTATGGTTTTTCCTTTTGTAGTACCTTGATGTACTTGTATATGGAAATGATCTGTTTGGATGGCATGCAAACAAAGCTTTTCATTGTAACTCCGTACATGTGACAATAATAAACCAATTAACCTCTCATCTCAAACCTGTGCCCTCTCAACATAACTGCCTGCGGAAAAAGATTCTTACAATATATCATATCTATGCCCCTCATGGATTGGAGAGAATGAGCTATAAAGAAAAGTTGGACAAACTGAATTGTTTTCTCAGCAGCATCAGAGGCTGCGGAGCAACCCGACAGAAGTATATAAAATTGAGGGGCATCGATAGGGTAGGTAGTCAGAATCCTTTTCCCAGAGAGCAAATGTCAAATACCAGACCTTTAAAGTGAGAGGGGGAAAGATTTATAAGGCAAGTCTTTTTTCTTAGAGAGTGGTAGGTGCCTGGAACACACTGCCAGAGGAAGTGGTGGAAGCAGATACGAGAGCAACACTTAAGAGGTTTATACAGGCAGGAATGAAGGGATACTGACCACGTGCATGCAGACGGGATTAGTTAGATTGGCATCATAGTCGACACAGACCTTGTGGGCTGAAGGGCCTGTTCCTGTGCTGTACTGTACTGTTCTATGTTCTTTGTACTTGTAGGATGTACATGCTATATACAAGACTTGTAAAAAGTCATTAATAAATATGCAAGGGAGTACAAAAAGTATATTATTTTAATAATAATACCTGGTGAATTGCTTCCTTGGAACTTACTTTGTTGCACTATTTGAAACATCATTAGAAGCAAATTAAATTAAATGCTATTCAGGATTGCTGATGCAAAAACAAGTTTAGCTTGTTTTGATAATTCAAGGTTAAAACTACACATCTGCCCAACGTATCATCTTTGTATTTCTTAACCTTATTAAACTGATTAGTGCTGGGAATCCAGTATTAAAAGAAGACACTTAGAGGAGAGCTGCAGATCAATATGGGATTGATGCAGTTGTGAAGAATGATCAGGATGTTAGGCAAGAAAGATCACTGTTACAAGGCAGCATTTATGAGTCAAAACTTGGATGGGAGAAGAGACACCTGAAAGGACAACTAGGCATGAGATAAGGAGACAAGTCTGAGATTGAGATTCAGAAACAGTGAGTATGGGATGGTGACGTTGAGTCATGTGTTTAAATTGGCTACAAATAGATTTGGATATCAGTTGAGAGCTTGAGCATATATCTTAAAAATGGAGTTAAAAATTGGCCAAAAAGACTCAAAATGGTTAGAGACAATTAAGGCTGGCATTGAAGGATCCATGCCCAAAAAGTTAACTGCACTGTTCTCAGCACATATTGTCTGATCTGTTAAATGTTTTCAGTATCTCCTTGGTTTCAGAATTCAATCGGAAATGAGACAACTCATACAAAGGCTCCATCTTGTGGCAAGAAACCTGTAGCTACACCATACAATATTCCAACCATTCTTGATACTGCATTTCCTCTTCTTTGGCAGTTCCTCGGGATCAAGGATAACTTGCCTTCCATTCCAGTTTTATGGTTTCTGACGTGGCTAATGAAGGAAAATATCCCAAGGCAGTTCACTAAAGAGTTAATCAAATAAAAATTGGCACAAAGCCAAGGGAGGACATGTTCAAATAGGTAACTACAAGTTTACTCGAAGCAGAATGTTTTAAGATGCACCTTAAAAACATAAAAGGTTGAAAGGAAGAGGAAAACAGCCAAGAGTCCAAAGTTGGGGAATAAAATCTTGAACATTTTCTGGATCAGATAAGGGTCTCAAGATGGGAAAGGGTAAGGCCCATGAGAGGCATTTGATCACATGGGCATTGTCCACAACAAGAGTTGTTCTGTGAAAACTGGGATCCAGGAAAGCATATAACAAGAGAATAGTGCATAGCCTTGGGGAATCAGTATATTCTTGATCTCCTCATCCAACTAAAGGGTCTTCAGACGAGATATGTTGATCAACTTCAGCTTCTTATAACTGGTCATTCCACCTTTATGCCAAGAACTTCAAGAGATTGTTCAAGAGATTGTTGGATAGGCATATAGAGGAATGTGGGATAGAGGGATATGCGGGAGGAAAGGGTTAGATAGTGT
>JARFYF010000063.1:46892167-46905187 GCA_030265395.1 Rhina ancylostomus | reverse complement strand
AAGCCTATAATGAACTCTGTTCCATTGGTTGTTTTCAAGTTGTCCCCTCTTCTATTTTCCCTAATTTCTTCTCTCATTCTTTTGAATGTTGTCTTGAAGTTATTACCAGTTCATTGATCATAGTGAAAGTATATTTCTTTCTTAATCAGTGTTTCTTGACATTGAAATTGGGCCACGTAGTACCAGTTTCTCATGTGCTATGCAGTCCCCTGAGGCCTCCAAATTGCAGGCAGGAAGCAAACATGTACGACTGATAGCAAGTGCATTGCACATCATATTGCATAAGACCAAATTAGGTATTGTTCACTCACACTTGAAACAAAAGCTGTTGGAAAATCAACATCAGGCATTGTCAATGGCTGCAGTGTCCAGTTTCCAGGTCTGTCTCCAATCCTCTGATCCAAACCTAGTCTGCTATCCCAAAGCTGCTGCTCTCCCTTTTGGAATAAAATTGCTGAGACGACTAATTGTGTACTTCATTTTGCTTCATTCTGCAGCGTCATTATCATTATGATGAGCTCTGAGGCCTAATATCCAGCTCTTCCGCATGTGCCTCAGAGACCTATTGTTTTAGGTGGTTCTCATCTAAGCTACAACAGTGACATTTGTTCCTAAACAGGCTGAGAGTTGCCCGGTAGGCTGTATTCACTATGGCACCAAGAATACTTTGAGGGGCCCTTGGAGCAGCCCAACTCTGAAAACTGCTGTAGTTTTAAAGTATGTAACAGAACTTGTGTTCTCTGGTATCTGGGTTGCTCAGCATCTAAGGATGAGTTTAGCTATATACTGTAAATAAGTTTAAAATGAAGGAAATGAATTGCAAATAGAATTATGAAGTCACTAAAACATGGTGCTTTAGTGCTTTCATTTAGCTGAGTCTGATAGTGATGCCAGACTATATTGTGTGAGAGAGAGAGTAACCTGTTTTATTAAGTTACTTGGGTAAAAAGGATTGTGAGAAATTCTAAAAATACAATTATTTTGTATAATTCTCTCTCCAATATTTCTTTTGATCAGGCTCTTGGTGGTCTAGTAATTGCAGCGGTCATCAAATATGCAGACAACATCTTGAAAGGATTTGCTACCTCGTTATCCATTATTCTTTCAACATTGATCTCTTACTTTTGGTTACAAGACTTTGTGCCCACCAGGTATTGAGAATAAGGAAGGATTTATTTTCTTGATATTATGTGGCATTTGTATCATTTTACTTAGTTTCTATTTTAAAAATGATAAGTCAAATAACTGTGAAGTTGAATGTAACATTCAACTATGTTTATGGTTTTAAATTCTTTACCTTGTGCCACTTGGTATTATTTAAGTTTTAGCAATATCTTTGATAAATCTCACATTGTTTTCTAAAAGATATTACAAAGATAGATATTTTAAATTGCTCTCAATTTCTCAACCACATTTGTTGTTGATAAATTGTTTTCCCACTGTATTAGAAGTACTCAAGTTGTGCCATCACAGTGTAATTATAAACAAACTATACCAATGTTTTGAGGGTAGCTTTGTCTAATGCAGACAATATGAACAGGTATGAGGTGCCCCTCTTAACTTTTTTATTCATGAATTGGTGTCATTAGCAAGACCAACATTTAGTGACTCCTAATTGTCCTTGCAAAAGAGATGGTGAACTGATGGTTTGATTTGCTGCAGTCCTTAGTTTTGCTAAGGAAGGATTCTAAAATAACAATATATCTGTGATAAAGGAACACATTTCCATTTGAGGGTAATGTGTGGTCTGGAGCAGAATTTGCAGTGTCCTTGTGCATCCACTTCCCCCATCTTGCAAGTCAGTAGTGGTTGATGGGTTAGAAGGTAATATCAAAGAATGCTGGGCTGAGTGTCCTTTCGATGGTGCATTCTGCAGCTATGGTCTGTCGGTGAAGCAGGGAGTCATTGTATATGTTGCTGTCTTTTTGATCCATGCCCAAATTTTCAGATGAGAACTGTAATCCCTGCTCGCAATTTCTGCATTCAGGCAAACACAGTTGATTCACAGCTGGGCAGATCAGAGCAGTCTGAGTTAACTGATTATCTTGCAGTTCCTCTTGCGCTTAACACTGCATTTGGCTTCAAATTTTAAGATCTACTTGCCTAGTACTTATTAAGCAGTTCCTACTCTGACCAGATTCCCAACTTCTCTAAAACTTCTGTGTTGAAGAAGTGTACCTCTTAAAACCAATCTGCAAAAATTCACTGGTCAGAAGCAGAACTTGCAACATTTCAGATAACCTCCAATACAACCGCACTTGAAGGGCTTAGATCTTTTGAATACAGGTCCTCCCCATCTTATGAATGGCCGACTTGAGTACACCCTGTACATATGGATAAGCGTTTGGGAGACCGGTGGATTGGATTTTCCGACTGTTGTGGGGCTGCAGGCATCATCTGCCATGTGGGAACTCAGCTTGTGACTGCATTTCCGACTTGCAAACTGGGTTACGAACAGTTCACAAGAAAGGAATCCTCTGTTACCTGGGGAGGACCTGTGTTTATCAAGTGTAATTGGATTTGTAAAAGTAACTTGCATGGCAGAAACAAAAAAAAGATATAAAGCTGTACAAAGTACTGTTGAAATTCACTTGGAACTGCATAAAGAAAATTGTTTCTGGTTTGAATACATTTAGGAAAATGCACCTAAAATGCACTTGAGTATACAATAGTTAGGTTCAACTTCAGGTTTCCAGTAAAATTCCTAGCATTATCTAGTGTAATCAGGAGCATAACAGAAGGTATTTGCTTTTTCTCAGTATATTAAAATATTCCTTGACGTAATAAAGAATGCAACCTGGTACAGTTTTATTAATACCTGAAAATGGGCTTATTGGCAAATCAATAAGCATCTTTAATAAGGGTGTTTGCTCCTCCATCATTCAAAGCTACTTGTAAAGATAAAAGATGGAACAAACCATATCATCATTTTATTTTTCCACAAATTAGTTTCATAGTACAGGTGACCACACACACACACATATTACAGAGGGGTTGTGTTCCTATAAAACCATTAATACGACTTTCAGAAATGAAGTGAAATTAGGCCCCAATGTACTTAATTTTCAGTCTACATCCTTCCCGCACAGATTGAAAAGGTTCTGTTATTAGGTACTTGTAGTCATCTAATGGTTGGGTATAAGGCAGCTAGAATTTGATGTGGGTGCATTTTGGGACAAAACTAAACCTAGCCTGGGGGTTTACTTAGTATGAAAAAGCTGGAGAATATGGATAAAAAGAGAGACAGTGGGGTTCAAATGTGTTTTTTCACATTTGTACAGGTAGTTTAAGCAATAGGATTTAGGGTTTTATAAATGGGTGGGACATAATACTCAAATCGAAGCACTTGTTTAGACGTACTCAAATGATTAGGACCCTCCCCTGCATTTCTCACCCAGCTAACAGTTGTAAAATGGAGATTAAAACAAAAGAAAATGTTTTGCTTAAATTCATCAAAATGGTGCTGGTAATAGTAATATTTCTAGTATAAAAGAGTCTTGAGAAATTGGGATAGTCTTTACTGTTGCAGGGAATTAAAACAAAGATAATTAATGAAAACTTTTAAAATTATGAAGAATTTTGACTCAAAGGGTCACCATCCTGCACTGTCAGAGTCTTGCACATTAATCCCACATACTTTGGAATGAGATTTTAAATTTGAGAAACCAAGTGCAATTTAAATTGACTTCAGAAGTTGGACCAGATTGAAGGATACAGTGGATGGTTGACTAGGGAGGATTTAGTTTGGTAAGAGATTAGTCCAGAATTTATAATCTTCTCTACCTGAATGTCAAACTTAAATACAGTGAACCATGGAAAAATTTTCTGTGTTGGCCAAGTATATCCTGATCCCAATTCAAAATCCCACTGTGGAACTTGTACTTATTGAAGTAATAAGAAATGTAAATTGTATATTTCCATTATGATGCATGTTATATAAGATAATATGGTGTAGCTATGTCAATTGAAAGTTGCTTTTTAACAAGAAATTTTTGTCTATCTGTTTTTCCTGTTTATAGTGTCTTTTTCCTTGGAACCTTCTTGGTGATAGTTGCGACGTTTCTGTATGGATATGAACCCAAGAACCCCACAGATCCAAGCAAAGCATGATGGAGTCAGTTAGTGGAATACTTAATTCCAGTGCAAGTGTAAAACTTGTTCAAAAGTCTAAACACTAGCATCTGAAGCACTTAACTATCCACAATGTGTTCTTGGAGTTGATATTAAGGAAATTGTTGGCCATAATAACTTTCTCACAAGTGAGAAATGGAGTGATAAGAATAATGGCACTCAAGACTTCTGAAATATCAGTGGTTAAATACAAAGCATCACATAATAGACAAATAAGTAGCTGAAAGGATCATGCTTGGCCTTAGTGGCTGTAATAGATCTATGCAATGTGCAATCAAGGTTCTTAATTAGAGGTTTGCTTGGTGAATGGAGGTGTTTTTGAGAAACTGTTTTCAATCAAATTGAAGGCAATTGTTTGAATGATTATTTGAAATAAAGCAATTTGTTTTTAAATGGGTACATACAGGACAGGTGTCCTACAATCTGCTCTTCATCTATAGATATGGTAATTTAGACCAAATCTTAAAAAAAACCTACAATTTCTTAATTATATGAGGAAAATCCTAAAACAAGCTAAGATTTCCTTTGCAATCTCAGAAAAAGCAATAGTGGTCACTTTTGTGCTGCTGAGCACATATTTCTGTAATTTGAGATTTAGATGGACCAAACCATAAAATCTAATCCTAGAAACATTGATTAAGAATCCAGAAACTTGTGATGGAAATTGAAATGGATTTATTTAATCACCATAAAGCATTTGTAAAAGGTATATTTGTATTGCATTGTCTTAAATTGTTTTACTGTTGTGGATAAAATAACTTATTTTGTTGTATAGTTTAGAAATGGTAGTCACCAGAAACTGGTTAGTCTATCTAAATTTTTGTTTTTTGCAATGAGTAAACTCAAAACACTTGTGAAGGAGGAAAAAATTGCTTAATCTGTCCCTTAAATTTTCTGTGATCCTTTGCTGTGAAATGACCAGTACAACCTGATCATGTGCAATGAACATTTTGGGTAGGCAACAGTACTAACAATTACTCTTGGATGTACAAGAATGACTGGAATCTTTAAACTATATTCTTTACATGGCATTGTTTTTCTTCTGGGTATCACTTTTCTCTTGAGTTTGTACATATTGTCCATCTAATTTATGGGATTGTATTTGACTGTTTGATTAATCTATTTTAATAGAAGATTTAAGAATTGTACAAGGGAACTCAATCAGATTTGTTGGATTTCAATAGAATATTCTAGGACAGCAACAATCATTTGGCCCCTCAAATCTTTGACCTGACGTTAACCCTGTTTTTCTTTCCACAGATGCTGCCTGACCTTGTGTTTACAGCATTTTCTGTTTTTCAGACTTTCAGCATCTTCTTTGATTTTTTTTTGTTGTTTATAGGTTGAAGATTACATGCCAACCTGAAGGGATTTTGTTAAATTAAACCTTTACTGGAATACCCAATGCCCCATCACTGTAACCAAAACTTCATCATTCAAATGTTATTACGTAATGCAAATGTTGGTATTTTTCAGATTGGTCCTTTGTCAAAAATGTTTTCTGGCAGTCAATGGGAAAGATGCTTTCATGCCAAGCATTTTAAAAATTAAGTATGGTATTCCATGCAACTGATATTAGATGTGTATAGATTTGTGAGCTAGAAAAAAATCTTATTGCTTCTTGGTTATAAACTTGCAGGTTTTTGAATGAAATTGGTATTTTCCTATTGTCAATAATTAATATGCCTATTAATTACTACAACCTTATTGGTTTTATTTTTGAATGGTACTAAAACTCTTGTTTTACATGATACATCTTTTGGCAGCTGATGTCTTTTCATTCCTTTAGTTAGTATTTCCTCTGCTTCAAATTTGCCACTATTTAGTGCTACTCTGTTCCTGAAGGCATTATTTTTTACTTTGATATGGTTACATAAATTAGTTTTCTGTGCCAGTGAGGTGGCCATTATTTATACGATGCTTGAGAATGAATGTTGGCTGTCTGCTTAATCATGAGATTACTTCTGAGTGCAAATCGTCCATTGTCCTTTAGTTTATCTTCACCTCCTCAAAAACATGCAGTTTTAGCAATGTTAATTGGCTGGAAATGGGAACAGGATCAACAGTGGATTTTCTTATAAGTATGTTTGAGGACTGCAACCAATGGTAGCCCTGCAAGAACTGGCCCAGCTACCATCTGCTGAATCAATATTGACTGGCACTTTTCCCATTTAGTTGGATGCTCTCTGAGCCATAATGAGAGATAATTATATTTATGAGTTTTGCAACTATTTTTCTGTTCCTAGTTCAAAGCCAATAATGGCAGCTCTTTGTGTTCATAAAGGCATCATTAGAAAAATCAAGGAAAGGGTAATGACATACAGTTATGTGGGTGCATTCAGCTCAATGAAAGCACTGAAGGGGAAAAAGACTCAAGTGTAAAATGCCATTAGCATTTCATGAATCAGAACTAGATGTTAAATCTCAAATGACGAAATAAGGGAAGGGTGGTAGAATTGGCTGGAGTTCATAAACACTCATCCATGATTTATTCAGTTTTTCCAGTGGTGGAACATTTCGGCTTCATAGTTTTGACTAGTGATGGTACTGTATGAAATTCTTTCACTTTAAGTACCTGATGTATTTGAAAGGATAAATTTTAATAATATTTAGCTCCTTGTGAGTTGGTGTTCCTTATTTGCAACTTCAAATGACAATTTATTCACATTCCAAATATGTATTAAATATGTACTAAAATAAGTGTTTTACCAATGTTCTATCCCAATGAAGAAAGTCCACAGCAGCTGGCATCACAAGTATCCATTATAATCTTTGAAGAGGTTTCTTGTTGGGAAAATAATAGGATCCAAAAGTTCAAAAATCCTCCTATTAAATTATATTAAAGATGTGCTTATGATTATTTGACAGTGGTTTCAAAAAGTGGGTTTGGGGTCTTTTTTAATTGTACTATTTTGACTTTACTGTAAACCTTGCAATTTGAGATGCATATTTTATAAATAAAGTCTTTCTTTGGTTTATTTGGGATTTTGTCTAGTTTAATGGAAAAGTAATATTTATCTAATTGTGCTGTGAGGAAACATTTGAGACAACATTGGCAAGATTTAATGGAATAATGAAAATAATTGTAAGTGCAGTTATTTTGGGGGTTTAACAGATTATAATGAATTATGGAAATTGGAAAAAAGCCATACAGGTAAAGTGGTATGAGCAAGATTGTGTTTCCACCCTGTTTCAATATCTAATCAACTATTAAGAAATATTATAAGAGTATCACAGAATAACCTCACAACACTCCCATACCTTCCTCAAGGTAGTGCTCAATTTTCTGATCAGAGCTTATCCTGTGGTGTGTCTTAATAAGTCTGTTTAATTTCTTCCTATCTTTTAATGTGTGTTTGGGAAGGAAAGAGTACTCCCCACAGTTATTTTTCAAAACAAGCCAAGTTGAAAATTTCTTTGTGAAATGTTTTTTTTATTCGAGTCTGTGATAGATAAAATTTCTTGAGGTCTGACAAATCAACTTTGAGAGCCAAAGGAATGATAGCGTAATAGTTTTCATACTTTACAACTTTGAGTGAAGATAACGGCATCAGTTTCACTTGAACTTCATAGTAATTTAAAATTGGTTAGTGATATCCAAACAATTCAATTCAATGTTGTAAAATCCCTAAGAATGACCAGAACCTTTGCTTTCAACAAGTATTTTGTGAGCAGATCTTATCCCTTCATTTTGTGCGTTTTGCAACACTGATCCAGTCTTCTTCTTTAAAAATAGGAAGAGCCATAGCTTTGTAGCCTAGATAATGTGTGCGTGTGGATGTTATGACTGTACATTTAATATTCGTTTTAATTATTCTGTATTCTTGAACATTTCAATTGTGAATTATGCCATGAATTCAAGTGTGAATATTTAAGCAAGTGCTGTGCAATAACCTGAGGTATTCTTTCATGATTGGCTTCACATGAGCTACATTACCCTTGCAATATGGGTTCAATGGAATATCTTGAGCTCCTTTGATTTTCAATATTCCTTTGCATCCTTAGCTTTAATTTTGACCAACTTTGGATGGCAGTTGGCAGTGAAGTTTCACCAGGTTGACAATTTGCTATGTAAGGGGAGATTAAACGTTCTTGGTTATACTTCCTTGAGGTTTAGAAGAATGAGAGATGATCTCATTGAAACACATACATTTCTTAGTGTCTTGACGAGGTAGATACTGGGATGATGTTACTCCAGCTGAGACGACTACAACCAGGGGTCACAATCTCAAAATAAGGGGGTTAATCATGCAGTATGGATGTGGAAAGAAACTTATTCACTGTGAGGACAGTGAATCTTTGGGACTCACTACCCTGATGGCTGAGGATTCAATCACTGATTGGATTCAAGAAGGACACTGATAGATGTTTAGATATTATGGTAATCATGGTTGCCTATTCCTTCCATTCCTTATGTTAAATGACACATTATTTCCCTACTCAGAGAATATGCAATTTTGTTCAATACTCCTGTGAACTTTGGGACATCTTGCTGTTAAAGATACTGTATAAATTGTTGATGATGAGTTAATTCAAGATGGGCTGCCAGCACTGGATTGTTTCAGGTTTTATAGTTGCATGTTGTATAATATGCATTTGATGTGTTGAAAGTGAGACTGGATCATAATCAAAAGTTGTATTCTGCTTCAATTTCACATATCCTATATGCATCAAAACAATTCTTCATTTAAGAATGGAAAATTTTACAACCAGACAGGCTTAAGTATTCCTGTTTATCTTTAATTGGACTCTGTCCTTACCCACACAAAGATGATTTATTTTGCAATATGAAATGATGTAAGATTGAATGTATATTTTACTCTTAACACTTTCACAAAATATTTTTACATGTTCTGACTTTTCTCCTTGAAAATTGGTTGATTCTGCATTGAGCATCCTAACAATGTTCTGAGTTGATTTTCCCAGAACCATCCATTGTTAAATTGTCAGTTTGATATCAATGTGAGCCATTAGGTGTTTCTTGTTGAAAGCAGAAGCAAGCTGTTGTGGTGCATTATCGAAACCAAGTATATGTATATTTTTTTTCATGGGATTCTCCATCCATATCTGATACTCTGCAATTTTTTGTAAACTCATTTTTAAATATTAAAGCACAATATTATCATAGCTTGGGAACTTATTCCAATGCAACGAGTTGTCAATGTACCTTGGATCTGTCAAGTGTTGAGATTACCTTCCAGGTGTAATTTCTCCTTTGTCCTTGTAATTTGATGCACAGTGTAACAAAACTGGCAACATTCTTATGATTTGTAGTCAGATTACTCATAATGAATTGTTTCTTGCTATGCAAGGGTTTTTCTGGTACATTGATAATGGTGTTTATTCTGAGTTGTGATTATAAAATAAAATTGACAACCACAAAATACTGGTTCTTGAATATTTTGACGAGGAAATAAGGGGGAAAATAGAAATTCCTGACTTCACCCTTTATTTCTGAATTATTCTCAGCAATTATTCCTCAGTACCTTTTTTAATATCACAACCAAAACAGAATTTTATTCTGCATAGCGCATCTCTCCTTTAATGAAAGATGGCAGATTGAGGTAGTATTCAGATAAGAAATAGGATAAGAGCAGGAATGTAAATTGGAGATGTGCAGAGCTGAGAGAATCCATTGCAGAAGTTATTCTGGCTGCACTGGGAAAGAAATGCCTGAACCATGGAGTTGGAGTAACTTGCTTGAAAACCATAGCAACAGGTTGTTCAGTGGATTCACAATTGCAAAAGATGCTGGTGTAAAATGTTACTCTTAAGTGCTTCAAAGTATAAAGACTTGAATGTACATTCTTCTTTCCATTTCCACTGTTTAATTTCACTATTTTCTTAACTAAAGTGCTTCTTGACTATAATAGTATTTTAATTAATTTTTAATTTTGCACATCAATCTTGCCACTAAATTTGGAACTGGAATTTTAAAAAAACATTTAATATGAAAGCTAATTTTAAAGCTGGTTTTCCTTGTCTTGGTGTCTTTCATTGTGGATTTAATGATGTATTTGAAGAACATTTTCCTGTGACCTTGATAGAATGTCAAGCAAAAAAGCTGAAACAAAAGCAAAAATATTTCAAGCTAAGAACTGCATTGTATTTACATTCTTTGTCTGAACTAGCAGTTGTGGATACTATTGATAGACCAAATGGATTTTAAACATTTATAGTCAAACATACAATCTTTATATCTGGAACAGCACCCTACTCTAGTTGAGAATGTGCTGAAAATATGAATGTTCAATGAAATTTCTGTTGGGAGATGAGTGCTTGTTTTTTTCATATAGTTGTTGACCGCTAGAGGGATTGTATGGTTTGCAGTGCAATGAGTACTATATAGAATGATTATGAATTCCTTATAGAGAGAAACGCATGTTGCTCACTGAGCTGCATATAATGGATTGTTGGTTTAACTGCAGATACTTTCATCTTCGGAGGCTTGTGGTGTTCTTTTATGACTTGATTGTGGATTAACTGAAGAAGCAAAATATAGTTATGTATACAGGTAAGCTACTAAGATGCCTATAACGATGGAGATAATGAAAGTAAAAATTGCTACGTGGAGAAAGTACAAAAATGTCACTTGAAATGGCTGTCTTGAAATCTTCACATTGGTCCAACTTGATAAATCGTGAGAATTTGATGACTTGGCACCATAACAGTAAATGACGGGAGAATAGCAGGATATTGAATATAAACTCGGTGACTTTAACATATTGCCAACAATTCTGCAAATTATCAATCAGGCAAGTGGCACTGTTGGTGCACAGGAGCCCCGCTGGAGTTTGCATCTGATCCACTCTGCGTGTCCAATCCGTCTCAGCACATGTCGCATTCGGTTGAATGACTCCGTGTGACCTCGTTGCCGACGGGGACCATCACGTGTACGGCCCCCGGGCCAATGGGAATATGGCGCGATATGATGTCAGGCCGGTTGCGGGGTGATGCGGTCACCATGGCGGCGGCGCGCGGCCCCGGGATGGCGCCATGATGCCGAGCAAGAAGAAGCAGCGGCTCCACCGCAGTATTATGTTGGCCAAGAAGATCATCATCAAGGATGGAGGCACGGTGAGTGGCGCCGGGGCCTGCAAGCTCGATGGGCGCCGGTCGACCGTTTGATGGTGGGGATCCTTCTGGCGGAGGCTCGGTGGCCTGGCCGCCGCTTCGGGGTCGTCGGCCGCATGGCTTGTCCCTCCTGAGCGCGGGGTCGGTGGCGCCTTCAGTCCGGCGGTTACTGACTGTCCCAGTCATGTGCGATCGACCCGACCCGACTCTCCCCTCCAGCTGCCGCACGGCGGAGCGGGTCGGCAGTCGGCTTGCAGCAGCGACTGCCAGAGCCGGGCTGCTTGCGTCCGCCGCACCCTGTTCCCGGGGTCCGGTCTGGCAAAGGGTTCTGCCCGCCCGCCGCCGCCGCAAATGCCATGGGACTCAGCACACGCCAGGAATGCGTCTGTAGTCGCTTGGCAAGAAAACTTTCTCCATTAGATTTGAACCCTCCTGGCTTGGTACTTCGGATTGCTGTGGGGTAACGTTAAACTTTTAATGCATTAATAGGACGTACACTCAAGTCATTCTCCAGGTATCATGAGTACAAACGAAAGGGGAAACACCGTAGCCGCAAAAAGCTACAAATCAAAATGCACATTTCAGTTCATGGTTTCTTACAAAAGAAAACACTTTAATCGCAGCAACAAATATGTCTTTCTACAAACAAGCAAGTTCAGAGACTGGCAAGTAAATGCTAAAAGTGATGCTGGTGTTAGTATGAGAAAACAAAAAAAAGTTGTTAAGAGTTTACTCCCTTGTCAAACTTCTGGCAATATTCATGGGCTATGACTGAAATCTCAAATTAGAGATTTTTTAATAAAGAGACCTAATGGGTAGACAGGCAGGTATATATGAATGGGGGAAAGAAGGTTAAAATGAGAAATAGATTAAACCAATTCAATGGGAGATATAAAGACATAATTTGACAGAGCAATACATCCAGAGAAAGAAACCAGGAGGATTAATATGTCAGTACAGAGGACACACTCACTGTAGAAGTCTGATGAGCATAAAAGCTATGAACCTGTATTCTTAATAACCCTTCCATCAAGGTAATTTCACAATTGCTATGTGATAACACTTCCATCTGAGGTAAAAACCCCAATCTAGATTGATACAGGTAGAATGCAACACCACTACTATTCATTGGAGTTTATGATGAGTCATAGAGCACAGAAACAGGTCCTTGATGATAAACTGAGACCCAGGGTGTTTTTCTAATGGTGAAAAAGATTTCATTTTATCATTGTTTGAATATAGATCATCTTTCATTAATTTCAGTTCAATAATGAATTTTGGAGCATTCTAAGAACAGGAAATTGTATTTTGCTCCCAGAATACCTGCACAACATTTGCAGTACACACCGCAGAACAATTGTGGGTTACAAGATTGTAGATTACCCAAGTGTATCTTTTGGTGCAACTGTTACTGCAGTGTTTACTGGCATCTTCACAACAGTTAATGATTTTATTTTTAAAGCTCTTTTTCACTTCATTTTTCAATTGAGTGGGTAGGCGGTTTGTCGTGGTGATACCAAGAAAGCTTAATGCTTGATGGAAATTTCCATATGGTGGCAAGAAGGATTGCAAGTGATTGTGCTTTACATACACTATTGTTGGTTCTAGAAGAGATTAGTTTATCTTTTGTTTTCTGCTCCCTATATTTTATATTTGCATTCCTGCCCTCCAGAAAAACATCCATTGTATGAACAGAAAGCAAAATTGTAAGAGATAGCGGAGAAATTGTGTTATGCTGCACCCTCAGTTAAATATACCTTATTGATGAACATTCAAGAAAAAGGGTCCATGCAGTTTTGCTCTCTTCAAATCTTA
>JARFYF010000063.1:46852018-46868640 GCA_030265395.1 Rhina ancylostomus | reverse complement strand
GACTCTTCCTATACCACCTTGTCACTGACTTAAAAATATGTTGGATCAATATTCATGTTCTCTCCACCATTCCAGTGAATCAACCTAGTTGCTTCCTCTACCATCTCCTATATTGCTAAATTATTTTTTTACAAAATGAATGACTAAACAAATACCATCACAAAATGCAAATGAATGGAAACAGTGGAAAAACATTGAAGTCATTGTTTTATCTTTCTTGACAATAAACATATTGTGACATACAGACTTCCTAAAGCCATATGGAAATCTCCATCTAACTCATACTTTGCTTCCTTTCATTTAAATGACTTGTTTTCTCCCCTCCAAAAGGCTTTATTCTCACTGTCTCTCCTTTCAGGTTTATCATCACTGACATATGTCTTTAAAAAATTGTTGTTTTGCAGCAAGACAAAAAAAACTATTAAGTTACAAAATAAATATACATCGTGCAAATTCTCTTGAACCATTCTAGCTTTTATATTATCCAAGCACTGAATCCCATTTTCATCAACTAAAGTGTAATCCAAACTCTCAACCCCAGAAATGTTAGGGGCCAATATTGCCACATCTTTGTTCACTTACCCCAGCAACTATATGACCAGCTGCTTTTCTCTTGATTTCCTTACACCAGCCTCATCTGTTCACTGCTCATGTTGTTTTCTAGGAATTCAAATTCTCTTTGCATACAAAATAATAACTTTCATATACTTCATATAATCTGACATTTTCAATTTACTGCTCACAGTGTGCCCTTGTCTAAATCACAAAGAGAATGAAAATATTGATTTTTTTAACCCATCTTTCATTATCCCCATAGGTCTAACCAAGTTTCAAGGATGCTTTTGTTGACTTCTCCCATATCCAGGAATCCATAATCCAAATACTGGCTTGGCACTTTTAAACTTTAGCTGCCTGTTCTTGATCAATGGTGGTCCTTTCTGCAGTTTTAAATACCTTTTATTTTACTAATTTATTTAACTGTAACTTTGCCACTCATCTGGAAACCCAACTTTTCAGTCTTTCAAACTTTTTAAATAAGCTATAAACATCTTCATCCAAAGTACTAATTTACATCTTTGTATTTTCACAGACTAAAACATATTTACAGTATTTTCTTATTATTAATAGTTAAAGTATTCACAAGTATTTTATGAGCTAATAATAGATTAAGGTATCAGATGAACTGCATGGATAATGCAGCTTTGTTAAAACTAGTAATTTGTCACAACAAATTCATACAGGCTGTCCCCCTGGGTTACAAATGCCCACCTTATGGAGACTCATACATAGGAATGAGCTGCCAATTCAAAAGTCCAATGTACATACATACGTTCGTTCCTACAAATGGCAGAACCAGTATCTACACTCTCTTCACTTTTAGTCATTGTTTTTTTTTCAGTCTGATGTGCTTTTGATGCCATTTATTACAATACTTTGCAGATATGATTTTCATTTAGCATGATTTTTGTATATTTTCTGACTTATGGACATCTGTAAAAACGGAACCTGTTACCCAGGCACAGCCTGTATATCCGGAGGTCCTCTGTTATATTCATTGAAGTCAACTAATTTTCTTACTAAGGAATCTCAATATCTCATGGCCACATAGCAAGGATATTATTTCAGCAAACAAATTTCTTTCATATGTTGAACTTATTACATGAAGGAATGTTAAAGAGAAATCTGATTTTCATTTTAAACTTGGAAAATTATTTTGCTTAAGATTTTGTGGTGGATTTAAATACCACTGTAACTAACTCCACTTTGGCAGGGGTAAAGGAAGACAACCCAGTTATACCATCATTAGTTTTACCATATAAATTAGCAAACAGACACAGGTTTCAGGACTTTACGTTCCTCCACTTATCCATTTAATTTTTGCCTGGTCAATCAGTAGTTACTGTTGCTTATGAGCAGATATATATAAATGGGATGACTTCTAGTTTATTGGAGTTCACATCAGTGATCTAGATACAGTACATTAACTTTTTGAGGACCTTCAGTTTTGTTGCAGGAGTTAAAATGACAATATCTAAAACCCTTAATGAAAGACAGAGGGTCAAGAGTCTAAAAGTATGCAGCTGTGAATATGAAATGTTGACATTTCTGCAGTCTGTATCTCCAAGGATCACACACCATTGTCAAAAACTCAAAAGGTAGATTCAAGGCTTTAAAACAGCAATCTACTTTTTATATTCAAAAACAGCAGCAAGGAAGCGCTCTCATTGAAGTACTCCTATTCAAGCATTAGAGTTAACATATTGAGACTAAATAAAAAGGTAGATAAATGAAATACAAATGCTACCATGCAAATGAAAGCATTTTATTTGAATCTGCTGTTCCCAGAATCAGCAGTCCAAATGATCTTATTCCACTGCCAAATTGCAACTTGAGAAAATATGCTTACCTTTTCATTTGTTTTGAGAAGCTGCTTGCATTCCATTTTCTCCTTGAAATTTTGATACCTACAAAAAAAGATAGAAAGTGAGCCAATTAGTCTAGACGTAATATTGATCTATACAACACCTTTGTGAACCACCACAAATTTTGTCATATCCCCATTCCATAAATGATTATCAAAACTAAAAGCAGAAAATGCTGAAAATACTCAGGTTTCGGCATCTTCAAAGAACAGATTTTTAATGGGAATGTATATAATTCATAATGGACCAAAAGCAAGTAAATGAAACTGATGTACAAATCAGGTATAATCTAGTTAAATGATAAAGAACCTGAAGAAGCTGATAGACTTGCTTATGAACTTGATTTTGGGAGCACTCGTGTCGGTATCAGGTTTGAGCAAGGAACGGATGCAGAGAATCTATATCTTTGAAAAGGTCAACTGGGAAGCTAGTTCCAAATTTTCACTACCCTTCACTGTGGAAAAATTGTTTCCTTGTTTCACTTTGAAGGGCATTGTTCTAATTTTAAAACTGCAACACCTGTTTCTGGATTCTTCCACTGCTGGAAGCAGGTTTTCTACATCTTCCCTATCAAATGCTTAAGGGAATTCCGCAATGTGGCAGGGTGAGAAAGGGATTACTGATGCTGTGATTAATTTCAGAGTTGTGGGATTGCTATTCTACAATGCAGAGTTAATGCAAAGAATTCCATCACAAATGGGAAGAAAAGCCATGTCCTTCGAAGTAATCAGTACCAGAGTGCTTTTTAAGCCGGAGCAAAAAGACATTTAAAATGGTGTTCAAAGATCAGTGCGACTTATGACTTTCTCAGCAGTGGATTGGGAAAATGAACCGTAACAACTTGTATTGCATATTTCTCAAAAAACAGCTCTTTTCACCTACCTTTTTTGTGCAGTATCCAACTACTTTACATTTTGAAGCAGATGATGCAGGCTCAAATATTAAGTTATATATAAGCAGAAAATATATTGAATATGTTTAAGCAATGGTCTATAGTTGGGAGAGTTGCATAGGTTGAAACATGAGCAGGGGATGTTGTGGTATGAAAACAGGATATCATGATGCTTAAAAAAAAACAAGAAGGGAGTTTCTAGGGTCTGGTTGAAGTGGACTATGGAATCCTGGCAGCAGCAAGGACAACAGTATTTTTGAAGGTCGGAGAACCAAGTGGGGTATGGGTGCAAAGGCTGTGGGAGTCTGTTATGCTTGTATCAGAAACCTTGAGACTCTTTATCAATACAAAAAAAAGGCTTAAAAGCTGAAACATGTACATGCAATTGTTTTAATGCATTTGCACTTGAAATTTTGTTCGTGACCCCTCTCTTCTCTCCATGCCCCCTCCCCAGACCATAAGTTTGCAAGTGGTGATCAAATGCAGTGCAAGGAAGAAAAGAGAAAATAATTAAAAACCCATCTAAATTAGAATGTTAATTGTTAGCTGAAATCTTTCAAGAAGCAGGTAACTGCTTGGGAACCAAGGTCAGTCTAGCACTACTGGAATTCTGTAAACAGGAAAAGGCTGATATCTCTACCAAGATGCAGAATGAAAGTCAACCTCATCACATGGACTACTAAACATCAAGGTTGCCATAACTCAAAGTATTTATACCCACATTTGATAACATCCTAACAGTTAAGAAAAGTAATGCAAGGGAAGGGAAGGGGAGTTACAAAGCTTTAGTGCTTTGGCAAGTAATGGCCTGCCTTATATACACATGTCCTCTTTGTAATACAACAGTGAGAAACCATGAATTAATAACTGGTTTAGCAGTTCACATTGGTTTTATATCATGGCAGGGATAAAAGAAACCCCAAAGAACATGGGGGCCTAGAAAACCTCCAGTGGGGAAGTTGGTAAATGGTGCCGAACTCTGCTGTTGCAACTTATATCCAAGGAATGTGAGTACAATATTATACTCTTAAATTTGTAATCATAAAAAAATTCAAACACATGGAGCCAATCAGCCCACCTTGACAGAGCCAGTCAGAAAAGAACTACAACCTAATCCCATCTTCCAGCACTAGGTCTGTAGACTTGCAGGTCACAGCTCCTCAGGTACAATGACCTTCTGTTTAAATGGGGGTTTGTGCCTCAGGCAAGAAATTCCAGGCCCTTATCAAACGGGAGAAAATACTTTTCCTCATCTTCCTCTTATCCTTTTACAGATTACTATCAATATAATGCCCTCTGATTTTTGACCCCTCTGATAAGGAAAAGGGGTCACAAGAACATAAGAAATATAAGTGTGCTGTGCTGCTGTTCTTCAAGGTCATGACTGATCTTCTATCATTTTCCCCTCGATTCCCTTAATGCCCAGAAATTGATTAAATGCTTTCTTCAATGAACACAGTGACTGAGCTTCTGCAGTTGCCCAGGATAAAGAATTCCAAAAGTTCACTATCCCCAAATAAAGAAATTTCTCATCTCAGCCCCAAACTGCCTTTCCTTTATTCTCAAAATGTGTCCCTTGTTCCTGAACTACTCAATTATGAGAAACATCCTCCCTGCATCTAGCCTGTCAAGCCCTTTAAAAATTGTGTAAGTTTTGATGAGATCTCCCCTCATTCTAAAGAATACAAAACCAGCCTACTGAATCTTTCCACATACGGAAAACCTGCCATCCCTGGAGCCCGTCTAGTGAATCTTTGCTGCATTCCCTCTATGACAAATATATCCTTTTCTAGGTAAGGAGACCAAAACACCAGGAGTGGTCTCACCAAGGCCCTATACAATTCCAATAAGACTTCCTTACTCCTGTAATCAAGCCCTTTCTTAATAAAGGCTGACATACCATGTGTCCTCCTAATCAGCTGTTGCACTTGCACATTGGCCTTCAGTAAAACGTACAAGCATACCCGATCCCTTCAAACATCAATAGCACCCAATCTCTCAACACTTAATAATTTTATTATTCAATGCAATTTTTTATTCTACGTGCCATGTTCTCACCCATTCATTCAGTTTGTCCATATCCCCTTAACAACTTTTTACATTCTCTGTAGTCACAATGTTGTCTAGTTTTAGTGTATGAGCAAACTTAGATATTTGGCATCTTACCCTTCAGCAACCAAGTCATTGATCATGAATAACAAAGGCCCAAGCATCAGTCCCTGTGGTACTCCACTAGTCAGAGCCTGCCAACCTGAGAAGGATCAGTTTATTCTCACTCATTTTTCCAGTTATTCTATTGGATACATGCTCAAAAGAACTCCAGCAGATCAAATGATTTTCCCTAACAAATCTGTTGACTCTGCTCAATCCTATTATTCTTTACATGTTATTACAACTTTCTTCTTTATTCCAAGCCTCTAATTTTAAATACATCATCATAAGTCTCTCTCACTCTCCTCTGTTACAAAACAACCCTAATTTATACAATTTTCCAGGCAAGTAACTCAAATATGTCATCTGCACTTTTTTCCATGTGTAATCAAATCTTTCATTAGTGTGTGATCACAACAGTATGTGATATTCAAACTGTGCACCAACTAATGCTGTAAACTGTTCTAGCATAACTTCCCTGCTTTTATCTTCTATGCATGGGCTAATAAAGGAAAACAATGAGTGTACTTTTCTATCCACCTGCTGACCAGTGTTATTGCCTTAAAAGATCCATCAACATAGATTCCAAGAACCATAGTCTCCAGACCTTTAATACTTTCCCATTTATTGTGAATTCCTTTCTTTTGTTAGATCTCCGCAAATGCGTCACCTCATACTCGGTTTATCTGCCCAACTGACCAGATTAACCATATCTTCCTGACATCTAAAGCTTTTCTCCAAGCATAAGAACATGAGAAATAGAAGCAGGAGTAGGCCATTTGGCCACTCATGCCTGCTCCACAATTCAATAAAATCACAGCCATTTTTTAATTTTAACTGCATTATCCCCATATCCCTCAACTCCCTTAATACATGAAAATTTATCAGTCACAGTCTTAGGAAATTCAGCAATGGGCTTTAGAACCCTCTTGGGTAGAGGGTTTCAAAGAGGTTTCTTCTCAACTTGACCTGATTGGCCAACCCCTTTTTTGAAGCAGTGACATCTGCTTCTAAACACCCTAGCCTCAGGACAATATCCCCACAACTTTTATGTCAAGCCCCTGAAGAATTCTGAATGTTCCAATGAGCTCAGCTCTCATTCTTCTGAACCCTACAGAACATGGGCCCAGTATGCTTCATCTCTTCTCATGGGACAAATCCCACCCCCCCCCCATCCCAGGAATCAATCTGGTGAACCTTCATGGCACTCCCCCAAAAAGACCTGTACAGAATACTCCAAGTGCTGTTTCACCAGGATCCTATATAATTCCATATCTTTATTATAAGATTGGAGTAGTAAAGGCCAATATACCGTTTGTCTTCCAAATTGCTTACTGTTATTCCAGTGAAATCCAAGACCTTTCAATGTCTCACTAGTCAAATAAAAACAATGTTTCTATTTTTACCATCAAAGTGGATGAGCTCTCAGTCCTCTTCATTATATTCAATTTACCATATTTACACCAACTCATTTAGCCTGTCTATATTGCCTTGAAGTTTCTCTGCATTCTCCTCACAACCCACACTGGCACTCAGCTTTTTATAATTGGCAAATCTGGATATATTACACTTGGTTCCCTCATCCAAATGATTGAAATAAACTGTGACAGCCGAGGTCCAAGCACCAATTCTGGAAGCACCCATCTAGTCAAAGACTGCAAACTCAAATACCTTCTCCATTTTGTTTTAAATGTTGCCTTCTATGGTTAAGGATAAATCATTAATCTAACTTCCAAAAAGCAAGGGATAGACTATGGAACCCTGCAGAATCCCATTAGAAACAATCAACCATTTCCATTCGTTTCCAGCCACTGAGCCAGTTTTAGAATCAATTTGCCACTGTCCCTTGGATCCCATGGACTTTTACTCTTTTGGCTACTCTGCCATGTGGGACTTTGCTTAGATCCACGTGGATTACATCAAATGCACTGCCTTCATTTACTCTCAAACTCATAAGAAGTAGAAGCATATTAGGCTCTTCATGCCTCCTCTGCCACTCAGGATCATGGCTTACTCTGTTACCTGCTCAAAATATTCAATGATTAGTCAGAAATAACTTTCCTTTAACAAATCCATGTTGATTGTCCCTGATAAACCGGTCTTTCTATATGAAGGTTTGTACTGTCCATTGGAATAGATTAATGATTTGCTCCTAACCCTAGTTAGAATCATTAACTTACACAAACAAGTGCGAGTTAATGTAAAAATTATTGCTTTTACTAATTCAAGTTTTATTAGTTACCAAAATAGATCAAATCCAAATCACTGGGAATTAACATTCATCAAAAATCCAACATGTTGCAAGTATCAGGAATTAAATGGTACTAGTGGAAGTTTAGTACAAGTGTCCAATGAAGAGAAGGACAAGCAGCAGGAGGAGAGGTGAGGACTGGAAGGTAGATGCTCAGAATGGATGAATACACTGTGGACATTGGTGTTTTCTTAAAAGGGCTCCCCGTCAGTTGCTTTTTTAAAAAAAACTTTGGCTATTTCAATAACAAAGTTAAAAATTTCACCTGTTCTACATGCACTTTTTCATTTGATCACGTGAAGCAGAACATATTTAACTTACAGATTGAAAAAGATTGCTAAGGGAATCAAGAAAGAAGCACTAAACTAATTTGTAGATCAGCCATGATTCTATAGAAGTTGGTCTAGAGGGGCTGAATGGAACAGGCAGAAACATCAGAGACTGCAGATTCCAGAATATGGAGGAAAAAGAAATTGCTGGAGGAACTTGATAGGTCAAGCAGCATCATCTAATGTATCCACAGATGCTGCCTGACCCACTGAGTTCCTACAGCCATTTGTTTTTTTAATGGAATAGGTGTTAGGTCCCTTCATATTTCAAGAGGTTCAGACACCTATTTTGAGACTTTAGGGAGTACTTCTAGAGCACCCCAAACCAATATAGTATTGAACACATTTGGTCATCACAGGAACTTTCACCACTTTTCACCTGGAACATCCAATTAAGAAAAGATTTCTTTATTAGTTACATACATCGAGACACACAGTGAAATGCATCTTTTGCGTAAAGTCTTCTGGGGGCAGCCCACAAGTGTTGCCACGCTTCCGGCACCAACATAGCATGCCCACAACTTCCTAACCTGCACATTTTTGGAATGTGGGAGAAAACTGGAGCACCTGGAGGAAATCCATGCAGACATGGGGAGAACGTACAAACTCCTCACAGACAGTGGCTGGAATTGAACCTGGGTCACTGGCACTGTAATCGCATTACGCTAAATACTACACTACCGTGCCTGCCATCTACTATGCCTGGAAGGTTCAAGTAACGACGTCCAACTTCAAACCCAGAAAAGCACTTACTCTATCCCCAGCTCTTTCACTTTTATCAAAACACGAATACACCAAACAAAAAAATTCTGTGTGCTAAGCTGCAAGGACAGCTAAAAATCCTCCAACTTTCTGGAATCCCCTGGCTAAGTTAGAGTACCATGAATGTTGGTCTCTAGTCAATCTTCTTGGTACTAGATAAGGAAAATGTACACAGGGTTGAAATCTGCAGTATCTGATCTGCAAGTAAACTGTAATCAATTAGTTTGTGGAACTAAGTTTGACAATTTAGATAACAAAAATGATTAAACAAATTCAGTGTAACCTATGCTTCAATAAAGGATATGTAACAAATATAATTTTTAAATCATCAACCATTTACTGCAATTGTAAAGGCAGATCCTAAGCAATGAAATTCTTAAGCATCAACAAAATTGACATTGTGCCTGATATAAATGATGCAAATTACTTTGATTAGAAGAATAGAACATGACAATGCAGTAAAAAAAATAGCACCCCAGACATTTCCCTCCTCCCACCCTAATTCAGTATGTATTCTCAGTCAAGAGTCCATACATCCATTAACAATTAAAATAAAATTTGTGCAAGTTAATGATTCTAAACAGGGTTAGGAGTCCTGAGAACAAGTACAGATATGAACAATCAATCAGATGTGCAGAGTAACATTGTGTTCTTGGCTTGCTGAAATTGGAGAGAAAGAAAAAGAACAAACAATCAGACCATGAAAGGTAATAATCCATGCTTGAACTGAAAGCAATTGTTTTCAGATGCTCTGGAGTTTCACTCAATTTACCTTTCAAGTGTCAAGGGTAAAGTACAAAAGTGATTTTTTTTTTGAGAGATTAAAAATCTGGATGGCCTATGAAGCGTAGCTTCATGGGCCAATTTACTTCAGTTTAACCTATTCCATGCTTTAAAAAAAGGTTATATATTTGCTTACACACAAAAAGTGCTGGAGCAACTCAGCAGGTCAGCTAGCATCTACGGAGAGAAATAATCAGTCGACATTTCGGGTCAAGAACCTTCATCAGGACTGGAAGAGGACAGAAGCCAGAATAAGGTGGTTAGGGGAGGGGGGTGAGCATACGCAGGCAGGTGATAGGTGGAAGGTAGATGGGTAGGGGAAGGGGGAAATGTAAGAAGCCAAGAGGTGATAGGTAGAAGAAACAAAGGGCTAAAGAAGGAATCTGGTAGGAGAGATCAGTGGATCATGGAATAAAGGGAAGAGGTGGGTAATAGATGGGCAGGTAATGAGGGTAGGGGAAGAGGAAGAGAAGGGGGGCAAAAAGTTCCTCCAGCACTTCTTGTGCGTGTTGCTCCAGATTCCAGCATCTGCAGAATCTGTGTCTATGTATTAGCTTATATATATATTGCAATATATCAGATGTTGAACGAAATAAACTGAAGTTGAACATTTGGCACATTTACAAATGCACTGTCATAATAAATTCAAAGACTCATAATACTCAAAGACATTGCAAGACAATGCTCATGGGAAATCTTGGACATTGGGTGCAACTTCTAGTTTTCACCGTGCTTCTGCAACTATTCTCCATTGACCAATGCAAATTTAAAGAAACAATTTATCATATGACTGGCAGTAGATAAAAATATTTCACACCTTGTCAATGGAGAAATTTACTAATCTTATTATTTGCATACGACATTACAAAACTTGATTAGGTAACTAGGTTCTTTCTTCCCTAAACTTCTCTGTAATCAGACACTATAAAACCTATGTTTGTTTCACTTCCCATGGTGATATAACATTCACATAATATACAGGGACTTTATTTACTTTGCTTTCCTCTCCTCTCAAAACATTTGTTTTCTCCCTCCCTATTTATTATGCCATATTTAGAGCTCTTGTTGAAACTACTTCTAAACCAGCTCAATGCTGGCTATTTGACCAGAGTCCAGTTTCCAATACCAGCATGTTGGTTATTTGGCAATAGGTACAGGATTTAATCACAAAATCCATTTACAGTTTCATTAAACAACCTCCTCTCATTTCAGTAAACCCACAAAATTGATACTTTGAGTTCCCATTTTTTAATATTGATTTTCTTATTCTTAGGCAGTCCCTGAGGATCAAAGGAGCTTATTTCCACTCTTTCCACTGCTTCTGTGTGCTCCCAATGCAAGGCCTTGAGTTTCTCAATTACCATTTTGAATGCTCCTTCTCCACTTCGTGTGGCTATGGGCCAGGGGTCTCTGGGAGTCAGTGGAGATGTTGCACTTCCTCAAGGAAGCTTTAAATAC
This sequence comes from Rhina ancylostomus, assembly GCA_030265395.1. NCBI lineage: Eukaryota > Metazoa > Chordata > Chondrichthyes > Rhinopristiformes > Rhinidae > Rhina > Rhina ancylostomus. The sequence goes on along the minus strand of JARFYF010000063.1, from coordinate 46,857,591 downwards.
ATCCTTAAATCTTTTTCTCTGTTTGCCTGGTAATGTCCTCCCATGATAGAGCTCAAAATGTAGCATCCATTCCAGGAGTCTGGTATCAGGCATGCAAATAATGTGGCCTGCCTAATGTAGCTGACTGAGAGTAACTAGGACCTCAATGCTGGGGGCACTCGCCAGGGAGAGGCCACTGATATTGGTTTACTTATCCTGCAGTGAATTTGGAGTATTTTGAAGAGATAGCATATGTGGTATTTTTCCAGTAACTAGGGTATTTGCTATAAGTTAAGTCCAGTTCTCAGAAGCACATGAAGGCAATAGTCACTGCTTCCCAGGAGACCACATGTTTGGTGCCAGATCCAATGTCTTAATCTTCAAATACCCTTCAACTCTGTGCTGCCACATTGAAGGTAGTAGCGAAATTCATCGACGTCTGCCTTCTTTGAGAGTGGATCCCAAAATATAGGAAGTAGTCCATTTTTTTCCAGGGTCTTGTCATGAACATTATTATTGGAGGGCAATGCAGTGTAGCAGGGCCAAGATGTTCTTGCAGGTCTTGACTGTATGGTCCATCCACTTGTATGCTTCGGTAAAGAAGATAACAATGTTTTGGCATTCAGCCTCTGAATGTGCACAAACATCAGCAATATCTGCATACTGCAGTTCAAGTACTAAAGTTTGGGTGACCCTAGTCCTCGAATTTACTTGCTTTAGGCCGAACAGTTTCCTGTTAGGCTTGAAGATTAGGTCCATAACAATATGAAAGACTGAGGAAGTATTTTGGGACAATGATGCAGCCATATTTGACACTGGCCCTCAATGAGATTTGTTCTGTTGTTGACCCATGGATTAGCTTCATAGCTTGCATGCTATTGTGAAGCAAACAGAAGATGGAGACAAATTTCTGTGTGCAGTCAAATTAAAGCACACGATTCAGAGTTTGGAAATGAGAAGGTAATTTCTCCCTAACCTGCACCTCCCAGCTTCACTTTCCAATAGGCAGCAATATAAGTCGCTGAAAGTCCCTTTGCTGATCTCAACTTTTAAATTTAAGATATATTTTAACTAACAATCATTGGCACCTTGATCAGCCTGCATCTTGTTGTGCATGGGGCCACTCAGAGGGAGTTGATCAGGCCAGGTCATACATGGGTGAATACAAATCTACCTCCTCCCCATCTTTTCCCTCACCTCTAATGGCAGCATTTAACTACCGACTCACAATTGCAAGTTCTGCATATTGGTCCTGAGAAGAACCACACAGATTCCACTTTAGCACATGAATCTGAGTGCTAATCACCATATTGCATCAATTTTTTTCTCCCAAATTTCCATAATTTTCAGAATCATCTCATTACTGCCCACCACTTTGTAAATGCTAAATGGAAGAACTTAAAAGATGCACTGAATGGCAGAAGTTTCAATCCATAATTACTTTAAGCTTCACCAGATTTTTGTTGAAGCGTGGTTTTAATTCTTACTCTTAAGAATGATGTAAACTTGGTGAACATGGTTGCTTTAATTTCTAGATCTCCATTTGACTCAGAGTGATCTTGTTTCCTGTCCAAAACTTAAATTGGCAAAATAAAAAGCACCCTCCTTCAGAACTATGTCACAAAAAAAATTGTAAAATGTCCTATGATATTCAACCAGTTAGCATCCTTGGTTAAAGGAAAACTAATGAGACATTGCATCTAATAGGGTCACTTCCAGTGCTGAAACAATATCCTGGCAGACTGAAAAGTATATTAACTTCTATTGCCATGCATATTTGAATTAAACACCAACATGAATGACAACATTGAGAAACAGAATTAAGGCCAGCCTTTATCATTATTTTACAAAGATACATTCAAAATCATGAAGTCAGGGAGATGAAGAAAATCATTTAATTAAATACTTTAATGCATATAAAAAAGCACTGAAGATTTTGAAAATTGATGACTATAATTAGTAAAATTTCAGCATAGCTGTTGTGTGCAATATAATAAGGTCTTCCTCATTTTTCTTTAAAAAGCTTTTATTTCTGTCAACTTTTCACCCAACAAGCAGGAAAACAATTCTCAGCAAACTGCACTTGAATACAAGATGAAAATAATTAGAGACACCTATTTATTCTTTCCCCACTACTCCCCAGGCTAAACTGTATTTCCCAAAGATTAACAGCTGATAGTGAAATTGTGAACAACAGACACATGATACCTTGTTCTGATGGACAGTTATTACACTAAATTATTAACTCTGTTTCTCTGCAAATGTTGCCTATGTCTGGCATTTACTGACTTACTATAATTTCCCAGAACAGAGAAGACCAATTACACACATACTTCTTTTAAAAATTAACAAACCAGACTTTATTAAGAAGGAAACTTTAGAAAATCTAACAATTTAAGGACACCCCAAACTAAAGAATTCAACAGCTGTTCTCGTTAAACCAAGACTTACAAGATTTGGGTCTTCATATTGAAATAAACGTTTTCATAGAAATTCAATAGCACATAGAAAAATAATTAATGCTTTTCCATTTACTTACATTCTAAGATTGTTGGTATTCAACATAAGCTATTCAAAATATATTAGAAGATTAACCCCATGCATACTGTACTACATAGAAGTTAATACTGTAATTCAATCCACCTTTCACATAAATGTTCCTTTTTTGAGAGTAATGGATAACAGTACTATCTTGATGATATATAGCTAAAATAATGTTTGTCAAAAAAATTTCAGACCAATCAAATTTCTCTACTCTACCCTACTTTCAATCAGCAGTAAGTTGCTGGAAAGTATCGTCATCAATCCCATGAGGAACAAAATACTCAAGACCACAAGAAAAGAGTAGAAGTGGGCCACCCAGATCCTCAAATCCATCTCACCATTCAATATGATCTTGACTGATTTGCCAGAAGCTTCAACTCCTCTTCCATTCCCCATTGCCCTCAACTCCCCATTCTTCCAAAAATTTATCTACTTTCCCTTTAAATATGTTCCATGATCGAGCCTCCACAACCCTCCAGGATAGAAAATTCCTGAAATTCACCACTCTTTGCGAAAGAAAACCCTACGCATTTCAGTTTTACATCTCAGCTCTGATCCTGTAATTACATTCCCTTGTTTAAAGCTCTCCCACTAGTGAAAGTCCTATCATTTCCCCTTAGGATCTTCTATGTTTCAATAAGATCACACCTCATTCTTCTAAATGCTAAAGAAAATTAATCCAAATTCTTTAGCTGCTCATGATAGGGCAACTCTCTCATCCCAGGAATCAGCATAGGAATCTTTTTTGGACTTTCTCCAATGCTGGTATATCCTTCTTTAAATAACAGAATCAAAACTATACAGAATATTCCAAATGCAGTCTCACCATTTGTAACTGGATCCTTGACTTCCTGACCAACAGATCACAATAAGTATAAGCAACAATACCTCCACCATGACTATCCTCAACAGTGATACCCAAGGCTGTGTCCTCAGCCCTCTATTCTATTCCCTATACACTCATGAATGTATGGCCAGATTCTGCTCTAACTCCATGTTTGCAGGTGACACCACTATAGAGGGCAAAATCTCAAATAATGACAAGCCAGAGTACAGGAAAGAGATAGATAGCCTAGTGGCGTGGTATCATGTCAACAACCTTTCCCTCAATGTCAGCAAAACAAAAGAGCTGGTCATTGATTTCAGGAAGCAGGGGTGGAACATACATCCATTTGCATCAATGGTGCTGAGGTCGAGATGGTTGAGAGCTTCAAGTTCCTAAGTGCAAACGTCACCAACAGCCTGTCCTGGTCCAACCACATGGGTACCGTGGCCAAGAAAGCACGTCAGCGGTTCTACTTCCTCAGAAGGCCAAGGAAATTCAGCATGTCCCCATTGAACCTCACCAATTTTAAAAGATCCACCATAGAAAGCATCTTATTCAGATGCATGACGATTTGGCATGGCAACAGCTCTGTCCAAGACCATAAGAAACTATAGAGACTTGTCGACATAGCTCAGCACATCACAAAATCCAGCTTCCCTTCCACGGACAATGTCTACACCTTGCTGCCTTGGAAAAGCAGCCAACATAATTAAAGACCTTTCCCACTCTGGACATTCTATCTTCTCCCCCCTCCCATTGGGCAGAAGATTAAAAAAAGGCCTGAAAACACATTCCACCAGGCTCAAGGACAGCTTCTATCCTACTGTTATAAGACTACTGAACTGACCTCTTGCACGATAAGATGACCTCATAATCTACATCATTGTGGCCCTTGCACCTTATTGTCTGACTGAACTTTTTCTGTAACTGTAACACTATATTCTGCATTCTGTTATTGCTTTTCCCTTGTACTACCTTGATGTACTGATGTTGTGAAATGATCTGTATGGATGGCAATGCAAAACAGTTTTTCACTGTACCTTGGTATATGTGACATTAATAAATATATATGCAAATATAAAATTTGCCTTCTTATTTACTTGCTGTGCTTGCCTACCAGTCTTTTGTAATTCATGCACAATAAGACCCGGATCCCTCTCATTTTTACTCCACTTATTTGCGATCTCTCTCCAATAGTCTACCTTTTGATTCCTCTTAGCAAAGTGCATGACCTCACACTCTCCCATATTGTTCCATTTGCCAATTGTTCACCTATTCACTTAATATAGATATACCCTGATACAGTCCAAATATCCTCAATGCAACTTGCCCTCCCACCTATTTTAGTGTTATCAGCAAACTTGAATATCTTGCACTCGTCACCTTCTCCAGATCATTAACACAAATATAAATGACTTAAGGCCATGAACTGATCTTTGGGGCATACCACCAATTACATCCCTCCAACCTGAGAATTATCCATTTATTCTATCTTTATGTTGTTTTATCACAGATAAAGCAAATTAAAAAAATGTTAACAATCAAGGCAACTTCAGAAGAAAAATAATAAGCCGAAAATTAGCAGAAAAGCACCTCTTACGCAAGCGTAAATTAAGATACATGAACAGCAGCATTTAAGTGTAGACTGTTAAATAATGTGCTCCTCTGTGATCCGCACCATGATGAACAGTCATTTCTTATTTACAGAACATATTCCAATTTGTGTAGAATGATTTCCTGGCTGTAATTAAGCTGAAAAATCCAATTATTTGTCAAACTGTACTATAACAAAAGGGGTTCATTATAGTAACCATGTTTGCACACTATTACTAATCTCTGAAAATCATTTTCTGCAATCATGAATTTATAAAGAAAAAATGCATCTTTATGATCTGTCAATCAAATCTCGCAATAAACAAAATTAATTTAAGTAATTTCAGTGGTCAGAAGTGCAATTAATTTCTAAACTGGCAAAATTTATTTACATTTAATTCCACTGGTACAAATTTGATCATACATACCTTTGTACTCTTCATGGAAGTCCTTCATCTATCACAAACTTTTTAAAAAATCATTTCTTAACAATCTATTAAGAAATTTAAAACTTAGACTACAAGCAACAGCAGACCATACTTGGACCATCTGCTTATTTAACTTTGCAATGAAACTGCATTTCAATAACATCTCATAAATATTGGAGATTCATCACTCCATTATATTCATA